>BLSH010466543.1:4420505-4463755 GCA_018402905.1 Glandirana rugosa | reverse complement strand
TATTACAGGCCTGATGATTCCCGGAATTAAGACATTCTGCAGCTCAGATATATTTGATTTACTGTTGTGCAAATGATGGCAAGGGGAGCATATGGCACCTTAAAGTACAGGGTGGGCCATTTATATGGATACACCTTAATAAAATGGGAATGGTTGGTGATATTAACTTCCTGTTTGTGGCACATTAGTATATGTGAGGGGGGAAACTTTTCAAGATGGGTGGTGACCATGGTGGCTATTTTGAAGTCGGCCATTTTGAATCCAACTTTTGTTTTTTCAATAGGAAGAGGGTCATGTGACACATCAAACTTATTGGGAATTTCACAAGAAAAACAATGGTGCTTGGTTTTAACGTAACTTTATTCTTTCATGAGTTATTTACAAGTTTCTGACCACTTATAAAATGTGTTCAATGTGCTGCTCATTGTGTTGGATTGTCAATGCAACCCTCTTCTCCCACTCTTCACACACTGATAGCAACACCGCAGGAGAAATGCTAGCACAGGCTTCCAGTATCCGTAGTTTCCTCCTCAGATTTCCTCCAAACTCGCACTGAAATGTGAGTTCAGCTCCGCGTTCAGTGTGAACGTACCCGAAGGGCTGAATCATAAGTGCAGTAATCGATCGCAACTAATCAGAATTCACTCTGCTAAAGCTTGAACAGTGCAAAATGGATTCGGAGACTGGGTTCACACTGGTGCGATGTGGACACCAGTCATTCCTGTGCGGGTTCCCGCAACGCATCTGACTTGCAGGCAGTTCACACTGCTCTCTGTGGTGTCAATATAAAGTTAGACACCATACGCAGAACATAGTGCAAACTGTGAAATCGGATGGAATGAGTCTGAACACCCATGTGATCTGATTCCAGTGCAGACAAAAGAGTCCTGCACCATTTTGGCCCGAATGCAATGCGATTTCAGCCATACAAACTGTGTGGCTGAATTTGCACTGCACAGGCATCGCATGTGATGTGCACAGGCATGCGGTGAAAGTCGTATGCAATGTCTGGGATTGCACCAGTGTGAACCCAGCCTAAAGGTTTACTGTGGGTAACTGTACTTTTACAAATGGTACAGAACTTTTCTCTTTTGAATAAGTGAGGAAAGTAGAATAATCACACAGGACCTTTAAGGTTATCTTATTGGTAGTGCTATCATAAAGTATTGATGCTGATAAAAGTAATCTGGTTCCTGGACAGGCAGCTTCCACCCCAGAAGATCTCCATGGTCTCCCTGACTTGTTGCGCAAAGTAACAAAAATGTAAATGGAAGCACCGCGCCACTGCTAAACGGTCCAGATGTGATTTTTTTTTTTTTTTTTTTTTTTTTTTTTCCCAATGAGGTCCAAAAACGAGCACAAGTCTTGTCAGCAGGTGGTTTGGCATCTGGAAGGTCCAGTTGACTTCTTTAGTCCATCCATGTTATTTCAATCACAAGCTCTGATGAAGGGGTCATTTTGAACCCCTGAAACACATTGGATTTTTGTTAACGGGGAGTTCCACACTTCTTTTAGTTTAGTTTAAAAAGTGTAGCAGCTGACTTTAATAAACACACACTCACCTGTCTCACGGTCCAGCGATGGCTGCGCCCGAAACCTCGCTCATCTCCACCCCCCCCCCCTCCCTCCCGACGGCCCCGCCATTCCTAGTGTGGGCACCCAGCCCAAGCACTGCCCATGCACGAGTCGCGCTGCACGTTCCTAGTGGCCTGGCAATCTTCTGGGCTCTGTGATGTGTCCCAGAAGATTGCCAGGAGGGAGGGGCCACCTTGGAGGAGAGGAGGGGACGCCTAGGCGGCCAGGCGACGGAAGGAGGAAGTGTGACAGGAAGTACCTGTCAAAACAAGGTACACCCCGCTCCCCCCGAAAAAAAAAAAAACCATGGCAAATGTGGCATTTAAGGGGGCGATAAGCGGTTGTATGCCCAAAAAAAAAACCTGTAAGGCAAAGGCATAATGAGCTAGTATGCACCGTTTACTAGCTCATTATGAAATACCTCAGAATGATGATCCAACAGGGCTGCCCGGTCCCCGCAGAGGGAATTTCCCTCGGGGGGTTCCTTCCGGGTTCACGGCTCCGGCGCTGTGAGTGGCCAGAGCCGCGATACGTCACTCCCACGCATGCACGCCGGAGCCCTTCTTTCCAGCGGGATCCAGCAGGATATGCCAAGCCTTCGCCAGGACATCACTGCGCATGCGCAGCTGACGTCAGCGGCTGCATGCAAGGTGAATATCTCCTAAACCGTACAGGTTTAGGAGTTATTCATTTTACCTACAGGGAAGCCTTATTGTAGGCTTCCCTGTAGGTAAAAATTACATTTGGGGGTCATACAACCGCTTTAATTACCCTTTTGAATAGGGGCAACTGTCATAGTCCAGCACGCAGAATACAAGTGCTAGACACTCAGCACTATTTACTTGACTAGCTCTTTACCAGTGTTGTGGAACGTGTGTTCAAATGAACCCTGCGGTCAGTTACTGGGTCCCCAAAACATTTAAACATTCTGTCCGTTTACTGTAACAATGGCAAATGCTGCTTCTTTCCTTTGAATTGCAAACGTATGAATATTGTACTCCAATTTTACAGCAGAAATGATGTCAAGGAAATGCTGAATGTGTGATTCATCGAAGACCTTCCATTTCCTGATCATTACTTTACTTGCCAAAAAAACATTATTTACTTTTTAAAACAAATGCGCTGCCCTCCCCCTTGCTCAAGTTTTGACAAGGACTTCCTGTTCCACTTAATTTTCTTAGGGGAAAAAATATTTTTTTTGAACTTTAATGTCCAAGGTCACGGCAAAAATGTGAGAAACCTCTTCATGATTTTAAAGAATGTATCTATTTACCGTGTATTGAAACCATAAACGTAAGATATTTGGTTGTTGTAAATATGGTGGGAACCTGCGTGGGCAGAACTGTACATTCCAGGAACATCCAATTATAATGTTTTAAACCTTTAAGTCATTTTGTTATTGGGAAGCGTGGCTTGTAGTTTCGTAATGCACATCCTTGAGGGCCAGGTGTAGGCCAACGCCAAAGCCTTTCCTAATCACCCATACACCACTTAACTCATTCCTTTACTAAAGGAGTTTCAAGGCATTCTAAACTTGTTCATATTGGTTTGATAAAGCTACTAAAGCCCAACTCCAGATAAAATCATTGAAGGGTTAGAACCTCGATTCGATTTTTGTTGCTGAGGGCTCATTTCCTGTGTGGTCATTGGGACAGGAAATGATGCAGATCTCCAATGGGAATACAGACAATTTTTTTTCATTGTTGGTGTTCCCATTTGGGATTATTTAACTCCTTTTCCTGTAGTCACTGCGACAGAAAGCTCCCTAACGATTGCAATACAAATTTGAGAGGTTCTTGCCTCACTTCTCCACTGTGTGCCTGAATGATCTACATATAAAGCAGATGGCATGCTCCCCATAATGCTACATTTTAGCATTGATCTTCTTCACATTCATTACCTTAGGACAGCATTATATACATAAGGAGCAACTGTCAATAAATGCCTCTGAACGGTTGAAAGCTGTAGCACTGAAGAGCAAAGTGTTCCATTTGCTAGACAATACAGCTGAATTTTCTTATATAGCACTTGGGCACATGCTGGTAGTACTTGTACACCACAATTTTGCATGAAGGGGATGTGGCTTGGAGGCAGCGGATAAATGATTTAGTGACCCTGACTCAATTTCACCTGTGTTTGGTAATTGACCTAAGAGGAAGGTACATAGGGTAGGTTGAGTTCTTATTTGATCCTTGAGAAATAATTTTTGGAAATGTGGAGGGATTACATTTGAGGTGAGCTCGGGACTAAAAATGCAACTGTATGCAACAGCCATAGGTGTGTGCAGCCTGTTGCATTAGGGTGTGCACCGCACAGCTCAAAACCACATGACTTTTTCTGCAGCCTCAGCTGCACTGGACAGTGAATGGGAAGTGCTTTGTGGCTTCCTGTTCGTTCACAAACTGAAGCATAGTAAACACAATTTATTATACTTCAGTTATGAATGAACACAGTGAGTTGGTGTGTTCACTGAAAAGGTAGGGGCAAGTAAATGACATATTGATTAGCCCCTTCCCCCGCTCTCCATACTAAAACATCCCTGCAGTAGCAGAGGGGAGGAGGGAAGCCAGCAGTAGGTGGGGAGTCAGCCCAGGCAGTAGGTGGAATTGGCACCGCACAGTGCGATTAGGATGTGTCTAGGCACACCCCCTGTGCACACCTATGGTAGCAGCAGGCAGAATTGGTTTGTAGTCAGAGGCGTAACTAGAACCTTCAGGGCCCCGGTGCAAGAAATTATGAAGGGCCCCCTGACCCCTGGCCAGGGCCCTTCCCTCTTCCCACTGATCCTGGGGCCCTTTACTCCTATCATGGGTCCCTTTATTATGGTACTGCAGTGGGGCCCTTTCACAAGTTCTGCAGCAGGGGGGCCAGGGAAGCACACAGGGGCCCTGGGAACAACAGAAGACAAGTAAACTGGATAGAGGAAAATGGAGGAGATTGGGTCCTCTAAATGCCATCCCCGGCATCCCTCCTATTCAGGTGTACAAGGGAGGCACATGGGCCCCCTGGACCATGGGGCCCGGTTGCAATTGCAACCCCTGCAACCCCTATCGTTACGCCCCTGTTTGTAGTATATAGGCCCATTCACACAATAGGAAAATCAGAAGTAAAATTTCATGCGAACAATCTGCCGATTTTTGGTTCGTTTCGTATGGTGCTTTTGACAGCCATTTCCGATTTTTTTTTTTTTTTTCGTACGACAAAAACTGGATGTGCAGACTGTAAAATTTTTGTCGGATGTGAACACAACGTCCGATTTTCATTTAATTAGTACTATTTTCATCCAAAAAAAAATCTTAAGAGCAAGACTATGCATGCTCAGAAACGAAAGAATGCATACATAACTATTCATCACATTACGTCACTTCTGAAGTTTAATTCTGTCGTATGAGAATTTTTGTATGGCGAGTAACCTCTTCACTTCGGACATGAGACTAGTATGCAACAAAAAACGAACGACCGTCTGTCCGAAAATCTGATCGTGTGTATGAGGCTTTACTCCTTGGTATGTCCTGGAACCTCCCAAAACCAAAATGTTTGCAGCATTTAAAGGTACATTTTGAGTATTGGTCATACACATGCACAGTGCAATTCAGGGTTCTCTCAACAACAATAGGGGAATATGGGGATACGAATGGCAGAAAGCTGAAATCTGAAGGTGTGTGTCCTGAGTTTCACTGGTGCTCACTTTAGGTTTACTCTAGTGTTCTGCCATATACTTTATTTTGGCAAACTATTAGGTTTTGGTAAATTTTTTGTTGTGCCAGGCTCAGCTGTGTATACCTTGGAACTTTGATTCTAATTTTTTTTTTTTTTTTTTAACTGTACCTCCCTACAGCTGGTATACATATACAGTTGTCTTCTTCCTTTTTGTAATATGTTTTTTCTTTGGATGTATATGTCCTAATAAGTTTTTAATAATCCTCTACATTTCAGCTTCCATTTCAGAACAGATTGCATGATGTCATAGTGGGGTCTCTGAGCTTCTCTGTGCAATACAGGTAGATCATGTCTGGTGGGAGGGGCCAGCACGGCACTGTACATAGCTTCCTGAAAACAGCACCCTGCCTCAGTACTCCTCTCAGGAGCCCTCTGCCCGGATGCAAGCAGTGGCATTCCCCTGTGAGGAGTTATGCAGAAATCAAGGTGCCTTAATGGATGGATATCAGTTTGAAGGAGTTTCTAGACAGACTTCATTAGCATGCAGACCACACTATGTAACAAGTAACAACCACCTGTGATGCTGACCCCCCCTATGATTTGAAAGCGCTAAAATCCAGTGAATGAAAGGGGTGCGTCGGACAGTGGGGCTGTGGAAAAAAGAGCTAAATATTGCTAGATGTCCTCAAGTCAGGAAATGAGACTGGCTCTATCTTACTTGCTGCAGCTGCTAATGCACACTGTAAGAAGCTCACAGTGTGCAGTAAAATCAGAGTAAGCAATCTCAGTACAGGAGTGGAGTCTGTGTAACTGTGCTGAAGACTGAAGGTAAGACTGGAATTCAGCTTTAAAGAGCCTGCATGATGTCATTAACACTGTGATTAAAGATGCTAATAATTACATTCATGAATACAGTATAATGATAATTGTCATGTGTGAATTTCAAAGACATTGCTAGTGTTTTTCTTCAGGGAGGAATGAAAGCCATGCTAATGTTTGATGAATGTAATGAAACTTTCTCATGACGGAGGTCATGTAAACACCAAAATGCTGAGAGAAGATATTTCATGTCTCTAAACTATGGAAATCCTGAGACTTGTGAGCATCTGCAGACCAGACTATGGAGCAGAGCTATTTTTAAGTCTCTCTCAGATCTATGCATTCCTTTGTGTTTCAGCTGCCTTGTTCTTTGACTCATTTGTGATTTGCTATAAACAGTTGATTCTTACACCCTGTGTATAGTATCCCCTATATATGAAAGTGATGCATTTTCCAGCTTGGAACTTCCCGTGTACAAGGTGCCTGCTGATAGATGACAGTAATGATGTCTCACGTGCCACTTTATTCATGATGGTTGCTGTGTTCAGAGCTATAATCTTAGAGGAAGTAAACCCAGATTGGGTTTACTTCCTCTACATACACGTGTAAATTAGAAACATAATGGGCAACTATGCATTGCATAGTAGCCCATTATGTGCCACTTACCTGCAAACGAAGCCTGCGACGTCCAGCGCTGTCCCCTGTGCTGGCGGCGTCCATCTTCAGCCCCTCTTCCTTCTGGGTCTGTGACTGGCCGGAGTCGCGTGACGTCACTCCCTCGCATGCGCGCGGGAGCCGCCAGTCACGGCACAGTGCCAGTGAAGAAACGGCACGGAGGCCGTTTCTTCACTGCACATGTGCCGCAATGACGTCGGCACATCTAGTACACTACATATCTCCTGAACCGTGCAGGTTTGGGAGATATGCAAGGTACCTACAGGTAAGCCTTATTATAGGCTTACCTGTAGGTTAAAGTGGCTCACAGGTTGACAACCACTTTAACCATGTATGAAGCCTTTTAAGTGAAATTTGATAAGTGTGTGGATGTTGAACAGCCCTTTCCCTTGAGAGGCCATAGTAAGTATAGAGGGCTGCATCACTAAACGTTTAGCAAAAGATGCCCCCGGAGGCAGGGGTGTTTCTAGGGTCCCAATATATCAGGAGCACCTCTGGGAACAGATTAAAATGATCAGCTGGTAGGATACCATGATGCTCACTATGGATCAAATCTAAGACTAATGTAGCGGCTATCACGGCAGGGGTCGCTGGTTTTTAACTGGTCCAAACAGTACAGAGGCCACCGGCCACCCAAGCAACAGCCAATTCATAGGGGCTCCAATAAACCGCCTAGGGGTTGTCTTTTTTGTAATTTATTGCTGGCAGAACATGGGGTAGGATAAGGATTGGGGCATAAGATACTCCAAAACGTGCAACACATAGCAGTTGGAGGACAATATTCTCTTTGAACAGTCTCCTGTCCCCACAGTTGAAGACCATAGGGTGACTTTCTGAGTAGGTCAATGCTTTAGAGCTAAAGACCATGAAGCAAAGTTCTTTGGCGTATAATCAGGTTTAGTGGACAGTCCAAGCCCTCACAGCTCATTTCCACATCTCAAAGAAGACACAGGGCACTCAGTAGAAGTCAGAGGACATGTGCCCTGGGTGCCAGGGTCTAGCAACACCCCTGCTCAGAGGGTAATAGGCTAGTATTTATTTAAAGGCTAACTACACTTTTGTGGTAAAAAAAATACAAACAAAATATAGCATAAATAATGGCTACACACGCCATTACAATTTAAATGTTGTTTTTTTTTTAAAAATAACCCTTTCTTTTCATTCTATAGTGTAGTCACTTTCTGTAAAATGCAATATGGAAACCTGAAGACGTCCTGTTCCTAGATGGTGTACGGAGCGCCCTCTCCCCCAGAAATGTTTGCACACACACCCTACAGTGTCAGTTGTTGGATAGAGTGGATAGATGGATAGAGTGCATAGCAGTTAGAACACCTGTCAGTTGTTATTGCTATCTCTGCCCCCATTAGCGTAATTCACCCTCTCTATTTGTCCTGTTTACCATTATCATTGAAAGTGAAAGTAAAAAAAAAAAAAATCAAATTTTTGGGTTGTTCCCAGAAAAGTAATAGAGGGAAATATTCCAATGGGGACACTCATTCTCCTGTCCTGGGGGTCCCCAATGAATTCCCTTATTTTGCAGGGATTCCTTCTCACTTCCTGTTTGACTAAGAAACAGGAAGTGACAGGAAATCTCCGCAATGGAACACAAATTTGCCTATAGTTCTACCTTATCTTGCTAATATTTTTGATCATGCGGGATGAGACTAGAGCACCCAAGGTAAGTAAACCCACAGAAATCTCATAACTTGCACAACACCATGCTGAGTGTGCCCCTGGTGGGATTTTAACCTAATAACCAAAGCTGCAAGTTGAGTGCTAGCCATTAATGTTGCAGATATGCTTTGCTTTTTTTTTTTTTTTTTTTTTTTTTTTTTAAGGAGGATGAAGTGCAGGGCTAAACATGCAGACAGAAGTGACATGAGACCATTACTCATGCAGAATTTAATTACACCTCTTACCCTTTTTCTCTGTCTTTTTTTCCTCCTCCGGAATATAATTAAATGGTAAAAAAAAAAAAAGTGGACTCCTTGCATTTTAGTCCAATAATGCCTTGCTCATCTGTTTTTATACAGACAGTTGTGAAGGTTCCTTAACATCTGTTACTTCCAGTACCTATTAGGTTTGAGGGTCCTGTTAGCTTGATGATTTAGTTTTGCAGTGTAATCGTCAGTGCTCCAAGTAATTTTGTGAAGCTGCGGTAAACTTTACTGTAGGAGGCGCTGCAGGCTAGCATAGTCACACATGAGTCCACCAGGCTCAATCCAGGCCTTTTATCTGTAAGTGGTGCATATATTTTTTACGGTGTATATCAAAGCCAGATTTTTCCTCATTTGCTGTACAGGTGAAAAAAGGTAGTATTAAACCCAAAAGCAAACCTTTTTATTGCTGCTTACGAATCCTTAGATATGACTGCATTTGTTTTATTTTCACCTGGTAATCCTGCCAACAAGTCTGATATTTTTTCAACAGAACAAGCTGTCCTGCGAATGTAACATGGTTGAGACAAATCCTTTAACTCGGATGGTTGCTTACAATACTCAGCCTTTATTTATATACTTAAAACTTTTATCCCATAAGGAACAGTTGTTGTTTTAAGTGCTTTAAAAATGTTTACCTTCAATTTGTTAGTGTATTTAAATCTGCTAGTACATTTACACTTCCCTTCCCCCAGACTGACAATGCTGCTGTCCAAAGGTGTCTTACTCCTTCATCCAGAGTGTAGGCACCCTAATAAAGGACACAGGGGGTGTGTTACTGGCCAGTTTACCAGGTGGAAAGAGGGGGGGGAAAGCCTAAAAGAGAAAACTAATGCAGCCACCAAATTGATTAGTAAGTTGCAATCTGTTACATTTTTGCTTTTGGGTTTAAAACGCATAGATAGAACAACAAATCTGAAAGGGGTTCAAGCATTCCCCTACTAAAAAAAAACCCAAAAAACATAAACACAAATTTCTGCTCACTTCCTGTCAAGCCAACACTTAGGCTCCATGCACACTGTATCTGGTAAACGACCATTTTTGGGCATTTGGGCGTTTTTTTTAACAGCCCAAAAACGCCACTTTGTTATCCTATGTGACCATGCACACATAGACGTTAATTGTCTTATCAGCAGTGGCGTTTTTGGGCTGTTATCTGAGCCCCTGAATTGGCATTCAAAAGTTGTTCTTTTGACCACAAAAACCGCCGGACGCCGCTAAACACTCGTAAACGGCTATTTATCGGCATCCGGTATTTTTTGCAGTCAATGGAAGCTAACGAAGGAAAAAAAACGCCCAAAAACGCCAATGCCGGTAAACGCTGCTTACAAAACGCTGCAAAAGAACATTTTGTAAGCAGCGTCTCCTGCCCGACGCCCAGAGAGCCCAGATAGCTTCCAGTGTGCATGGAGCCTTACCAGCAGCTCCAGAAGTGGAGGACATCTCTCTAACTGTGCTCCCGGATGCAGTAAAAACCTAACAGGGGTTTTAACTTACCCACTCTTTCCAAAACGTAGGTTTTTGGCTTGCCATACACTTTTTAGATTTCTTTGGCTTCCTGTTTACTCCTGTGAGTAAGATCTCCCTACCAAAGTCCCCCACCCACATTCTCAGATCTCACTCCGTCTATTATTTTTTAATATGCTTAATGGAGAATGTAGGCATAGCATTAAAGCCGTATTAAATGCTCATATTGTAAATTTTTTTTTTTTTGCTTGCGAAGTTCAATACCGCTTTAAGGCTTCTGAAGCTGCTGCAGGAGGAATGAGAGTTTTTGCTATGGTGGAGAGGGAAAAGAATGGCCACTTTTTATCAGCTGTTTAATTTTTATTGCTGTCTGTGTCTCCACCATTTCCCAGTGGTCACTAGAACAGCAGATTGAGGTGAAATGTTGTCAAGATGAAAACCTGTATTTGTAGATTGGAGAAGAGTTTGATTCTCTGGGAAGATTCCTTTTTGCCTTGTGCACAGGTGGCATTCATCATGGATGGCAATTCAAATCTGACAAGAGGTTCAAAACTTTAGCTACTCTAGCCAAAATGCAGAAAAAAGGCTGAATTTTAATTGAAATAACCTTATGCCACCAGCCTCCTAATCAAATTTGTAAACTGATTTTCAGACCTCATCAGCAGGGGCATGTGAGCACTACCCTAGAGCCCATATTCCAATTCTCTAGATCAATGGTTCTCAACCTCAGACCTCAAGTACCCCAAACGGACCATGTTTTCAGGTTTTCCTTTATTTTTCACAGCTACCTTAAATCCATATCAAGGACATGGTATTGATGAAAGCTATTTTACTTAACCACTTGACAACTGGGCACTTAAACCCCCTTAACAACCAGACCAATTTTCAGCTTTCAGCGCTCTCACATTTTGAATGACAATTACTCAGTCATGCAACACTGCACCCATATGAAATTTGCGTCCTTTTTTTCACACAAATAGAGCTTTCTTTTGGTGGTATTTAATCATCGCTGGGTTTTTTATTTTTTACGCTATAATTAAAAAAAGACCGAAAATTTTGTAAAAAAATGAATTTTTCTTCGTTTCTGTTATAAAATTTTGCAAATTTAGTAATTTTTCTTCATAAATTTTGGCCAAAATTTATACTGCTGTATATCTTTGGTAAAAAAAAACAAATTGGTGGATATTATTTGGTCTTTGTGAAAGTTATAGAGTCTACAAGTTATGGTGCCGATCACTGAAAATTGATCACACTTGATTTACTGATGGCCTATCTCATTTCCTGCGACCCTAACAAGCCAGGAAAGTACAAATACCCCCCAAATGACCCCTTCTTGGAAAGTAGACATTCCAAGGTATTTAGTAAGAGGCATGGTGAATTTTTTGAAGTTGTAATTTTTTCCCACAATTCTTTGCAAAATGAATTTTTTTTTTCCCCAAAATTGTCATATGTTAACAGGTTATTTCTCACACCCAGCATATGCATACCACAAATTACACCCCAAAATATATTCTGCTACTCCTCCCGAGTATGGTGATACCACGTGTGACACTTTTACACAGCCTGGCCACATACAGAGGCCCAACATGCAGGGAGCACCGTCAGACGTTCTAGGAGCATAAATTACACATATAATTTCTTGACTACCTCTTGCACTTTTGAAGGTCCTGGAGCACCAGGCCAATGGAAACGCCCAAAAAGTTACCCCATTTTGGAAAGCTAACACCCCAACGTATATTCTAGGAGGCATAGTAAGTCTTTTGACCATGTCATTTTTTCCATAAGTTTTTGGAAAATGGGGAAAGAAAATGAAAACGCATTTTTTTTTTTTTTTTTTACACAAAGTTGTCCATTTATACAATATTTCTAACACACAGCATGTACCCAGCAAAAATGACCCCCAAAAATATATTCTGCTACTCCTCCCGAGTATGGCGATACCACATGTGTGACACTTTTACACAGCGGGACCGCATACAGAGGCCCAACATGCAGGGAGCACCATCAGGTGTTCTAGGGGCATACATTTAGAATCTAATTTGACCATCTTTTACACTATTGTGAGGCACTGTGGTGGCATATATAGGCACTGTAGTGGCACAGATGGGCAGGGTATTGGCACAGATGGGCACTGTAGTGGCATGGATGGGCACTGTAGTGGCACGGATGGGCACTGTAGTGGCATGGATGTGTCACGGATGAGAACTGATGTGGTATTGATGAGCATGAATGAGGCACAAATGAGCCATGGATGGGTATGGATGAGCATGGATGGGTGGGTGAGCACGGATGGATGGCAGGGTGAGCATGGATGGATGGATGGGTGAGCATGGATGGGTGAGCGCGGCTGCGTGGGTGAGCATGGATGGATGTCTGGGTGAGCATTAATGGATGGCTGAGTGAGCACGGCTGGGTGGGTGAGCATGGGTGGGTGAGCATGGATGGATGGCTGGGTGAGCACGGCTGGGTGGGTGAGCATGGATGGATGGGTGAGTGCGCACGGCTGGGTGGGTGAGCATGGATGGATGGCTGGGTGAGCACGGATGGCTGGGTGAGCACGGATGGCTGGATGGTTGAGCACGGCTGGGTAGGTGAGCATGGATGGATGGATGGATGGGTGAGCACGGCTGGGTGGATGAGCATGCATGGCTGGATGGATGAGCATGGATGGATGGATGAGCATGGATGGATGGATCGGTGAGCATGGATGGATGGGTGAGCATGGATGGATGGATGGATGGGTGGGTTGGTGAGGATGGATTGGGTGAGGATGGGTGGGGGGTGGATGGCTGGGTGGGTGGTGGGTGGCTGGGTGATGATCGCTGGGTGGGTGGTGGAAGGCTGGGTGAGTAGTGTTGCCAACCGTCACTAGGCAGCGCTGTGGGCATTACACATTGCCCACAGCGCTGCAGCACCTCCTCTCTCTCCCCCCTCTCTCCTCTCACACTGCACCGATCGGTGCGGAGAGGAGAGAAAAGCCGGCGCTTCCGCTGGCTTGTTTACATGTGATCACGCCGTCATTTGACGGCGCGATTACGTGGTAAAAGGCCGCTCACAGCGGCCATTCACCACGATCCGTGATCAGTCGGGTCCCCCGGACCCGACGGTCACGGATGTTCCCGTGTGCGCGCCCCAGGGGGGAAGTGCGATTTCTGGGAGGACGTCAATAGATGTCGTCCCAGAATTAAGCAACCGCTCTGTAGACGTCATTTGTCTATAGGGCGGTTGTTAAGCGGTTAAGGAAAGTTCCCAAAACATGGCCCGTTGGAGGTACTTGAGGACTGAGGTTGAGAACCACTGCTCTAGATGAGCCATGGCTGACAGATGCTCTCAGATAAGTAATTTTCCAATCATTCTTTCACCATTATTGGGGGGTGAATCAAGATATAAATACTTACAAATCCCAGTTAGGTTGGACATTAAGAAAATACATTTGTCTACCATTAAATTTACAAATTTGATCAGAGGGGCAAGTATGTTGGATACAGGGCTTTAATCACAAATGCTGTTACTTTTTAATGCGTTCTTTTAGGTCTAGTAGTACAGATCTTAATGGATACAGTGGCTGTAGTTCAAAGCAGGCATTTAGGAAGCTTCAGGAATACCCGCTTTTACAGACGTTCGACATGTATGTTTATGTGCACCACTAAAACGCATTGCAATCTCTGTCTATTGTTTTGATGGCTGAATGACAGAAACCCAGTCACAGTATATATTAAAGGTCTATTTTAGTCCTATGGTTTAGGAAGAGTGTAACTAAAGTCGCCAGTTACAGTGCCAACGTTAGTGTCTCGGTCTTTTGGTCTGTCTATAAAGCATCGTTGTAATTACAGATGGATAAAATACATAGCATAGCTAATAATAAAACCTCTCCTCTGGTGTAATTGTGGGTTCAGATAGTTTTTATATAGTTGTTTTCTTGGCCAAGCCTTGAAATTTAGTTTTATAAAGTTAAGCATAATAAGTGGATGCCCAGCTTGTGATTAAACCTTATTTAGATACTGTTATCGGAACAGATGGTGCTTGTTGTGTACGTCTTGAGGATAACTGGCAAAAAGAAAGATTAATGGCATAGCAAGATCTCAGCACAAATGTAAAACATTGAAGCCAGATGTTCTATGCAGATTATGTCTATTCTTTCAAAATGTAAAGCACTAATATTCACTTTTATGTTCTGTTCACTTCTTGACAAGTAATTATTTGGCCATGTTCTAAGTCATTGCTTGGGCTGTCACATGATTTTCTTTTTCTTCCTGTAATGTTCTCCTTTTGTCTGTCCCCGCAAACCTCACATCTGGTTTTATTTGGAAAGGGGCTGGATACCAATGTGAAGACTACCCAGAAAATAACATTCTTTGCTTGGGCAGGCTTTCACAATCATGTCCTTGGAATATAAAATCCCTGACTTGAAAAAAAATATCATGACGGCTACCATTGCTGACCTCTGAAAATTCTAGTTTCCTGGCTGTCATGTTGAGTCAGCACTGCATAGCAGCCTGGAAGGAAGTCCATGAGGTCATGGAGGTTCATACTATTTATTCAATACCATTGTTTAAATTATAAAAATTGACTTTGAATAGTCAAACACTCTGGAAAATGTAAATTACTGTTTGGTAAGATTTGTTAATGTGGTTTTTTTTTTTTTTCCATATACCAGTTGTGGTTGTGCCTTTTGTAGGTGACATTATTCTTTAAGGATAGAAATCAGAACGTTCTTTTCCTATCTTTTACAGGAGTCTTGTGAAACCTCTTCATGCCCCATCAGTCCACTGAATTCCAGTATCCTGAGTTCCAACTCTCCAGGCAGCCAATATTTAGTAGATTTCACAGCTCCACCAAGTTCTGTGGCCTGCCTGGATAATTCTGCAGCAAAGCATAAGATTGCTGTCAAGCCAAAGAAGAAAAGAGGACCAGTCATGAATATATATCGAATAAAGGTATTTTTAAGTGGTGGTGTTTTTTTGATTTGTCTATAAAGTCCTTTCCACATTTGTACTTATGAGATCAACTTAATACGTTTTAGTAGAGCTGTGGATACAAAGGTTCAGAGGCACCATATGATCAGAATATATATAAAAAATTAAATGTAGTGATTCAATGAATTTCAAAATGCTATGCTAAACATCATAATGGAAGACTTGCAGGATCACTATGTCAAGATAAAGTAAGCATTTTCTTTATGTAGTCATATGGGTCCTGAAAGTCACTGCAACAGGGAAGTCTCCCATATGTGTGCAATAAATTCATTACATGCAGGAACTTTATCAGTACTAGAAGGGAAGAAATAGTCATTTTACCTTGATGTTGTGATGATGCTGTAGCAATACTTACAACATTTTTAAGTGGTATTGTAAATTGTTTGTGTGCTCTGCCTGAAGCTGGCCGTACACTGATTGAAATTTGGCTACTTCAGCAGGGATCTGCCAAATTTTGTTAATTTTGTGGCTTACTCAACAGAAGTCAACAGTTTGACTTCTATTTAAGGGACATTGGAAAATTATGTGTGCTCTCTCTGCATTTTCTTTGACCATATGTGAGTTATCTGCATGTACATGTGCTCCATTTGGTGGAACATCGCCATCATTACTCAGAGCATATGCTTTCTAGAAATACATAAGATTATCCATTTGACAAATCCTTTTGGCTGCTTGCTTTAAAGGTTGCAATTGCAGATTGAGTGCAATTTACAACAATGTATTTATTTTTCTTCTGTATAGGATGGTACTGGTTTTACCAAAGATTTGCACATCAAATTAAAAGAGAAGATGGAAAACAAGGTAAAGCTCACAATGGTACACCTGATATAAAGGAATGTCTGGCTTATATTATCAATGGATATTTTCTGGAGATTCTTTCTGTTATAAAGAAGAACTTCACTCAAAACTTTTTATTTTTTTAGGATAGGACTTACTGGGGAGGGGGGTTATGGAGCATTTGTCTCCAGGGCCAGTACAAATTGGATATGTTTGGCTGGCAGCCTTGACTTTATTTAGAGGTCAGCTTGTGGTGACCTCAGTCAGAGCAGGATCCGCTGTCAGTTACTGTTGGATATGCTCCCTGTTCAGATCTGCAAACTTCCAGCATTGACTTCTTTTCAGCTCTGAGATGTTATGCAGTGATGTGGAAATGACTGCAAATGAAGTCCATGCTAGAGGAATGCAAGACTGAAATGTATTCATTTGTTAGGAAGCGAACTGGTGACATGATGATAGCATGATATTTTATTTCATTTTTTGGGTGAGTTTTCTTTACTTTTATTTTCGCAAGTTGTTCAGAACATAATGTACTTCCTAGTTGACAAATCATTCCTCAACTTCCCTTTTTTTTTTAAGAATATATATGAAAAGGTGTGTTACAAAACATTTACAATACCCATCTTTTAGCATGACCACCAATCACTGTAGCACACTTTGTGGTTTGCTCATTTTTTTTAGCCCACAGCAACGTGTCCGTACCATGAAAGGGCCAATTAGTCTTGTTCACATCCTAAGCCAGAGATTCTCAGTCCTCCCCTGATTCTATTGGATGGTGATTGGGGCAACCTTTAGCATTATATATCACACTGATTTAAAACATCCAGTGTTGTGATTTCCACCAGAGTTTTAACACTGATTGTCAGAATTTAGTGTCAACCCCATATATAACCCCATATATAGAAATTCTCCGTTACCAAGACTGTTTGCATTCCCAAGCAATAGAAGGAAAAGTTAACAAATATTTTTGGTATTTATTTTAACATAGATGCTTATCCTACAGCAAAAGTAAATGCACTGCCCAATATTATACACCTAAAGTACCGGCTATCACTCTTTGTCATGGAAAGATGTTTTGTTTTAGTTGATCCCTTTGTTCCTGGTATTGCTTGCTTACAAAATCATTCTTACAAAGTATTTTTTTTTTTTTCCACGTTCACCCATGCTCCCTGTGTAATGATAAAAGGGCTTAGTCCAGATGTCAAGTCCATACCTTTTTATTAAAATGAAATTATCAAAATGGCCCTACCTTGTCCTACCCCATTCACTCACCTGAGCCTTATAATCTGTATGTTACCAATCTGCATATAAAGGGAAGTAAAAAAAGTTTACATAATCAGCTGGCTCTGTTCTCCAGAGACACCCTTGTTTATGAAGTTCTTATCAACCTTTTCTATAGAAGCCAGAATTTATGGGTGCTAGGATACTATATGTGGGACCAACTTTGGCATGCAGGCACCTGGAGGTGCTTACATTGTATACCTTTTTGTAATTCTATTGATTTACTGTAAGGTATTCTTTATCTGCCTGCAGTCAACAGTTGGGAATCCACTTTCTGTGCATTCCTTAATAATCTAAGTATTTGACCAAAAGAAAAATGCATGTCCTAGTTATATATTAGATTTTTGAGTTTTCTTTCACCCAGTTCTATTTCTTGCTTCCTTTGACAGGGGAAAACTGTTGGGCATAATGCAGAACTCCAGTTATGCTCAAGGCTTTATCAGTCTGCGGCCTTATTTCTTTAAAGGATAAGTTCAGCTTTGGGAATCTGATCCTGCAGTGGCTTGATGATCTGCGCCCTGTGTACGACAGCAGTACAGGGAGAAGTTCCCCGTGCCAGCTGTCACATTTTGAAAAGAACGCGTCTCTGCCCACACAGCCGCGTCACTCATTCACAGAGTTCTGTGAATGAATGAGTTACATCTACCGACCTCCTTTTTGCTGTTGTTGGCTTCTAGTTCTCAATGAACTACCATGGCGCTGTTGAGCACTGTGATAGAGCATTGATTCTACCTGTCAATGTTGAAATTGCTTGGCTGTATGTTGTACGGGCAGGAGACCTGCATGGCACCAGCGATCTGCTGGTCGCTAGTGCAATGCTTTCCAGGTTCCTAAAAAATAATAGTAGATACACTTTTTTTTTACCTGCAAAAAAAGTTAGTTTATTTATTTTTTTTTTTTTTGGAAAGGTGAACTTATCCTTTTTTAACCACTTCCGGACCGCCGTACGTCGTTTGACGGCGGTACTTTGAAGTGGAATACCGTTGTTATGGTAGCAGATAGCTACCATAACCCCGGTATCTATTTTTTCAGCAGGCGATTCTGCGTCAGATAAAAGTGGTC
Source organism: Glandirana rugosa (assembly GCA_018402905.1). Classification (NCBI taxonomy): domain Eukaryota; kingdom Metazoa; phylum Chordata; class Amphibia; order Anura; family Ranidae; genus Glandirana; species Glandirana rugosa. The sequence continues at coordinate 4,445,526 of BLSH010466543.1, read as the reverse complement.
TTAGCGGCGGATTCACCGCGAGATCACTTTTAGCAGCGGCGGGAGAGGTGCCCCCCTCCCGCCGCTATCCGGTCATCTCCGCCGCTTACCGGACCCGCCGGCAGCGGCGGAGAAGATCAGGTCCTCCCCCAGTGTCCGTGAGCCGAGTGAGCGGCTGAAGCCGTTCACCCGGCTCCATAACATGGCTGGGGGGAAGCTACGTCACAAGTCGCTTCCGCCCAATGCTCTTAAAGGGGACAGATTTTTTTTTTTTTCCCCTGCCATTTTTTTCAAAATTTTTTTTTTTTAATGCATTTTAGTGTAAATATGAGATCTGAGCTCTTTTTGACCCCAGATCTCATATTTTGGAGGTCCTGGCATGCTTTTTTCTATTACAAGGAATGTTTACATTTCTTGTAATAGGAAAAAAAGTGATCAAAATTTTTTTTTAAAAAAAAGAAAGTTGTAAAAATAAAAAGTAAAATGCATAATTAAAAAAAAAAAAAAAAAAATTTAAAGCGCACCGTCCTTGCGAGCTCGCGCGCAGAAGCGAACGCATACGCAAGTCCCGCAAATGCGGTGTGACATAAAGTTTTGCAATGGCCGCCATTTTATTCTCTAGGGTCTTAGAAAAAAAAATATATAATGTTTGGGGGTTCTAAGTAATTTTATAGCAAAAAAAACTGTTTTTAACTGATAACCTCCAAACTCCAAAAAGAGGCTCGGTCTTAAAGTGGTCAAGAGAATCAAAACAAAACCGGATCAAAACAAAAATGGGGAACTTTAAAGTGCCAAACATTACCCCAGGAAACGGACACATAACCTTTTTCTAATAAAATTGCAAATCTTTTGTTTTGTTTAACATGATAGAAATATCCATAAAACACATGAAATAAAAACATCAAGCCTATTCTTTGCTACCAAAGCCACACCTCTCATTAACCAATAGATACTTAGTGACAATTAATATCCAAATAGTATATAAAAGGAATATGCTTGCTTCATGGGAGATTGGATAGTTGTATGTTGTGCAGAGAGGTGTTCAGAGATCCCAACACGTTTCACAATTTAGTGCTACTTCAGGAGACCCTGATATACTGGGGGATAGGTAAGTAGTAGTTTATGCTCTTTTCTCTATTGCTTAAGAAATTTAGAACTTTTGCAGGTTGTCATGAACGGTGGTTCCCACTACTAAAACGACTTTCCTTTCTTTCTAAAAGGAGAATGAGCTCATTCAGTAAGAGGATGCAAGAAACAGTTTTCAAAGAAAAATTATTACCTTTTTAACAGACAAATGGAATTCAGGTTTCTGTAGTCAGATCAGCTACTTATACCTGTAACTTCAAAGAGGTTCCGTAATATTAATCCAAACGTGTGATTGTGTTTTCCTTTTTATCATCAGATCTTATGTAGAGAATGAAATGATATATTCCTAAATTATTTGTTTTTTTTAAGGTTGCATGTGAGCATGAAGTCAATATTCCTTATACAGGAGAAAGCTCTGCTGAGCAAGAAGTACCAAAAGAACAAGCCAAATGCATAAAAGGTAATGGAAGAGATTGTCATTAACGCACTGCAACAAAACCAATATACAACCTAAAGTACTGTATATTAATAGACTGTTAATAAAAACATTTAGGTTTTTTAACACATTGTACCTCTATGGTTTTATGCAGTATAGTCAAAGGGGGTGACCGTCTGTGACAATTTAGTGTCTGTTCACCTCTCATACTTTGTCCTTCTGATGTCTCTCCTTCAGTGAATGACAGTAGTGCTGCCAAATGAAAATTATACAAAAATTAGACAGGCAGAGGTCTCTGCAAACTTTTGATATCACAGAATTTAAATAGGAAATTCCCTCTCCTCCCCCATACTTTTTTTTTATCCCATCCCTCTTACTTTTTTATAGGGTTGGCTTCAAAAAGCATACTCACGCCCAGCGAATCCAGCACTGTCCTGCTGTGATATGCTGGGTCCCACACCTATCCTCCCTCCCCTTTGTGTCTTGCATTTAATCCTCCCCAAGGTGCTTGCAAGTCTGCCCCTTAGACGCTGTGTGTCTCTACTTCTGCAGCCTCCTGGGATCTTTGATGTGGAGATCTCCGCAGAATGCTGGAGCAGGATTACATAATTTTTGCCTGGGGAAGAATGGATTGGAGTAAAAAAAAATAATTGGATTTTTAAATAGCGATGGGGGTGGTTACAGTGGGGGAAAGTCCATTTTTTAGAGTAAAGATTATTTTTAAGGAAATGTACTTCCTTTTGGAATACAGTAACTGGTTCTGTTTGACCAGTTTCAAACAGACTGTTGGAATGAAATGTATGTTATGTATATTTTCAGCTTGATACTTCTGTGTTGCTAGATTTCATCATTATTACCTTTCTTCAACTAGTGTTCCAGAATGTATTGACATGGCAAATGCCCCCATCTATATTTTTGAAAAAAACATTTTGGTACACAGGTTACCTTTTCTCTTTGCCTGGATGTTCTTTAATGATTCAGATTGCAGTACTGATTTTATGACATCAGTGTTGTGCTCGACAGTGCCACATGATGGCAAGCCACTAGGTGTGTCCATGATAACTTGGGCCCACAGATAATGCTAAACAACATTAAACTTGGAAGAAGACTGGTGCTGGACAAAGGAGCAAGTGAGCCTTTGGGGGACAGCACTAGGGAGAAGGTAAGTATTGCAATGAGAGATGATTTTTAATACCCGGGCTACAAATTAATATTACTATTATTAAACCAGCAATCAGGCTTTAACAAAGTTCATAAAGTAGAATGAAAATAAAAAGTTAAGAAAACATATTGAAATGCATTGTTTACCATAGCTATAGAAGCTCATTTCTGCCTGGAATGATGCATTTTATTTTTATTACTGTAGACAAGGTAGAAGAGACTGAAACTGACGCCATGTCTCTAACTGCACAAGAAGAAGATTTGTCATTGGAAAAGACACAGACTTATGGGACCTGTTTTACTGGAAAACAGATAATGTCCCTTATGGATGAAACTGATGAAAGTGATGTGGATTTCCATGTAAGTTGTTGTTTAACTGTGGAAGATCAGGTAAATGGTAATGAGGAAGACACTGAAATTGAAAGAAAAAGTACAGGCGTGCCACACATCAGCCAGTCTGCCCCTGTGCATGAACTAAATGAGCCTACGGCTCAATTTGAACCTTCTGAAATGGAGAGTAATGCAGTAGAAACTGTTCACTTAGAGGTTAGTGAAGACGTAGAATGTGATATATTTGAAGATCCTTTAAAAATCCAAAAGGACACATTATCATTTGAAACAGATGAAGCTATATTGAACAACAAAGATCAAGGGCATAATGAGTACGAAAAAGTGTTACCCAATTTAACAGCGTTACAGAAACACATTTCAGAAATAACTGCAAGTACTTCGGATACACATGTGATCTCAATTCCACAAAAACATGTCATGGTAACCGAATCGGACATTGCCATCATAAAGATCGACGAACCTGTTCCTAATGCAGCTTCAGATTGTGTTCTAATATTTGAAAGCACTGACAATGAGAAGACTTCAGAAACAATACAAGAATTCAGTACAAATGCTACGACTGATCAACCTACAATTGTTGATACACTGTCAACAGATGAAAAAGTAGAGACTCTTGGTCTCGGGATAATTGAAACCCCTAAGGATATATCTGTTAATGATAATCATAGTAAATGTTCACCCTGTTCTGTAAACTTGGAGAGTGGAGAAAATAGCAGTGCCGATATTCAGTACACAAATGAGTACTCTACAGAAACAAGCAAAACAATCCAATCAACTGATTCAAATGTTGACAGCAAGCTTAGAACATCCAACAAGCCAATTAGGTTTACTGTGGCTCCAGCATGGCAAAGATCACTTTCAGTTGGGGGTGGTGTCAAAGATAGCACCTACTCTAAAAATAAGATATCTACTACTATGAAGTCTGAATCATTTGATGGCTCAGATGATCCTGTGATGGGCATAAATCAGGAGGACTTTAGGAAAGGTGAAAACAAAGAAGATTCAGGTGTTGCTTTTGGTGTCAGACTACGAAGGACTTCCTCCTCTAGGAAATACAATGAGGAATATCCCGAAGAGCAATCCAAGCTATATCCATCCCCTGTTGAAACTGGGTCAATCGTCCCAACCCAAACTGTTCAAACGCCAACAAAAACGGCACACCTTCAGTCAGAAACTTCGAAAGCTCCTAAACCATTGCATACTGTGGAAGACAAACCTCGAAAGAAGCAAAAGGCAGAAGATCTTTCTTCACATGAAAGCTCAGGTATTAGTGATTTAGGTTATAATCTAATGTAAAATTCCATGTAAATGTTGTGTATGCAGTAGTATTTGGAACTGAGGCAAATTTATAGCATCTCCGTAAGGGCTGGTTCACACATCAATTTCTTGGTTCTGGATGAGTTTCTCCATGCGTGTTTTTGATATTTTATTAAAGCGGTTGTCTACCCCAAAAGTGACTTTTACCTACAGGTAAGCCTATAATAAGGCTTACCCGTAGGTAAAATGAATATCTCCTAAACCTGTATGGTTTAGGAGATATTCCACTTGCAATGCAGCCACTGACTTCACGGCGCATGCGCAGTGATGTCCCGGTGCATAGCGCCGGACTCTGCCAGAAGGGCCACCGGAAAGACAACCTCCCGCGGCTCCGGCCACTCACAGCACCAGGGAGAGGCGAACCCGGAAGAATCCACACAGTGAAGATGTCCGCTCGTTCTAATGTAATTCATACTGCATACTAGCTCATTATGTCTTTGCCTTACAGATTTTTTTTTTTTGTTTTTTAGGTAGACAACCACTTTAATACGCCCACCTGCATTTTTTTTTTCTTCATCTGGATTGAGAGCATGTGCTTTCCAGTGCATTTTTGTTGACTGCTCTGGAAAACAATGCATTGGTGTGAACTAGGGCCATTGGAATCTTTGTTGGTTACACTGTCCATGCATTTTTTTTCCCCAAATTTTTTCATTGAAAGGTTTTTAAAGGGTTACAAAAAGCACTGTCCATGCATTTTTGATGCACAATAAAAAAAAAAAAAAAAAAATATATATATATATATATATATATATATATATATTGCACTGGACTGCATCTGGTGTGAACCAGCCCTTAGAAGCTAATCAGATGCTTGTTTTTAATAAACTTTATTGTAACAAGGTTAGTGTACAGGAACAGACACAGTCTACATGACATAAAGGCATTTTAACAGTAGTCTAAGTTGATTATCTCAAAAGTTGATTATCTCTCTGTTTTAATTAAATATATTTCCATTATGTAACATAATGTATACTATAGCAAACAATGATGCAATTAATGAATATGGACCTCTGGCTCTCTGATATAATCCTCTGTTTGTGCTGTTTTACCATGCATTCATTTTCTGAATGCATTGTATTAGGTTGTGTTTCAGAGTGAACTGACAGATCACAAACTAAATGTACACTTTTTGTAGACCCATATTTAGTTATGCTTTACATGCTTTACAGAAATACATTTTTTTTTTTGGTCAGATTGCAGGCCTTTAAAGTTTGTTTGCCCTCACAATCCTCTGCTGTTCACTTCTGAAATACATAAAGTCAGCGCAAAATTAGTCATGTGCTTTTTGCTCCATGCAACTTCTATCCCGGTCAAAAGATATAAAAGGTTGATCATACGACATCTTCTAAATGCACCCAAGTCCTGCATCCCTCTGCAATGGAAACGCCCACTGCCACCGACGGTTGGCAGCTGGCTCTATAAGGTGGAGGAGATTAATAAAATGGAAGACCTCACACTATCGGCGCAATATAAACAAGATCAGTACACTGATCACTGGAGAATGTGGAATATGTTTACCCTCTCGGAGGAGGGACTGGCTTTGCTATTTAAATAAAATAACTGAAAAAAAAAAATTGTAATTTGATCTCTAGACCAGAGTAAATTTACTTTATTTAATGGTGTAATGTACAGCATCAGTGGATGGCAAATATGTTCAACTGGTGTTTCTTGTGCCGTATGTGTCCGTCACTGGTATTAATGAAGTTGGTCATGCTGAAGTTTAATACTGTAATATGTTTTTGGCCTCCTCTCTGGGATAAGTGTGTTTTGGTTATCACGCCTGTGTTTCTAAAATTAAGTAGGTGTGGCACTCGGGAGATAGAACGCAGTCCCTTAAGGAATAAACTCCTATATTTGTGTTTTTCAATTTGAATTTGACATGCCTAGTATTTCGGACTGAAATGCTATGTTGTAAATGGTCCAGTGTGAACTGTAAAACCTTAACTTAAAACATGAAGATATAATTACATATTGATTATATAGGTTATCCAGAAAAGAGTTTAAGTATTTCCACTTTCATACAAACATAGCAGGCTGTTCAGTAATTCATAGTTCTATAGATACCTGCCATCTAAGGCAGACTTGGAGGTTCATTTATTAAAGGCATATAGGCTGTTCAGTTTGCAAGGAAGTTAGTTTACATGGGAATTTGACCCAGAGCTTAGTGAATAGGTGTGAAGTTTCACTTTACAAAGGATACCCAATCACTTCCAAGCTCTGGGGAAAATTCCCTTGCAAAGTGAAGAGCTTATGTAAAGTTGACCATCTTTTTGCTTTTGTTTTTTGAGCAGAGAAGGGTTAAAACTATTTAGTTTTTTTTCTAACCATTTCATGCTATCCAAAGCTTTAAGTGTTCCTAAACACACAACAGTAAGACCCCCTTCACACTGAGGCAGTTTTCAGGCATTTTAGCGCTAAAAATAGTGCCTGGAAAGCGCCTGAAAACGGGCTTTCACACTGGGACTGCAGGGGAAGCAGAGTGCTTTCACACTGGAGCGGTGCGCTTGCAGAATGGGATAAAAAATCCTGCAAGCAGTAGCATCTGTGCAGCGCTGTGGGAGCGGTGTACACACCGCTCCTAAAACGCCCCTGCCATTGGAATGAATGGCCAGCGCTTCTGAAATGATTGAAAGGCGCTTCGGGAGCGCCTCAAAATGGGCGCTTTTAACCCCTTCTAGGGAGTTAAAAGTTCCCTGCTAGCAGCGGGAAAGCGCGTTCCTTCCACTGTTCCCAATCCATCTCCAGAAGACAGAGCCTTTGCAGTCAATCTGTACATGCTCAGTTTGGTGTATATTGCTAGAGTTTTTTTTTTTTTTTTTTTCTCGGGAGGATGCATGTGATCAGTATAGGGCAATCAACACAGTCCAGACAGAGGATCAGGGGTTATGTTATGCAGCCTCATAAGACAGTCTGAATAAAATGAAAACGCTTCCTACAAGCTTTAACCAGTGCTTGGTCAGACACTGATAGAAGTCACAAAACTGCTATATACTGCTGAGAAAAGGTATTTAGTGTTTTATAATTACTAAAATTTGCGTTTCCTTTTTCTATGTACTGTGTGAGACCAGATATAGTGAATGCAGGGTCCTGGGTTTAGTAACACTTTAAAGAAAAACGTAAAAAAAAAAGGCATTCAATAAACTTTAATACAGCCCCTGGCTTTACCTTTAATCACCTGAGGACTGCAAATAACTAAATATTTGACGTTTAAACCTTTATTGGAGAAGCTGCTCTAGGACACTACAATTCTTATTTTTTCAATTCATAAAAATGTCATCCACAGAACCAGCATGGATTACAGTGGCAAAGCTGAAGCAGAAAGGATTTCAGGATCATCCCCTTGCCAGAGAACACAGTGCTATGGCTGAAAGTGATAAAAGCGAGGTATGTATTCTATTGATCTCATCAAGAAATTAAATGTAGAATGCCTTTGCATTATCTGCTGTAATGGATTTGAATCCAGAAGCTACAGTGATGGAGCAATTCTTCTGGAGGAATACCAACCCTGCATAACTCCGGGGTGGGTCTGCTTGGTGTTTATGCAAAAGCATTGCAGAAAAAAAGGGGGTAAGTGCCAGGGCTTAGCTTAAAGATCAGGTTATTAAGCCTACTGTAGGAGGTTGGAGGTGCTCCACATGTTAAGTGCCCACTTTTTAAAAGTAAAGTAAGTGTAGCAGTTGGTTGTTGAAGGTTATTGATCTCTTCAGTTTTAAAGGATTCTGCATGATTTACTCACCTGTTGGCCACATCTCTCAGGAACCCTAGCAGAGATACTATGGGGTCAATTCACAAATGTTTACCGCATGCATGACTCGTTTGCATACATTATTGCATGCGGTAAATTAAGTCCAATTCGTAAAAAAAAAAAATGATTATGCGGTATTTACCGCAAAAAGTGTTGGTAAATATAATATAAAAAGCTCTTAAGTCCAATTCAGAAATTAACCAGAGAGTAAAAAATCATGCAACATTTACCACCAGGGTTTTGCTGGCGGTATCAAATGTGGTATTTGTCAAGAAACAGCCTGGGGGTTGGGGGCACGTCCTTAACAATGGACGACTCATCAGCTGTCAAACTACATGCCGACAATTAAAAATGATGAAAAACAAAAACAGCATGAGGCCCCCCAAAATCAATATTCGACCATTATCCGAGCATGCAGCCCAGCAGGTTAGGAGGGGGTGAGCAAGCGCCCCCCTCCTCCTGAACCATACCAGGGTACCTGCCCCCTTGTGACGTCACCGACCCAGCATGTACCAGTCCGTGATGTCACCTGGTGGTTTCGCCCCCTTGTGACATCGCCAGGTAGCCCTGCCTCTTACCTATATAAGAACTGTCAAACGACGGAGCATGCAGTAGGCGGCCAGCCTTCATGGTCAGCAGGCGACGGGATTGACAATGGATTTACATTGGGGGACACTGTTTAAATTTTTTATTAAAGGAATTGTCAAAAACCTGTCTATTTTTTGGCGAATGGGTAGAGGTACTCATTCACATGGGGGGCGCTGGAATCTGGAGGCCCTTGTCCCCATCAGTATGGGGAAAAGGTGCTTTGGGGTGTGGGGGGGGCAGAGCCCCCCTTGCCCCACAGCACCCACCCCCCCATGTTGAGGGCATGTGGCCTGGTATGGTTCAGGAGGGGGGCTGCTCGCTTGCCCCCCCTTTTTCTGACCTGCCAGGCTTCATGCTCGGATAAGGGTCTGGTATGGATTTTGGGGAGGACCCCACGCCGCTTTTTACATTTTAATGTGGACTGGACCCACACCGTTTTCTTTGATTTTTAATTGTCAGCATTTTTTTTTTTTTACATTCAGCTCCCAGCGTTGACAGCTAATGAGTCATCCGTTGTTAAGAACTCGGCGGCTGGCTTCCCAGCTCGTTCCCTAGCAACCAGCACAATGTGGTAAATTACCGCATTAAATAATGCGGTAATTACCACTGAATTGAACAAATACCGCATTCGGTATTTAACGCAAAATTCTTAATGAATTGAATACTTGCAGAATTGTTACCGCATGTGGTATTTTACCGCATTTTATTACCCATTATTTAACTCTTAGTGAGTTGACCCCAGCGTCCTGATACTCCGGATCTAGTCTTCCAGCATACTTTTATTGAGGCCGCAAAACAAACTATATGATCTTCTAACTCCAACTATGTTTTGCATTCACATCTTGGAGAAACTGCAAGAGGAAAAACTGTATGCAAAATGGGATTTATTTGAGTAAAGTAATATAGGAGCAGTCTTGGACAGCCATTTTATATAAAGCCAGGGAGATATAATGCATTATCCATCAATGTACTCATTTTGATTAGCTTTAAAATTTGATTCAGATGGTCAGATGTTTAGCATTTGAATAATGTTACTGTGCTTTCGGTCAGGGGGAATTCTGAGTGTAGACCAACTGAACACATTTACTCGGTTTTGAGAGGAGTTCTTAACACATACAAGAAAAAAATGTTTTTCAATTGTTTGAATGGCAAGACTGCATTTCCACCGTCACCCGGAAGATCTACCTGCTAGGGTCTTAGAAACTATAATGCCTTGATTGGGCACCGAAAATGAGAAACCTGCTTTGGCTGGAACTTTGCTTTGCATATGAACCACTTTTTTTTCTTTATTCCTCCACATGTTGATGGTGAATATCTAAAACCAAATTTAAAAATATAATCGCAAACCCTGCTAAAATTGTTTTTTTATTATTTAGGACAGTGGTGAGTCTTCCCAGAAAAGAAGCTCAGCTGCTAGTTTACAAGAACTAGAAGTCAAGGAGGCAGACCCAATATCTACCGAGAGTCCAGGTACTTGTCAAACTCCTGTTATAGTGCTGGAATGCCTGTCGAAGCGTTTTTCAACAAAAAAACAAGCAAACTAATAATTAGTACAAATCTGCAATACACATGCATTTCCCCATGTTTTATTTCCTTAAAACATGATACAGCTACAGAAAAGAACAGTTGATGTGCCAAAAATATAAAGAGCTCCTTTTGACATGACAACACAGCTCTGGATTTCCTAAGCACATGTTGTCAGCCCTGCCTACTTCATTTCTGAAGGATTATAAAGAGCACAGACCACCCCTCCATCTTCATAATCTTTCCTTGTACACAGGCAAAGTGCACATGTGTTTATCAGCTCACAAGCGTTATCATCATTTATTATTATTATACAAACTAAAGGCAGACCTAAGGCTAGGTTCACACTGCTGCGAACTGTACTGCGAATAGATTGCGTTGCGATAGATTAAATTCGCAAGTCATCTCCAATAACATATTGTTCTACCAGTGCAGTTCACACTGATGCGCTGCGAATCTAATCCGTGAAGAAAAAGGGTCCTGTGCGAGTTTGATCCGTGTGCGATGCAGTGCGTTGCGAATTCAGCTCCATAGACTACAATAGAACACGGATTGAAAACGCAATCTCCCATTCACATCACTGCGATAGCTTCCCCCTCCAACTCCAGCTACAGCTTTGCAGTAGATTCGCACCAACACATGTAGAAATCGCACTTGTGTCTGAACTGAAAAAACTCGCATCGCAATCGTATTCAATTCGCAGAAAATTCGCACCGCAGCAGTGTGAACCTAGCCTTACAGTTAAAATACAATTAAATACAATGGCAATCAGGAGGCCCTGCTCGTTAAAGCTTGCAAACTAAGAGAGGGGGTCAAGTTATACAAAAGGTAAAAACTGTGGGGGATGAACTGATGACAAAAGTAAAGTCTGTTTATGAGTTTCAAGCAGGATAGACTTATCTAAAGAGATGGGTTTTGAGGGATCGCCTAAAGGTGAAAAGAGTAAGAGATAGTCTGACAGATTGGGTAAGGAGGTCGCGGATGGGAAAGGCACTGGAGAAGTCTTGTAGGCAAGCATTGGAGAAAGTGACAATGGAACTAGAGAGCAAGGATGTCTTGTGAGGACTGAAAAAAATGGTTTGGTTGGTCTTTTGAGACCAGGTTGAGGATGTTGCTAAGGGCAGAGTTGTGGATGGTTCTGTAAATTGTTGTTATGTTAAATTTTATTTGTGAAGCGCAAGCCAAAGGAGGGGAAAGGCAGAGGAGGTGGATGACACAGAGAGGTTGTTAAGGTGGGTGAATCTGGCCGTAGCATTCACGGTGGACTGAAGGGGGGATAGCCTATGTAAAGGCAAGTCAATGAGGAGGGAGTTGCAGTAGTTGAGGCGAAAGATAACCAGGGGGTGAATTGGTGCCCCTTCTTAACGAATTGCATATTTTGGAGTTGTTGCATGATTTGGACAGTGTTTGGATGTGGGGCCAAAAGGAGAGTTCAGAGTCCAGGGCTACATCTAGCATCATGGTGTTCGGGGACATAGTGATAGTTGACCCATCAGTCTCAACAGAGAAATCAGGGGAAGGGGCACATGGGAGAGGAAATATGAGCTCCATTTTGAATAGTGAGTTCGAGGAAATGGTGTGACATCCATATTAATATGTCTGTTAGTAAATTAGTGATGTGTGAAGAAATGGATGGGGTGAAGTGAGTAGTAGAAAGATTTGGGTGCCATCAGCATAGAAATGGTATTACCATGGGAGGCTATTAGCTGATTCAGAGTTCTAACAAACTCAACAGGTATCTTTTGCACATATAAAACAGCTCTAATAAAATCCTTCCAATGATATATTTAGCAGACCAAAAGGGAGCACATAAGGGAAGTTTTTTTTGTGAAGGTTTACAATACTGTACACTCTAAGGAGTCCAATATTCAAATGACTATGACTCGTAAATGCCAACTAGGGCCTTGTGACTGATATGCTGATATTTGCAACTTGCTTGAATGTAGTGAACTAGCATAGGTGCCCTTTGGCCTCTCACAAGCAAACTGAAGGTTGAATAAGGAATTATGGTACATCTTACATCATAATACATGTCCATTTTATTGAGGTAAAAGCAGGATTGTTCTTCAATCCTACAAACTAAATGTGTCGTCCTATTGGATCACTGTTAACTCCTGCTGACTAAATAAATGCCAGATCATGGTTGGATGCTGTTTATTTGCTGAATGAAGGTCAGTTACTGACCAGAGGTGAAAGGCAGGGGGGCCATAGCTCAGCTTCATAAAATTAAGTAGCCATTTAAATACATAGTCCACTTTATGAGTAAAGTAGCATTTGCAGACCAGAGGCCCCAGTATATTACAATGCACTGTCCCTTTTTTGCCAGATTCAGTGTAATGCGATTGGTACACCGGTTGGCCTCTGATAGCACTCTTGAAGCCTGCCCAGTATACTCCTATATTTAAGTTTGCTTTTCCTGTGTCCTTGAAGCAAATAGGAACAAGTGAAGGTAGATGATGCAGGAGTGTATCAGTAAGGTTTCAAGGATGCCAACAGTGGCCTACAGGTTTACCAATCACAGTCCACAGTAATTTGCAAAAAGTCACAGTGCGTTGTAATACACTAGGGCCCCTTGTCTGCTTGGGCTGTTTCACTCATACGTTGAGCTATGCCTTTAAAACTGAGCACATTTGACAGTGGGGTCTGAGGGGTGGCCAGGATATTTGGCTTTGTTCAACTTTTCATTTGTCCTGAAAGGGGGAAATAAATCCTTTAAGGTTGCGAATTAGATTTAGCAAGATTTTTTATTTTTTGTTTTCAGAAATTGCATAACTATGGCTAGTAGTAGTTGCATTCAATCTGACTTGTTCTGTAATGTTGGAGGCTTTTTTTCTACCTATCCAAGTAACCTCTTCAGTTCTGATGTCAGCGCATACCCCAGCATTTATAGCTATAGGGCTATAAATGTTGGGATCAGACGTTCTTTTAGATTTTTGTATTACTGTCTGTGTACATATTGAAAGGATTTACCCTCTACTTGATCTGAATACTGTTGTCACAGAGATAGAAAGTTATAGGAAAGCATGAGATAACTGTCACCAGAGGAAGGGGAGAGGATGGTCCATTTAATGGGGACAAATGTTCTGATAAAGAACTGTTCTGATAGCAAGTGTACTTTCAAGGTGATTTCCTCTCATTTCTTCTTGCATTTGGTAGACAGGAAGTGAAATATCCACAGGACATGTATGCAGATGCTTAAATTACCATTTGAAACAGGAATGTAGACTGATGTTAATAAACGTGTTCTTCCTACAGTTATTCAGAATATCCTACCAGAATCTGGGAAAAATGCACAGTCTGCTCCACCACAAAATCCGGATGAGCCACCATGGTTCTCCTTGGCAAAGAAGAAAGCAAAAGCATGGAGTAAGATGCCTCAGATCGTGCAGTAGTATCACTTGTGTCCTGTCAGAAATTTTATGTTGTATGTTCATCGTTTTTGTTTCCGGTTTTACCTGTGAACATGTTTCCGCCAATGCTATCAAGAAAATGTGTTTTTCTTAATTTCTGTACATTGATTTGCAATAAGGAACACTGTTCCTTATTTTATAACATTGTATCTGTATATACCTGTGCTTTTTGACTTCCAAAAGAGCTTTGACCCTTTTAGAAAATTGTTTAAAAAATACAAATGTAATTCTGTTTAAAGAATAGATTTATGCGATTGCTGGCTGTGCTGAGACCCTACTAATATAACTATAAATCTGTTCATGGAGTACACAACACATATCTCTATGTATTAAGGTGACCTCAGTCCATCCCTGAAGTGAGGCTTTAATGCTACAAGACCCTTCTGCTAAACATTTCCATCCTGTAAATGGCCCCAGGCCACTCCCTCCCTCTCACACTCTACAAAGCCAGCTATACTGTCCCAAATCCCGACCTAGATCCTGCTCTGAGACTAAGATCTGCTGATTTCAGTCCTTTTCTGGATCCTGTGGCTGGACATCCAGTGGAAAGTGTCTAGGTTGTGCAAATAGTCAAGGACACCCAAAGATGCTGGAGCATTGCATAACGGCAGCTTAAAATGGGGCATTTAGATGGGATTTTTTTTTTTTTTTAACCAGTCTAACTTCACAGCAAAAACACATGACCATGTTAACACATTATCCAGCGTTCTAAACCTCTATGGACCTCTTTAGCCTGTGCTATTATGGAAACATGGCAACAGCCAACATATACATTCAGGCCTCTTTCAAACATTAAGGGTTAGTAAAACCTTTTCTGAAAAAATGAAAAGGTGAACTAATACTGTACACACTCCCCAACCCCTCTGTAAAGGAAGCCCTGCAGAAAGAATAGAGAGAAGAGCAGGGATTTCAAATCCTGGACTGATGCACCGGCTGCATGGGCAGTATGATCTCATCACTTGTGGAGGCAAATACAGCTGAGATCGGGGAGGACGCATGGTGTGTGTGCACCTTTTTCATTCTTTTCTGAAAAGGTAAACTTACACTTTTTTAATGTGTTCATGCAACAAATGATTTTGTAGTGTATTGTAACACGTAATAAAAAATGTATAACCCTTTTTAATGCAGGGCACCACAACACACGGCACGTGTGCTGTGGTGTGCTGCAGTGCAGGTGCATTTCCCGCTGCCGATTTATTACGTTGGGGTGCCTTTCAGAATGAATGGCAACATGTTGCAATTTGTGTGTTGTGTGGATAGGCTCTTAATATTTGACTGTCCCACAACTACCTGTAGTAGCTAGAAATCCATTAGGTCACAGGCAAATACAAAGATGTCAATAGGCCCTAAAAAGCTTTGCTCACCACTCCCCTCTGTTTGAAATTTCTAGACAAACAAGTAAATTACCAATTTCAAGAGTAACCACAAACCATACTGGAAAGCAAAAACTGCAGAAATATTTATGAATAGGAATTAACACCTGCTAGGTGCTCTAATAACTTTCATGTATATAATATGGCACTTAATAGAGCAGATTTTCAGTTGACATTAGGATACATAAATTATAATAAACCTTTGCAAATATCTCCCCCTGTTGTATAGTGAAGAAGTACTTTTCCTTGCAAAAATATGCTTTGTGCCATAGTGTAAGCACAGGTAAAATCTGCTGCTCTAGCAAGAACATGCTTTAGAGGGTAATTTTCAATAGGTGGCAGCACTGTGGCTTAGTGATGAGTGCTTCTGTCCAGCACTGGAGTCTGATTCAAATCTCCGTCAGGACGTTCTATGCATGGAGCTTGCATGTCCTCGCTGTACTTGCACGGGTTTTCTCCCACACTTCAGAGACATGCTGGTAGGTTCATTGGATCCTGTCCTAATTGGCCCTAGTATGTGTATACATGTGTGATCGGGGCCTTAGATTGTAAGCTCCTTGAAGGCAGCGACTGATGTAAATGTACAGTATACAGTGCTGAGTAAGTTGTCGGCACTATATACCTGTAATAATAAATTAAATTAATTTGTTTCAGAATTTAATGTGTTGTCACTCAGATGCTAATATTGAATTACATACCTGTGTATTTTGCATCTCATGGCGTTCTAAAACTGTGAGCTTTCGTAATAACCATACCTGATGTCCCTTGCCTTTATGTAGCGCTGTAAGGCAATGTCCTTCATTTACTATTATCCTTTGAACAGACCTAAATGTAAGCTTGCAGAAATAGCCCATTGTATTCACTGGGTCTAAGAGTGATCCCTATAATCCCACCAGTAGCTCACCTATACTGAAGCATAAGGACGGTTCCACAGCAGAGTTGCATGACCAGGATCTGTAAACCTGCTGAGAAGCACAATGAAAATCTTGCTAAACTTTTGAATGTCAGGTAAAGTTGATCTCCAGCTTTTAGTGAAGTTTAAATGGTGAAGTTGATCCAAATGAATTATTGCCTTCACTAAGAGATGCAGCAGTTGGAGCACTGTATAAACTCTATAAAGTTCCAGTGGGGTGGGAACATTCCGCCTCAAACCCAGGACAAAATCAAGTTGGGTTGAGCTGCGCTCAGTCCTCACAGGGAGCTTTGTATTCTGTGAATGAATACAAAGCATCCTCTAATTGGCTGAGGTGAAGAGGTGGACAGATGATATCACATTCCACTGCGGTAACACAGCTGAAGCTACATACTGTCCATACAGCGCTGGGAGCTGCTGCATCCCTTGGCAAACATAATAATCCATTTAGCCAAGCTTGGTCCAAACAAACTATTTAAACTTCACTAAATGCTGGAGATCAGCTTTTAGTTAACTTTGGTAATTCAATGTAATATCATGTTTTATGAAACTGGTACCCGTTTACTGAGCTTTTTACTTTTTCCTTGGGGTCCCTTTTTAAATCTAATTTTCAGTAGGTTGATTGGTCACAGTTTTTGCCTAAGCCAAACAAAAAAATACTCAAATAAGTTCTTTTCGTCCCTCCTTAAAAGCATTGGCAGACCTTTTCTTCCAGATCCATAGGCATTTGCATATTGATGGGTCCACGTTGTGTACTGAAAACCTTTTTAGCCCCTGGGAATACTGAATTTTGCATATTACATGAAAAGGAATCCTGAAGGTGTCACTTCTACCAACCAACAAAATTCTAATTTTGACGTTTTCACTTTAGGAATATCTGCTTTAAGCATACACTGCAGGGTGCATTACGTTTTATCCTGTTTGTCTTATGGTTCATAGTTGAATAATGCGAACTATTCGCACTGCCTACAGTTTTTCATAAGGTTATTCAATGATCTGAGAGTTAATAATGAACCTAAAGTTAAGTGTTTTCTTTTACAGGGGCCAAACTTTCATACTCTCATCATACTAACTGCAGGGCATACCTGAATTATGCAAAGTAGTTGAGCACTGCCTGGCCTATACAATTCTGCCTTTATTCCATTACGCTAACATGGAACTGACATCTGTGACATTGGGTATACAGATAGAGGCAGCTAGGCTTGTGAGTGATCAAGTTACCTCCAAACCGTGCTTCTGAAATGTCAGGTACCTGCTCTGTCAAAGCAGAAGTAGACCGCATTTTCAAGCCAGGCAATGCCAGGGTAAACAGAAGCACTTGGCTTAGCCCTATGGCATATGAAAAGTTTGCCCTTTTCTTTTAAAAGTTTCAATAAATATGCAATTTAAAAAAAAAAAGTCAGCCCTTGACTCTTCCTTTTGAGTCAAACTGAAAGTTAATAAGTGGAGGGCTGTAATACACTTAACACCCACCTCATGAATAAATTAGATGAACTTTCATATAAGAGCATTTTTAAAGCCTAAGTTTGGCCCAAAAACAAAATCAGCACAGGGGGCATTACTTAGTCAATGTGGTGTGTCTTGTGATGCTGCCTGCAGGATTATTTTAAATCCTCCTCCAGTTACCCCACTTTGAGAGGCACTCGTCAAGAGTGCCCAATTATGCCCGCCCTTTCCTTCCCCCTCCTGCATTCATAGAAGCTGTACTAAAGTACTATAAATGGAGGAGATGAGCCTTTCCTTTATCCGCCCGTCCTCCATGTTTCATTCATGGAAGCTATAGTATGTCATTTCTGAATGGAGAAGGTGGGCGGAAAGGGGAGGCATAGTTGGCACTCTTGATGAGTGGCTGTTGCAGATTCATCCCTTTTTTTTGCCTAAGCTTCGGCTTTAGATGTCAAAATACCATACAGTATTTTTTCAACAGATTTAAGCTCTTTCCTATCTTAAAGCACAGTTTAGTTATCTAAACATCAATCAGGGTTTCTAAATAGTATTCTAAACATGTACTCAAGTTCTGTTGTAGAAGCCATTTAACTGTTCAGTAATTATTTTGCACACTGGCACGTGTGTACCTTTACCAGAGTTGATATGAACTATGCACTTTTTAAAGCCTATAATTTCTTGTTCAGAATTACATTGAGATTTTGGAGATAAGGACATTTGTCAGTCTTTGTTTATCTGTGTATATATATATATAAAACTGGTTTATATTCTTTGTTCTGCGATTTATATTTTTTCCTACAGTGTGGTTTTCATGCATGATCTGTATATACAGTATGTACCAAGCTTGCACTGTATCTTTTATTTGTTTGTCTTCAGCTTTGTAATCCTATTTTTTTAAAATACTTTTTTGTATGACAATTACTCCAAGTGTTTATTAAATGTTGAACTTTCTTATTTATGCTGCTTGATAATCTGTCATAATTAAATATATGTCAAACTTATTTCTTTAATTATGAAATAGACTTCTGTTTTATAATGTGTCCTCGGTTGTCTTCTAAGGCTCCATTCCTGTTTTTTGCAGAAACGCAGGACATTTTTTTTTTTTTATCTAGGGTTCCTATGGAACGCATTCGCATCAATGCATTTATGTGCCACAAGTACCGCAAGTGGCTGCTTTACATCCACTGTATATAGCCAGTTGCTAAGAAGCGGGCCAGGAAGCCAGCCGCCATGTCATTGACAATCGATGAGTCCTCAGCTGTCAGTGGGGTTCCACGGGTCTAGTATGGGCTTGGAGGGGACACCCCCATGCCAAAATTGTTCTTTAAAATGGTGTGGATCCCCCCCCCCCCAAAATCCATACTAGACCCTTATCCGAGCATGCAGGTCAGGAACGGGAGGGGAAGAGCGAGCACCCCCTCTCTTGAACCATACCATGCCGCATGCTTTCAACATGGGGAGGGGGGAGTGATTTGGTGCAGGGGGGCTCTGCCCCCCCTGCCCAAAGCACCTTGTGCCTATGTTAATGGGGACAAGGGCATCTTCCCAACAACCCAGGGCAGTGGTTGTGAGGGTCTGAATCTGGAAGCCTCCTTTAACAAGGGGACCCCCAGATCCCGGTCCCCCCCCATGTGAATGAGTATAGGGTACCACTACCTATTCACCAAAAAAAAGAAGTGTAGTGTTGTAAAACACGAGATGGTTTTTGACAAGTCCTTTATTAAAAATCTTGTCTCTTATCCCTACGCTGCCTTCTCCCTCTTTTCTTTCCGGTGATGTCTTTTTCGCCCACTAAAAATAAAAAAACACGGTCTTCCTCCGACACCGGCTGCCTCCATTGTGTCGGCTCCTGCTGTCTGCCATTTCTTGTATAGCCATGGGGTGTGGCCATCCGGTGATGTCACCTGAAGATGCGCCCCTTTTTGACGTCACAAGGGGTGGGTCTCTGGGAACCCTGCTGACAGCTAATGACTAATTGGTTATCAAGGATGCAGCGGCCAGCTTTCCGGCCTGCTTCTTAGCAACTGGCTATATACAATGAATGTAAAGAAAAAAGTAAAGAACGCGAAAAGCACAGCAAAAAGCAATGCAAAAGATGGAATAGATGTGAATCGAGCCTAATGGGGCATTATGAAAACTTCACTGCACAAACAGGTTTGTTTGTTTTTTTTTTTTGGTAACTGAACAAAAAGGGCTTTTGCTTCACACCTAGCAAGATAGGTGCCCATACAAAGGCTTGTCAGTAATGCAGATCAGTGGTTCTCAACCTCAGTCCTCAAATACTCCCAATGGGCCATGTTTTTAGGTTTTCCTTTTCTTTGCTTTAAATCAATATCAATGACATGACATTGATGAGAGCTGTTTTATCTAAGCAAAGTTCCCAAAACATGGCCCGTTGGGCGTACTTGAGGACTGAGGTTGAGAATCACTGATGTAGATGATACTATACTACAAGCTTATATCTCAACCACATAGGCCTTGTAAGACAAGTACTTACAGTGGCAAGAATGTATGTGGACCCCTTGGAATTAACTGATTTTCTGCGCACTGAGGAGGTGGCACTGGTAGGCAACACTGATAGGCAGCACTGATCGGTGGCACCGATGGGCATTGATGGGTGGCACTGGTGGGTACTGATGGGTTGCACTGGTGGACACAGATGAGGCAGCCGCGGCTCCCTGTGTGAGGGGCCAATGTCCCTTTGAAGCCGATGATTGGCTTTTTTCCCCTCATCCTGACAGCCTGAGGGAAAAAAAATGATTACCGATCTTCTGTTTACATCACGTGATCAGCTGTCATTGGCTGCGATCTGTGATCAGTCGAGTCTCGGACTCGGTGATCACAGAGCACGCTGCACGCGTCCCTGCAGGGACGTGCAAACGGCGCATGCTTTGGTGGACGTCTATTGATGGCCGCCTGGCAATTAAGACCCACGCTGTAGCTGTCATTCGGCTGTTGCGTGGGTGGAGGTGGTTAAACATTCACAGTGCTGGAGGAACCCATAGAATTACTCTTTGTAGTTGCAACTTATTGTAAGTTTTATCCTGCAAGCTAATTGGAGCCAGTTTAAACACCTGGAGTCCAATTAATGAAATGAGTTTGGAGGTGTGGTTTAGAGCTGCTTTGACTCATAAGACAAACATTTTACGATTGCCGTTCATAAGAAGCATTAGCTGATGTGAACTATGCCTCACAAAAAGGAGCTCTCTGAAGACCTATGGTCAAGGTAGTTGATCTGCACAAGGCTGGGAAGAGATGCAAGCAATCTGTGTTCAGGCATCCATCAGTTCAGACAAATTCTCTGTAAATGGGGAGAGTTTTGTACTGTGACTGCTCTTCCTAGAAGTGGGCACCCAACCTAAATGTCTAGATGAAACAAAATTTGATTTGTTCTGGAAGAATATGCTGCATTATGTATGGCACAGTTTACCAACATCAAAACATCATCCCAGAAGTGCAGTATGGTGGAGAGAACATCATGATTTGGGTTTGTTTCTCTGCCTCAGGGCCTGGACCACTTTCCATCGTCAAGGGGAAAATTAATTCCCAACTTATACCAAAATATCCTACAGGATAAAGTCGGTGTGGCTGTCCACCAGCTGAAGCTTAGTAGAAGTTGGATGATATAGCAGGACGATGACCCTAAAGCCTGGTACACACGATCAGATGAATAATCATCTGTTTTTTGTTGTATCATATTGAAAGTGAAGAGGTTAGTCAACATACAAAAAAATCTTGTACAACAGAATACAACTTAGGAAGTGATGTAATGTGTTTAATTGTTCTGTAATGTATTATTTTGTTTCAGAGCATGCGTAGTCTTGCTAATTTTTTTTTTCAGGAAAAAAAACTGTACTAATTAAACTAAAATCTGACATTGTGTTCATGTATGATGACATTTTTTTTATATCATGCACCATCAGGTTTGTCATCCATAAAGTCAAAATTTTCTGTCGAAGTACTATACGAACAATCAATTAATCGCCCCATCGGTCGTTGTATGAAATTTTCCTTCCAATTTTCTTATAGTGTGTACGGGCCTTGAGCATTGATACAAATCCACCACAGGCTGGCTTCAGAAAAAGTAAATGCACCATCTGGAGTGGCCCAGTCAGAGGCCAGAACCTCTCCCCATAGAGCGGTTGTGGGATGACCTTGAGAACTGTTCACACCAGACATCCTACAAATGTGTCTGAGCTGAAGCAGTGTACTTAGTGGTTGTAAAGGCTGAAGGTTTTTTTTACCTTCATGCTATGCATGAAGGTAATAAAAACCTTCCGTGTGCTGCTCCCCCACACCCCCCCTCAATACTCACCTGTGTCCCCTCTTGATTCAGTGGTGTGCACGAGAGCCTCGGTTGTCCCGGGACTTCCTCTTCTCATTACAGAAGAGGAGGATCGGGGCTGATCTGTGCAAAAACACTGCACAGGGCAGGTAAGTATGACTTGTTTGGGTTGTTTTTTTTTTTTTTTTTTTTTTTTTTTTTAAAGGCTTTTAACCTTTTAATACCACTTTAACTCAAAGGTCCTTCTTTCATTTTATTATTTTTTAGATACTTTATATGCTTTCTTATTTTTAAAAAGTAACGCTGTGATTGTAAATATGATGGGAAATGCCATCAGTAACCTAATTTTAAATGGTGACCATGCTTTCAAAGCCTATTTGTACAAATTCCAAGCCGCTTTAATTTCAAATGGAGATTACAAAAGTGGTCCTTATACATAAAGTTTAGGTATTCCATAGCTTTAAAAAAAATTGGCTGTTGCATTCATTGGTTAACCAAAGTACACTAAGAAATCAGATGGCAGAAACATGTTCTTGCTGACTGCAATTGAGTTCAGGTAACCTTATCATAAAGTAATGGAATCTGAGCCAGGAAGGGGCCGCTGCTTGAGCACTTCAGAAGTCTTGTAATTGTGTTCATGTGTTACGCCTCAACTTTAAAGACAGTAGCCCCTCATAGAATATAAGTGGATAGTAAAAGCTAAACTGATAAAATGGGTTTTGATTTTTATTTCAAGATAAGATGTCCCATTTAAAAATTCATAGTAAAAGACAGGGTTTCCTAAAGTCTCCTCAAAAAGACATCTCTTCTAGTCCACAGAAGGACATGGGACTTTTGCTGTATCTACTTTCCTTGTTTGTGAAATACTTCTGGCCCATGGAACTTGGCAAATAAAAGACTTGATGGTCTCCTGGGTGAGGAGTGCTCATGAGGAATAGCCCTAGAGTAAGTTTTGATGGACCCGGTTTACATTGTTCTGTTCTTCACTACAGTGCAGCCCAGTTTTAGTGGAAAACAATGGAGGCGGTGGTAAACTTTTGAGAAATCTGGTGGTTCTTGCAACCTGCCACTCTGAATAATTCTGGATTTCTTGCTGTGTATTTCTTAAAAATAACCAATTCTCTCTGCAATTACAATGCCATTTAAATGCCAGATGCTGGAAAAAATAATAGTACAGGGATTATCAACCTGTCTCCATGCATTATTAAAAACAAATATATACAAGATGCTACAGCAGAATATTCTGTGGGCATTTTTCTTTCTATACAAACCTGAAAATCTGCACAGTGTGTGAGTTTGTAGACCAGAATTCCAATGGCTCCTATCCACTCTGTTATTATGGCTATTTTCCCAGTGATCTAAAAATAAAAAGAGTGCTTTTGGTTAAAACACCATTCAGTGGGTGCAATATTATATGTAACTTTATTTCAGTATATATGTACTAAAAAAAAGTGTGCAAGGTAATCAAATACCATCAGACAACAATAGACTGGGGATGCGTGCTCCGTGTCTCTTGAGCTGCTCAGTAAAATGCAGGCATTGCTCAACCAATGGTATTATTCAGATAACTGTGCATTACTGTGTCTCTAATGCTTCTGTTTCTCCTATCCATTGCAATATTAAACATTGCTAATCCGAAACAACAGTTTTTCTGGCAATTTTAATGGCCATTTTGGAAAATTTTATTCAGCTTACAATTACAACAATTTTGACCAAATGGGCACAATTGGTATATCTAGCAATGGAAAAAAATCCTCTTATTTTGGAACTGTAGCGGTTAAGCCTTCTAGCTGAAGGCTGATGGAAAACTTGCAACATTGTCAACAAACTTATAGCAAGCAAAGAAGCTTCTTGTGTCTTAGAATAGCATATACTACTGTGAGGGAGATTTACTAAAACTGGTACTCTCAGAATCTAGTGCGGCTGTGCATAGTAACCAGCTTATAGGTTTGAGCCCATGTTCACATTGGGCTGATTTGGCATGCCAAATCATTGGCTATTGTGGGCAATAGCACCGTCCGAATCGGTGTGGCGCAGACTTTGCGACGCTGCACTGATTCCCAAAAGTAGTTCCTGTACTACTTTTGGCAACTTTAGGGGCAATTTGAATAGACATCTGTGCATGAACCAGCACAGATGTCTGTCAACACGCCCCTGAAGTTCAGCTGAACTTGCACGATTTCTAACCCACAGCAGTGTAAACCTGGGCTTATGGTCAAACCTTAACCTCATCCAGGCTGAAGTTAGAAGCTGATTGGATACTATATACAGCTGCACCAGTTTCTGCGTGCACCAGTTTTAGTAAATCACTCCGTATGTGTATCTCCTTGGGCATTTCTGTGGTTAGGTATTCTAATGGATGCAGAGGGGTTGATTTTATGAAAAGCTATTAATTCACTCACTTTGCAAGATACATAGACTGGCCATAGACTGAGCGAATTTCTTTCCTGCAAGCATGATTCCCCCCCAACAGTGTTGACAGGGGATTCCCTCCCGTGGAGCCATTGTGTTCTCGTGGCGGGAGAAGCTGTCCCTGCCAGGACAACATAGTGATTATTGCTAGCAACTATAACAGCCACTAGCAATAAATGCATATAAAATCTGGCAGGCTGGTTGCACCCAAGTTGATTGTTCGAGCAACTTTGATACAGTCAGCCTGCCCATAAATGGTTTGATTCTCAGCTGGTTCCTACTGAACCGGCTGAGATTCGAACCGTCTATGGTCTGCTTTAGTGAATGTGGTGACACTCCACTTTGCAAAAAATAATCATGTGCGAGGAAAAATGCAAAAAAAATAAAAGCATTTTTGTTTGCATGATTGGATGATGGCAGTTTGCAAGAGATTGATGAGGTGAAGCTCTGCTAAGTGAACAGCTGATTTGCCTCTATTAAATTAGCTGAAATGGGTTAATGCATACTGTGTGGATTCTAAATGAATTCAAAAAAAAAATACACCATTTTCAGGTTAATTGTGAATTGATGTACTGGTCACTAATTATTATATTATAATACAGGATTTATATAGTGCCAACAGTTTACCCAGTGCTTTACAAAATGAAGGCAGACATTACAGTTTCAATATGATTTGGTAGAAGAGGAATCTGAGACCCTGCGCATTAGAGCTTACAATGTAAGAGGGAGGGTCAATTGATACAAAAGGTAATAGCTGTGGGGGATTAGCTGATTGAGAAAGTTAAAAACGGTGTATTAGTTAGAAGCAGGATAGGCTTCTTTAAAGAGAAGGGTTGTCAGGGATTGTCTATAATTGGATAGATTAGGGGGGCAGGGGGGTCCAAAGGATGGGAGAAATCCTGGAGGCGAGCATGGGAGGAGGTGACAAGGGAGCTAGAGAGCAGAAGGTCTTGGGAGAACTGAAGGTTCTGGAAGACGAGAGATCGAGGGAACAG
>BLSH010466543.1:4403897-4420495 GCA_018402905.1 Glandirana rugosa | reverse complement strand
GGGGGGTTTGGGGTGTTCAAACCCCCCCCCGAGCATCCTGCCAAAAATAAAAAGTGTCTCTACCCTGTCTCTCATGGCGCCACCACCGCAACAACAAACAGCCGAGCACAGCAGTCAATATTGCGGGCGAAGTGGATGCAGCAGGTCGGGTGTAAGGCACACGGTCACAGGCACTTACGTCACGCTGTTACGACCAGGCTGTGCTTGGTTCCCAGCAGACAGATCATAGGAGCGGGCAGTGTCTGTAGCCTGTCTGTCTCTACACTCTGTAATTCCCCCCCCCCCCTCTTGGACTTCGGAGAGGAATGGAGCGGAGAATGCGCAAGGTAGCAGTACTAATGCTAAGGAGCTCAGCCTCCCTTGTTCCTTTTTGGCTTGCTTGCTGCCTGAGAGACGGTCATCACAGGCCACTTGCCACCACTGCTGTGCTGCTATTGAGGTAAGTGAGTCTGTGGCAACTGGCAAAATTATTCACTAATCACTGGATTTGTAGGTTACCATTTTCCACTGCTAGGTTGGTACTGACGGTCCAGCCTGGCTCTGTCAGCTATGTTGTGGTGCTGACTGCAGAGCCAAAGGGCTGAGGGGTTACCAGGCACAACACTGCTACCAGAGCCAGGCTGGACTGTTTGCTGCCCTCAGGGCCTTGGCCCTTTTTTGTGTTGAAAGTCAATAATAAGCCCCGGTTTACACTAGGATGTGGTGCAGAAAACCTGCAACGCATCTCCCGCAAAAGGCTGTCTTTAACAAAAGGGGCAGCTGCCCTGGGCCCAGCCCCAGTCATTGTTGTGGGGCACAAAGCAACTGCCCCTTGCACATATTCTGCCCGTAAAAAAGATGGAGGCCAAATACTACTGGGGTGGAGTTGGACTACAGCTGTGTAGCTTGGATCCCGGCTTGGTGCTCCATCATCTCTTCCAATTCCCAAACAACCACTGCCTGACCTACCGTCATGTGTCCTCCACATCGCCCTAACAGCCAATCACTCCACCCTCTAACAACCAGACCTGTGATCAGTGGGGAGGAGAGGTAGGGATGGCTCGTCCCTCCTCTGTACAGTCCATGCTGAAAGTCTGGGACCTGTCCTCATTGTCGGTTGTCACACAGTAAGTAAATGACATGTGTGGTGTGTGGGGTCAGTGACAGCACCTGTTATGGTGATCAGGGAGGACCACTGTGAGTGTTCAGCAGACAATGTACAGGGATAGGAGATCTTACAGTACATGGATGGTCTCTGACCATCTCCTGTAGGACAACTGCAGTCTCTGACCATCTCCTCCAGTATGTCTGCATGTTTGCAGTCTCTGACCATCTCCAGTAGTATGGCTGCAGTTTTTGACCATCTCCCGTAGTACGCCTGCAGTTTTTGACCATCTCCCGTAGTATGCTTGCAGTCTCTGACCATCTCCTGTAGTAGGTCTGCAGTCTCTGACCGTCTCTTGTACACCTGCAGTCTGTGACCATCTCCTGTAGTACGTCTGCAGTCTCAGACCATCTCTTGTACACCTGCAGTCTCTGACCATCTCCTGTAGTACGTCTGCAGTCTCTGACCATCTCCTGTAGTACATCTACAGTTTCTAACCCTCTCCTGTACTATGCCTGCAGTTGACCATCTCCTGTACTATGTCTGCAATCTCTGACCATCTTCTGTAGTACATCTGCAGTTTCTGACCATCTCCTGTAGTATGTCTGCAGTCTCTGACCATCTCTTGTACGCCTGCAGTCTCTGACCCTCTCCTGTACTATCATTGCAATCTCTGACCATCCCCTGTAGTATGCCTGCAGTTTCTGACCCTCTCCTGTACTATGTATGCAATCTCTGACCATCCCCTGTAGTATGCCTGCAGTCTCTGACCATCTCTTGTAGTATGTCTGGCAGTAAATGATATGCACAACCCTTAGGTGTGGCAGGAGCTGCAATTGAGGCCCTGAAAACCTCATCAGTTGACCATCACTGGGATACCGTCTCAAACCAAGCTATACATCCACACAATAAATGGAGTGTATGAGAGTCAGAACAAGCGGTTCTGGTTTAAAGTAGACCTTTCACCATGAAGGCCTGCATGCAGTGAGATGATGATCTGTAATCTCCGGCAACCAATCAGTGAGCGGTAATGATGTGCTCTAACCTCCAGCATTCATGATGGACTGAAGGGGGGATAGCCTATGTAAAGGTGATCCAATGAGGAGGGAGTTGCAGTAATCAAGGCGAGAGATAACCAGGAAGTGAATTATAAGCTTAGTGGTGTCATTGGTTAAAAAGGGGAGTATTCTGGAGATGTGAAGTTGAGGCGGCATGATTTGGACAGGGATTGGATATGGGCCTGAAAGGACAGTTCAGAGTCCAGGATTACACCTAGCACACTAGCATGTGGGGACAGGCTAATAGTTGTGCTATTGATCTTGACAGAGAAGTCAGGGGAAGGGGCATGTGGGGAAGGAAATATTATGAGCTTGGTTTTAGATAGATTGCGTTTGAGGAAGTGGTGTGACATCCAGTCAGATATGTCTGTTAGTAATTCAGTGATGCGTGCAGAAACTGATGGGGTGAGCTGAGGAGTAGAGATGGATTTGGGTGTCATCAGCATAGAAATGGTAGTGGAAGTCAGCTGACCCGGGGAGAAGGTGTAGAACGAGAATAGGAGAGGTCCAAGGACAGAACTTTGGGGGACCCCTACAGTAAGAGTAGGAGAGGAGGAAGTAGAGTTGTAAGTGACACGAAAGGTGCAGTGAGATCGGTAAGATTCCAACCAATGGAGGACACAGCCATGGAGACCAAGGAAATTTTAATTTTTTTAGGAGGAGCGGGTGGTCAACTGTATCAAAGGCAGCGGAGAGATTGTCCAAGTGTAAGCATACAGAATAGCGACCGTTGGTTTTTAGCTGTTAGTAAGTCATTTGTAAGCTTTAGGAGAGCAGTTTCTGTGGAGTGTTGCAGGCAAAATCCAGACTGGATGGGATCAAGAAGGATCAATGACGTGGGCGCACAGCCGTTTGTAGGCTAGACGTTCAAGGAGTTTGGAGGCAAAAGGGAGTAAGGAGATGGGTCTTAGATTGTTAAGGTCCAGTGAGGTCTTTTTAGGTATGGTAGTGGCTAGTGTATGTTTTAGAGGGTTGAGGAAAATTCCAGTAGAGAGGGAGAGATTGAAGGTATGAGTTAAAGAGTGTAGGATAGAGCCAGAGGGTGACCGTAGAGTTTGTGAGGGAACAGGATCCAGGGGGCAGGTGGTTGAGTGGGCATTAGAAAAAAGTTTAGTGATTTCCTCCATAGTAGCTAGGTTAAACAAGGGAAGTATTGATTGTGCAGGTGGACAAGGAGTGTAAGGTGAGGAAGATATCTGTACAGTGGAGAGCTCATCACAAACTGTATCAATCTTATTTTGTAAGTGATTGGTAGCCACCTGGGCAGTGAGTAAGTTAGTGGGTAAAGGTAATGGAAGACGAAGTAGAGAGTTAAAGGTAGAAAAGAGTTGATGAGGACTGTGTGAGAGGGTGTTAATGAGAGTGATAAATTAGGTCTGTTTGGCAGTGTGGAGGCAAGAATTTTATTTTTGGAGGTTGGATTTATTTTGGTTTGAATTTTGCTGAAGAGCGCCGCTACATTTCTTGAGGCTTCTGGTTTTCTGTTTGCCAGAGTTGTAGCAGTCGGAAGCCTAATTCTGTGTGTAGTGTGTGGGGGGGGGGGCAAGATATCCAGGTTAAATGACAGTAAACTGTTGTAGACAGAAGTGGCCAGGTTGGGGCAGGGTAGCACAGGGATGAGATTTTATCATAGAGACAATCTATAGCAGAAAAAAGCAGAGAAGGATTAAGATGGTGACGGTTTCTATGGTTATTTGATAGGAAGGCAAGAAGGAGGCTGACAAGGAAATAGTGAAACTAATAAGGTGGTGATCAGAGAGAGGAAAAGGAATGTTGGAGAGGTTGCAAGGAGTGCGTAGGTAAGAGAATACGAGGTCAAGGCAGTTGCCATCAGAGTAAGTAGGAGCATGTGTCCATTGTTTAGGTCAAAAGAGGAGGTTAGGCTCAGAAGTTTAGAAGTAGCAGGAGTGTTAGGATTAACAGGGACGTTGAAGTTGTCGAGAATGATTGTGGGAATTTCAGCAGAGAGAAATTAGGGTAGCCAGGCAGCGAAGTCATCAAGGAAGCTTGATACTGGTCAAGGAGGCCGATAGATCACAGCAATTGTTAACGAAACTGGAGAGAATAGACCAATACAAATGAGGAGAGGAACAGAGAGGGAGGTGGATAAAGAACCTGAAAACACTTTGAGGGGATAGGAGGATTCCACCTCCTTTCCGTCAGCTAGGCCTGGGAGAGTGAGTCCACAGGAGGCCACCTTGGGTTAGGGCAGCAAGAGAGGGAAAGTTAGATTCTTGAAGCCAGGTCCCAGTAATTGCAAGTTGGAGTTTGTGATAAAAATAAAAGTAATGGACGGAGGTGAGTTTATTACAGACAGAGCGAGCATTCCAAAGAGCACAGGAGAAGGGGATGCTGGTTCTAGGCAGAAGATGGTTCTAGTTAAGGTTGGCAGTAGTAGTTGGGTCTGCTTTCCAGTCCACCAGCTGAAAGTCACATTAACCCATAGTTTTGACTGCTTTGCATTTGCACTAAAAAAATTACAGATTACAATTACAGATCTGAAGATTACAGCCAGAAATGCATTTAAGGAAAAGGAAACATACTTGTAAACACAGACTGCCAGAGCAGACTTGCCACCATATTAAACACGAGAGTAAAACTGCCAAGCCTTGTTAAGGAAGAAGCACAATTAAACCTTTTGTAATTCTCTATATGATATGGATTGTTGCAATTTGCACATGCATGTTCACATAACACTGCTAGTACACCTGAAACTTGACGTTAAACAGTATCTCCACTTTTGTTGATAAAAAAACATTCCCCTCCGGGTGATCTATGTACATTGCAGGGATTTTATATTTGTTGCAGATTCCCATCTTTTGCTATTCTGGAGAAATAGCTGTTTGTTTCTCTGTGTCCATGTGGAAAGAGAAACTAATGGGAGTAGTTTTACAATTATCAATCAGCTACTGCACTTTCAGGGTTCTAATAAGGAAAATGGAAGGATCTGCATTCCTTTAGATGTGATTTCCCTTAGCGAGTACCTCACCAAAAATGATATTTTTGTTGCAGAGAATGCTCTAAATATGACTTGCACACTTCTGGGAAAATCAGTAAGCCAATCATACAAACAGGAAATTAAATTTCTGGGGGGAATTCTGTAAACTATCTGAGTACGGAATGCCTCCAGGTTGCCATATTGTATTGCATTTTGCAGAGCTGCAGATTGAAAAGCAAAGACACCTTTAAATCACATTCAATTACAATATGAGCAATTATATATGCTAGATTATGATTTTTTTTTCATTTGCCATTTTTTTTCCACGGGTTAGGCTGGGTTCACACATCTGCGGATTGGATGCAATTTGCGCTGCATCCGATTTGCATAACATTTGGAATCATATTGGTTTTGATGTATGCTGTTCACATATGTGTGTTACATCTGCACGCCACATTTCAAAAGGATCTTGTGTGTTTTGTTCACACTGTGGAGCGAATTTGAGGCACATAAACTTCAATGGGAATGCATCTGATTCATAGATGTGTTCCGTTGTGAACAGGAATGCTCTCCCCCTCCTCCTACACCTCCCCTCCTCTCCCAGGTCATCTGAGCACCTCTCACTCTGATAAAAACCCTGTCCTGATCCTTCCATATTCACATCAGATTCGCAGCTAAAGCACGTAACCGCTGAACAACTGCTTTTTGCTTATTCGCATCGGACCTGTGTACACCCTTCCTTACCCTTTAAAGCGGGGTTCCAGCCTCTGTATTTGTAAATACTGTAGCTGCTGACTTTTAATATAAGGACACTTACCAGTCCAGGGATCCCATGATGTTGGCCCCCCGAAGCTGATTCGTTCATCAGCTTGGGTGCAGGCGCTGGCATTGCAACTAAGGGAAACCGGCAGTGAAGCCTTCAGGCTTCACTGCCAGTTTCCTACTGCGCATACGCGAGACGCAATGCATTTTCTGAATGCCCACGTCTTCTGGGACACAACGGGACCATTGGGGGGGAAGGAGGGGGGGGGCGATGTTGACGTACCTCGCCGCGGTGGTATAGGATGGAAGTCCTGTAGGAAACCAAAAAAAAAAGGTACAAAACCGCAAAATAAAAAAAATATCCAAAAACGAGGGGGTGGGATGCTCAATTGATTAAAATATAGTTTCAATTTAGCCTGGAACTCCGCTTTAAGTGGAACTTTTTTTTAAAGCGTGAGCAAGGGTTATAAACGCTAGATTTGTCTTCAATGGTGCTAGATCAGGGTTGCCAACATCCCTGTGAATACTATTTTATAAAAAATCACTTTGACTGGGACTTTTATACGGTAACCAAACAAAAAAGGATTGAAAATTGCGTATATATAAAATATTACATTTTATTTACCACATCAATAAAAATAAAGCCCCACATGAGGCATAGTTAAAAACCAATAGATTTGTACATAGCATACATTAGATACATTTGGTAGACAGCGGTAATACCCAATCCCATGTCTAGCTGTTCATATCTGTGAGCAACAGCCAAGCATGGAATAGGTCATCCAACGACATGTAGACACCCGGCTGGGGGTGCAAGCCAACAAGACACAAGGGGGATATGATGCTTTTAACCAGCACTTGCATCATGTAGAGCCCCAGAAAAATATACATGTTTCTATGGTATTCATGGCGTCCACCCTGTGTGTTTCTCCCTGGAGGGCTTGCACCCCCGGCTGGGTGTCTACATGTGATTTTGTTGGCTAAATACCAACCTACAATACTCAAAATATTTTGAGGTGGTCTTGTTGGATGTCTCCACAGATGTTCCCCTAAATGGGAAATCTTTGAATAGCATAGAAAACTGGCATATACCTGATTATCTAGCAGTGAAAAATATCCCTGAAGAAGAAAATCGAAACATCGTTGGATGATCTATTCCATGCTTGGCTGTTGCTCACAGATATGTACAGCTAGACATGGGATTGGGTATTACCGCTGTATAACAAATCCATCTATTGTATGCTATGTACACATCTATTGGTTTTTTAACTATGCTTCATGTGGGGCTTTATTTTTAATGACGTGGTAAATAAAATTTAATATTTTTATATATACGCAATTTTCAATCCTTTTTTGTTTGGTTGCCGTATAAAAGTCTCATTCAAAGAGATTTTTTTAAATAAAATAGGGTTATAAACTCTATCAGGTTTTTTTTTTAAAGATCCGTGTTTGTGTTAAGTTGCTCACCAGAAAGGTATTCTCCAGACAGACATTAATATATATATATGTATATACATTTTTTTCCCACTCTCTATAGTATCGGTTAAAAAGGATACAGGTGATGACACAAAGGACTGTTATAATTGAGATGGACATCCTTAGATGGCACATACGCCGGCTATTGAATGGAAGTTTATATAGAAATATGGCCTGGCACGTGTTGTGTATGGCACTACCTAAAAATGAGATGGCTGCAGCAATCCTGTGTGGCACGGGATGAGTTATGGCCTAAAATATAAACATAAACATGGCACATCATAATTCAGGCAGGTGTACCAAACATAATACATTAATCCTCAAGCAATAATGTAGAAGTAGGGTGCAGGGTGAATTGAATGGTCACATCTGCAACCAACCCTGTGTTTTAGTGGGTCAGTATACTCTCCAACAATGTAATAAAATGATAAACTTATTAAAGTCTGTTTAACCATTTCCTGCCTGACCTACTATAATAATATGGCCAGTCTGAGCTCCCTTACCCTGGGTTGACGTCTTGTCACTCTCACCGCTCATGCACAGCCCTGGGGGCAAGCAACGGTGCGATCTGTGACAGTTTATAGTACCAGCTGGACCTGAGAAAGTTGCTCGAAGCTTGCCGAAAGATTTTTAAAAGCTTGCTGAATGTTTTAGAAAACATTGCTGTTCACATTGCTCTTACAGAAGCTGAAGCCTGTGTGAAACAGGCCTAAAGCAACAAACAGGAACAGCATAGGGCGCACCTCAGTGCAGTAAAAAATGGATTTATTTTGCAGCATTCCATGGAAAATCTTCCAATGGCCTGCATATCTGGGTAATTGAATCCATTTCCAACAAACTACCAGTAGCTAAGCAGTTTAAAAGATTTGTGAGACAAAAATCCCCAGGAGGTCTGAATGAGGAAATAGATTTCAGTACTGTGATCTAATTGCCTTATACCAGCAGGGAGGATCCCTGTTTTCTCCTTCGGAGTTCTCTTTTGCGTTTCATAGGGTCCCTAATTAGTTTGTGGGGTTTAAAACGTACATTCAGTCTTTGTTTTTTACCGTGAATTCAGTCGATATGTACTTTTATATACAGTATGTTTAATATGTACTCCAAGTAAGGTCATCCCTTCCTAGTCCCTTCCATTTAATACTATGCTTCAGTTGTGAATGAACACAGTTAGTGATTTACCAACCCCTTCCTCCACTCTCCATCCTGATATGATCCCTGCAGCAGCTGGTGGGAGGGAGAGGAAGGGGGAAACTGGAAAGGAGGGACAGCATTTACTATAAGTAATCCCATGTAGTTCCAGCTTCTCCTCCTCTCCCTCCTGATGTCTTTTAGCTGCTGCGGGGGGGGGGGGGCTATAGGGGATCGGTTCCAGTAGATGACACCCCCACTGCCCTTCCTGTCCAGGCTGCCCTTCATTCTGCTTGTCAGCAGCTCAGCTTAAAGTTATTCCTTCCCTGCGCCACTCTGCATATGTGGGAGGAGCAGTCTGGGGTTGGCAAGGAAGGGATGCGATCTACCCATCACCTGCCCATGATTGACGGGTTGCCCACCCCTGCCTTACATTGTGATTTGTAAGGGTTTTTTTACATACCGGAAATATAGCAACAATTAAAGTGCCAATGCAGGCAATCCATCCAAGTCCAAGGATAGTATACTGTAGGTGGGGATAACAATGCTGACTTCCTGAAGACTTCATGGCGTAGTATCTGTACATACAATATGACAAAATGGCATCTGAAATACAATATGACATTGAAATTAGCAAGAAATGCACAACTCTTTATTTTAGGAATAACTGGCTACCAGTGAGCAGAGGAGAAACACAAAACACCTGTCACAAAAGTATACATGAGGGCTCCAACTAAGTGCAGTATTAGTGATAACTTTAATACAGCAGCCAAATGTAAACTCACATAATTCCATAGAAATGCACTTGTCGGTATTATCAGGGCTGTTACAGGGATCATTCACCTAGAAGGGCGCAGCAGCAGCCAGAATGGTGTAGAAAGCCATGGAACTACTTGTTAGCCATGGCAGGAAGTCGTCGGGAACCATAATGTAAACCAAGGTAACACGTTTCGAAGCACCAATAGGCTTCTTTGTCAAACCAGATCTGGGTATGCTGTCCATTCAAAGTGCTGTGCACATGTGCAGGAGTGATGTCATTGCGGATCAGCTATTCAACTGGACAGAGCCCGTGAACCCGGAAGGAAAGCCGGGTCAAGATTTTATGACACTCACCTGCAGGGGAGCATTTTTTTTTTGTTTTATAAGCAAACTTTATTACCTCTTCAAGTCAATCTTATTTTATATATACTGCCTATACGCTTTTATTGAGGTTTTATATCCGCATATAAAACTTTTGTTTTACAAATAAAGATCTAATACATGACAAAGAATTATCCGACTGCCATTATACCGTAAGAAGGGGGCACATAAAAAAGTTGAACTAGATGGATCTGTGGCTTTTTTCAACCTTATGAATTAAAAACAATGTAACAATGTAATGTACAGAGCACTATGCTTTTTTTTAAACCAAAAGCACAGCAGCAGTTATCTTCTGAAAGAAGGGAGTTTCTGCTCTGATACATTTACCTATGTGTAATTTTTATAATGGCCCTCATGTACGAAAAGAGTACAGTGGTGATATTGTTTGTTTTCTGTTCAAATTCACTGTTATACCCATACTTTAAAACACATTAAGTGTATGTAACTATTCACAATTGTATATTTTATCATTGTCCATGTCTCTCCTTGGAACCCTTGCTTTGGGTTCATTTTAAAGAAACCAATACATGTTTAATTTTTATTCTATACTTCTTCCTTGATGAGTTGGTTTCCCTGGTAAAGTCCGGTGGGGGTCTCTTCTGCCTTTATCTCATGAATGGAAATGTTTTAAGATGTGACCATATGCAATGTGTCAAGAGGTGTACCCCAAATAATACCTGATAGACCTAAATCCAAAGGGCTGTAAACTGTAAACAAGAGGGGACACACCACAATTTCAGTTCAAAGGCATCTATGTAAAAATGTATAGTGACACTGCCTACAGAAACTACAATTCTGGGACCATGCAGGACATGAAGAAGATGTCATACATATCACCAATGGGTCCTCTGAGGTTTCCAAAACACTGTTTGTGTGTGTTTGTGGGTTTTTTTTCTTTGTTACACTGGATTTCTATGTTCTTCAAGTAAAAGCCAGATTTATGGTATGCAGTCATTTATTTCCTCCATAACAGACCTCTGCAGGAACAATATACCTGGTAGATCAGAATACAAAGAGCCACTAGGAAAATCATAGATGGATAATTTCCTTTCAGTCTCTGCAGGGATATGGACAGTATGAGCTAGTAAATTACCACTATACCCCCAAGAAGATTCAATAGGTTACACACTTGCAAACCAGGTTTCTTGCCCAGAGGATTAATGGCACGGGTGACGTGCCCCAGATACAGAGGTTTAACAAACTTGTTGATTAAAATTGTCCTATCACAATTCTACAGTATTACATTATCACTAGTTAAAGTACAGTATTAC
Organism: Glandirana rugosa; assembly: GCA_018402905.1. NCBI lineage: Eukaryota > Metazoa > Chordata > Amphibia > Anura > Ranidae > Glandirana > Glandirana rugosa. The sequence goes on along the minus strand of BLSH010466543.1, from coordinate 4,409,641 downwards.
ATACACAATATGCTATGTGTTCTGAGACATACCAAGAACTGCTGAAACAGCAAACACAACCATAAAAAGTACAGACTCCGGAAAGTAGTCTCCAGTTTCACTGAAAAACAAGTAAAGGAATACTGATTTACCATGGTAAAATGGAAATAATAGTTACTTTCACATTTTATTTTAAGTTTTTTCAATTGCAAATATATCTTCACATTTTAACCTTTGAATATTGTACTTAGTTGGCCTCTAATTGTTCTATTCCATTGTCAGCACAATGTAATGAGCCATTAGGATATTTCACTCATCTGTGCTAGTGAAATATCCTAGCACCCCTGTACAGAGGCTATACAGAAATGGCACCCTTTATTTTTGTGTCTGATAGAAAAGTATGATTTAAGATATATTATGCATACAGGTATATCATTATCTTTGAATGATTTACAGGTGTGTGTGTAAAAAAAACCTTGGTTATATATTTATAATTTATTTATAATTAATTTAAGGGTCAGTTAGAAAAAAATTACATTTATCGGTGGCTAGTGGGAAAAATGTATCCCTATAAAATGGTGTCAGAATGCCCCCCACTCTTACTGACAGCTAGAAAGATAATTGGTTTCACGTTGATGGCTCTGCCAAGTGGAGTTGTCCCCAGCACTATGTAGATACCATCAGATAAGAGGTCAAGCAGCCACAGCTCAATGACCCTATAAGTCTTTTGTTGCTTAACAAATAAAACATTAACGTGGAACTAAACCACTTTCCAGCAGATGAAGACTTTTGATAGAAGATACTTTAGATCCTTCTTTTGCCCAAAAAACTTTTATTGCCTATTTTGTTTTTTATCTGTACAAAGACTGAAGGGCATAGGCAGTACAGTGTACAATCCCAGTGCATTCCTGACATCTGTAAAATGCTGGGAATAGAGCTGGCTGCCGAAATAATGTGACTCCAGCGCACAAGTGCAGGAGTTTCATCAAGAATGCTGACCCTTTGGGTGAAACAAGAAGATGCCAAACCTGGGAGAGTAGGAGAACATGGCAAGAGCAGCAGCGATGGAGTGGAGTTAGGGAGCTCAGACCTTGTATTGCTAGAAGAAAGCAGACCCATATAAGAGTGCCATAATATGCAAGTATGCTTTGCATATGCTGGCTGGCAACCCCATATCATTTTGGTTTAAGATTAAGACCCAATAATAAAGGTACAATAAGACATTATAATTTCAGCTTCATAAAAGTGACCCTGTCACCAGACCAATCCTTCCATTATAAACATTACCCTAGGATTATATCTGCATTTAACTTTTTGAGGGCATGTTAATTACCTGTAAAATCTCCTTTGTGTGGAGAACCAAAAAGTGATCTCTAACTGGTCGAAGTGGAGAGGAGGAGCGAAGACCTCACAATCTTCACCTCGTCTACACATAATCTTGTATTCACTGAAAAGAATACAAAGCATTCTCTAAATGGCGGAAGTGCTGAGTACCCAACTCCCCTGTGTTCTGTGTGCAGGGTAGAAGCCACTCACACAGAACCTGAGCAGGACCTAGAAGATCGCGGCTATCACTGTACTAGCACAACTACTACAGTGATTTTCAAGTTCACCAGCAACCCATCAGATATGAGATATGCAAACTTACATTGGGGTTGATTTACTAAAGACAAATAAACTGTGCAATTTGCAAAGTGCAGTTGCTCCAGAGCTTAGTAAATGAACAGAAGCTCTACTGAATTCCATCATCCAATCCTGTGCAAGCAAAGATTACGTTTTTTTTATTTTCCTTGCATGTGATTGGATATTCTTTGCAAAGTGAAGCTTTACCTAATGTATTAAGCTCTGGAGCAAATATACTTGCAGAGTGTAACTGCACTTTGTAAAGTGCACAGTCTACTTGCCTTTAGTAAATTAACCCCATTGTGTCAAGCTTGATTAATGTAAATGTGCAATACAGATAGTTCCTGGAGTTCAGCTGTAAAGTTTTTCAGCTGTAGGAGATATTTACTTTAGTAACAGCCGGTGATGCCACCAGCGCATGTGCACTATGTTCTCAATGAGAGAGCTGTGCCACAGCTGAGGAGCCTACGTGCATGTACTGGAGTGACATCACAGCTCGGCCATTCAAATGGCCAGAGCCTGCAAACCCAGCACTGCTGGAGGGCTTCGTTTTAAGGGAAGTCTTTCATAATGTGCTCTCAGCTTGTAGGGGGAATTTTTTTCTTTTTGTGGCTTGCTACCACTTTAACACTACTTTAAGCGCATGAAACTATTAGCTAGGATACCCCTTTACCGTGATGTCCTAATTATGCTCTTATTTTGTTTAATTGTTAATCCAGGCTAAAGAAAATTATAGGCCAGAAAGCACAGTAAGCACCATGGCTCATGCTGGCCGGTGAAAAGATTCTCCTCTTGCCCCATGAGGAGCCAAATCTGCAGCCTGGAACCAAAATCTGCAGTCCAACTCTCCTACAACAGTCTTTTTCCTCCCCATATATATTAATACATTACATTCTTACCTGATGTAAAGGAAGTAAGACTCAGCATGGCCATTGAGGATGGTTAGAACATATAAAGTCATAAACCCAAAGAAGGCCCAAACAGCCAATAAAATAGGCAAGAATTCCAAACCTTGACCTTCCATAACATTGATGTGCTGTTAACCAGGTTTCTCACTTTTCCTAAAATAAGAAAAGTAAAATGTGGTATTTTTCTTGAACAATATCTCAAAGCAAGTAATCAGATCATAGGTCATTGACATGTTACAGTGTGTGCTTATTCTCTAGGAAAAATACACAGAAGATTAAGGCCTTTCTCTGTGCAAGTCTAAATTTTCGATAAGGAGATCCCCATGAGGGGCATTGAGGGGATCAGCACTCAGCACATCCTCAAGTGGCTCAGTTGACTGATCTGCTCAATAGTCTACTATACCTAAAAGAAACAAATTACTGTATGAAGAAGTGCCCCAGCAATTAAACTGTAGAGGGCATACTGGTTTACAGAAGCAGTGGGGACCACTGAGCCAGGTGATGCTACTTACTAACAATATATATATCACTATATATAACAATATAGCTAAAGCTTTACCTGTGCTGTAAGTTTTTCCAACTTAGTTCAGTGATAGAAGCTCATACTCAAACTTGGAAAAATCTTGTAAGTCTTGTCTGATAACAAATTCAGCAATGCCAATTGAATGGTTAAAAAAAACAACTTTTTTTTTTTCGCAAAATGTAATCCAAAAAATTATACCCTAATATTTATTGTAATATGCATCCTTGTTACATTACTACTAAAGCTGAATTCTAGTTGTACGGCTCTAAACTTCAACCTAACTGGTGGATACTGTTGGTCATCCCTCCTTCGGAGTGCTGCTGTGCATTCAAAAAATGTTACATGTGTAAAAAAACAACCTTTAACCACTTGACCTCCGGAAGGCTTTTCTGCTATTTAGCCCTGCACTACTACTGGCAACTGTGTGGATATACAACACTATGCATAGAAAATGAATACCATTTTGTTCATGCAAATAGAGCTTTCCTGGAGCTCATCATGTCAGCCTACGTATGGGTCAGGTCCTCCCCTCTGACCCCCATAGGACAACCTACTAAATGAATAAAAGGACGGCCTCCCTATACCCCTACGTTCCTTTTTTGTCCTCGCTCCGGAGACAACACCACTATGATCCTACGATGAAGTGATAAGTATTGAAGATTCCTACCTCTCCTGCCTGGTTTAGCCAGGTGGAGGGATCCTGGACAGAGGTAAACCCTCTCCTGTAGGAGCACCCTGGTGCCCGGGCAAGTCCATGCAGCCTAAATGGTGTGTTAGATCTGTTATTAGCAGGGGGCATGCCGTGTTTTGCTCTCTCTGTACAGGCTGATTTTACCTTTTTTGTCTGTAATGCATCTTCTTTTGTTCAGTGATGTGTCTCTAGATTGTACAGACCCCAATATGGCAGCTGGGATGTCTGAGTTCCACAGCAGCTTGCGGTGGAATGGAGGCACCTGGCTGGCTGCATGTTGGCTATTGGGGTGGGAGACTGGCCTTGCACTGTGCAGTTCTTGTTCGGCTTTCCTTTAGGTTACCAAAACCATGTAGTGTGAGATCAAACATAACCCATGTAATTTGTGTGTAATCAGGCACACCCTTGCACTGAATGGTGGAAGGTGGATCTGGGAGAGGTTGGAGAGATGTGTAGTGTATGGCCAGCCTCACTCTACTTTTGAAAAAAAGAAAAGAAATCTGTACTAGCTATAGGTAAGCTTTTCTGAATATTATTGTGATACTGCCTTTTTTTCTGTCTTGAACAAGCTTTTTTATACTTGTCCTGCTTCTGGCATAGTTGAGTTTGTTTCATTAAGCACCTGTTACTAATGTCAGGTCTGAGAATCTACTGTGTCAGCTACCCTTTAGCCGTGGTTAACTCCTTAGAGGATTATTGCCAAACCAGCTAATTCCAATTGCATAAAACTTTGTTTTGAACTGCTTTATCAAGCGGCAGGGCTATCATTGAAGTAGATGAGTAACTTTTGATATATTAAATTGTCAAATGACTCTTGCTTAGTATCCCGTTTATCAGATATAAGTGAAGTCAAGAGGTCCTTGTGCAATAAGACTATGTATGGTTACCTTGTCTTTCTGCCAGCTTGCTACAAAGCCATTTGCTTATATTGCTAAGCCATGAGCATCAACTCTTCCTGGTAGCCAGGCCTTGCTAAGGAGGTAAGGGGCACCGTTCAAGTAAGTTTTCTTTCAGGTGTATGAGAGATCAACTATGGCCTTTTTACCATTTAGAGCCGGTTCACACTGCCGCGACTTGTCAGGCGACTTGAGTCGCCTGACAGGTCGCCTCCATGCAGTGCTATGGAACTGTTCTAATAGGAGGTCTCAGGTCGCTCCGACTTGGAAAAATGTTCCTGTACTACTTTTGGGGTGACTTCAGGCGACTTGCATTGACTTCTATTACAGAAGTCGTTTGCAGGCCGCGCTGAGGTCGCCCCCGCAAGTCGGATCGCTGTAGTGTGAACCGGCTCTTAGTCCCTCCAGTTGACAGGCATCAAGCAAGGCCTTAAGCTGGTCCTGTGCCACTCATGCCTTGGCAGGCAAAGCACTGTATGTTTCTTGACGACACCTATATATCTTGGGCTACATTTGCGCTGGTGTGATTCCAAAGTCGCATCAAAGTGGTGCAGGCACCTTTTCAAAGTCGCATATTTTCAAAATTGCATAGATGGGAACGGGTGCCATTGAGATCAATGGATTGTGACTTATCGTGCGACTTTGTGTTTTCACTTACACTGTGGGAAAATCAACTCTCTCCAGATCCTTCCAAGAGAGGATACACATGAATGTGATATATGAAGCCTGTTGGTTCAAGCAGACAAGGATAAGGATGGCAACACTTAACAGGCTGTCACATTTGTTTAAGCACATGGCCTATACACTCTAGAGGCATGTTTCCAATGGCTTTGTGAAGGGGATACCTGTTCAGACATTGAACAGTCTCCAAGTTTTTTTTTCCAGGCAAACCAATCCTATTCAGCTGCTTACTAATAGCGATTAAGGATGAACATGACTGCAAGAATACTGCTTTGTTCAAGCTATAACGGTCTTATCCGTTGGGGAGTAACCCGGTCACCTGTGTAAGGAATCTCACGTAACTGGTGTTCGAATTACTTGCAGTGTTGGACAATCGACGGTAGTAGAAATAGGAACCAACGAACTTGTTTCGTCATAAGAACGTCAGTACAAGTAGGAATTAG
>BLSH010466543.1:4391450-4403887 GCA_018402905.1 Glandirana rugosa | reverse complement strand
CCGCAAGTCGGATCGCTGTAGTGTGAACCGGCTCTTAGTCCCTCCAGTTGACAGGCATCAAGCAAGGCCTTAAGCTGGTCCTGTGCCACTCATGCCTTGGCAGGCAAAGCACTGTATGTTTCTTGACGACACCTATATATCTTGGGCTACATTTGCGCTGGTGTGATTCCAAAGTCGCATCAAAGTGGTGCAGGCACCTTTTCAAAGTCGCATATTTTCAAAATTGCATAGATGGGAACGGGTGCCATTGAGATCAATGGATTGTGACTTATCGTGCGACTTTGTGTTTTCACTTACACTGTGGGAAAATCAACTCTCTCCAGATCCTTCCAAGAGAGGATACACATGAATGTGATATATGAAGCCTGTTGGTTCAAGCAGACAAGGATAAGGATGGCAACACTTAACAGGCTGTCACATTTGTTTAAGCACATGGTCTATACACTCTAGAGGCGTGTTTCCAATCGCTGTATGAAGGGGTTACCTGTTCCGACATTGAACAGTCTCCAAGTTTTTTTTTTTTCCAGGCAAACCAATCCTATTCAGCTGCTTCTAATAGTAATTAAGGATGAACATGGCGGCAAGAATACTGCTTTGTTCAAGCAACCAAGGATAAAGATGATGGCAGATAACAGGTTGTGACTTTCATTAAGCCTGTGGTCAATACACTCTAAGGAATGTGTCCACTGGCATATGAGGGGTTGCCTATTCTGGCAATATGCAGTCTCGGGGGCTTCCCAGGCAAACGATCAGCTTCAATCTCATCAAAGAGAAGATGCAAATGAACATGATTATGAATCCTGCTGCTTCAAGCAGTCAAGGACATAGATATCAACACCGAATAGGTTGTCACATGCATTAAACATGTGAGCAATACACTCTAAAGAAGAGGTTTCCACTTACACTGTGGGCAAATCAACTTTTTCTAGACTCTTCCAAGAGAAGATGCAGATGGAATAGAACTGTGTGAATCCTGTTGGTTGAAGACCAGATGACGACGCCTAACAGGTTGTCACATTCAGTAAACCTGTAAATACACTCTAAAGGAGTTGTTCCCACACACCTGGGAAGGGACCGGGTCCAGGAAATTGGCACATGTCTCCTACCTAGCCTGAATAAACTTTGGACTGTCCATCCTGTTCCACTAGGATGTGGTCCCTGGGCTCACATGCTAAATGCATTATCTATCAGGGAGCCCCTCTGCTGGTCTCTGGGGGCGGCATATGAGTGTAAATCACTTGCAATGTAGAAGCAGTGCAATATCATGGCTGAAGTGGACATTTTCCTTATTACTGGTTTACTAAGCATCTGTATGGAGGAAGCACTGCACTGCTGCTTAATATTCATTGAACAAGCTCAATGTTTCTGCTTGCCTTCTTTTTCTGCAGGAAAGCAAATGCCAACCCCGAATAAAGACCAGCGCTACTAAATAAGGTAGGGGACCATACCCATCTGCCTCCCAGGAAAGGCAGCCCTCTTCAGACTCTGCCAAGATGCAGGGCCAGATTAAGAGCATCATGGGCCTGGTGCTGAGGATTTTGGTGGGCCTTTCATGCTCCCAACATTGTGGGAACAGTTTGGGGATGGCCCCTTCCTGTCCCAACATGACTGCACACCAGTGCACAAAGCAAGGTCCATAAAGACATGAATGAACGAGTTTGGGGTGGAGGAACTTAACTGGCCTGCACAGAGTCCTGACATCAACCCAATAGAACACCTTTTGGCTGAATTAGAGCGGAGACTGCGAGCCAGGCTTTCTCATCCACATCAGTGCCTGACCTCACTGTACTTGCATTTGCCGATGTGCCGTTTCTTGACTGAGATCGTGCCGTGATTGGCAGCTCCTGTGCGCATGCGCGGGAATGACATCACACAGCTCCGGCCTGTCACAGAGCCGGAGATCGCGGCCCCGGAATGAAGAGGGGCGAAGATGGATGCGGCCTGAGCGGGGACATCGCAGGCTTCCAATGCAGGTAAGTGACACATAATAGACTAGTATGTGATGCATACTAGCCTATTATGCTTTTACATTGCAGGGTAACAAAGAGTAACAAAGAGGAAGTAAAACCCATCAGGGTTTACTTCCTCTTTAAAATCATTTGGAAAGAATAAAAAATGAAACAAGTGGGATTCATTTTAAATTTCCATAAGCAATGGTATTGTTTTTGGTTTGTAAAGACACCTGTGTGAGTTTGGGGAAATATTTTTGTGCGTTGGATATCAACAAGTGAAAGTGACAGAGAAAAAATAATAATTTAACAAAACATGAAAAGATGACACATTCTACCATTCTTAAAAACAAAATAGATTATCAAAATTGCAACATTGTTGCAAGGACAAATTCTTTGAGAGAAAGATACATTTCATCTCAACATGAAAAGGATTTCTTTGGGGAAGTTACAATTGTATTACAATGAATGGCTGAAGATTGCATTGGGCTGCATTGCTCCAACTTTTACTCCCAAAAAAATCTCACAGCTCTCATTTTGGTATTTACTATAGCGCCCTGTAACTACTCCATGGATGTTTGTGCTCAGCTGTGCTCTGCACCTAGGAGTAAATGGATGGGGAATTTATCTCTTCTCAGACTTTTTAAGATATTTCAGTGTAGAAATCACTTTTTCACACAGTTTAAAAGCAGATTATCTTTAAACAATATCCCGCAAATTTTAGTACAATTTAGGTGATTATATCATGCGCTAAACATTATTTCCATGTGCACATCTCCAGGTCTTAACTGGAGTAAGGATTTGGGTACTATCTGTTGCCTGGGTGCTATTTAGCACCATTTGCTGTATTTTGCGCTATAGGGGGTTGAAAGCTGTGGGGAAGGAACAAGACTCAGCCAATATGCTGTGCTACTCTGTGGAACTCAGCTGCCGTCTGTGATTTACATAACAATAGCGCCTGTTGGCCACCCGCGATTTACATAACAATAGCGCCTGCCGCACACGATTTACATAACAATAGTGCCTGCCGACCGCCCACGATTTACATAACAATAGAGCCTGCTGCCCGCGATTTACATAACAATAGCGCATGCCGCCCGTGATTTACATAACAATAGCGCCTGCCGGCCGCATGCGTTTTACATAACAATAGCGCCTGCCGGCCGCCCGCGCTTTACATAACAATAGCGCATGCCGCCCGCGCTTTACATAACAATAGCGCATGCCGCCCGCGATTTACATAACAATAGCGCCTGCCGGTCGCCCTTAATTTACATAACAATTGCGCCTGCTGCCCACAATTTACATAACAATGATGTACACACACACAGCTAAACAGCATTAATGACTTACTGGCATGGGCCTATTTTGAGGTAGGGGCCTGGAGCTGCAGCTCCAATAGCCCCTATGTTAATCCGGCCCTGCCAAGATGTGCATGAACATGACTTTATGACTTTATACTTTGCTCAGACAGTCGGGGATTAAGATGATGATAGACACAATTGTTACAATTCATTAAGCATGAGATCAAGACACTCTAAAAGAGCTGTTTGGACTTGCCTTGTGCAAAGGTAATCTATTCTGGCAAGGTCCAGTTTTCCTTCTGAAGCCAGTAACTGAACTCAATAGCTTTCTCAGGCCGACCAACCTTCAGACTCTTCCAAAGAAGAATATATGTAGGAGGATGACCTATATCTGCTTTTTCATATCTCCTTTCTAAGGCTGATGAGATGCATTTTAGATGGAAAGCAGTGGAAATAAGTTAGGGGGCTTCTGAATCATCGGATGAGGGCCCTGGAGATGCTATACAGCTTTGGTCGGTTGCTCATCTTCAGCAAGAGCCAGCTAGTTCCCTCACAGAGGTTGCTTCTGGGTGTCTCAAACGACAGTGGGGAAAGTATTCCTTCCACAGAAGAAGATGCTCCTCTTGATCTTGATGGTCCGTGCTCTGAAGACAAGTCATTTGATATCAAAAAGGCATTGTATGAGGGTATTGATGAATGCAGCAGTCCCCACAGTGGCCTGGGCTTGATGGCATCTCAAACACTTTAAGCTTGCTTTACTCCAGCAGTGGGTCAAGCTCACTGTCAGAACCAGTTTTCTCAAGAAAGATTGAAGGGAGTGATTCCTCATTCTAGAGTTGATGGCGGCACTGGAGGCATTACTGATCTTTGCACCACTATTTCAAGACCATAGTGAGGATTCAGACAGTAGCATGTGTCGAATCAGGGAGGAAAGGAAAGGAAAGCAGCCTTGGGCAGATTGCAGCATAGATCTTTTGGTTGCCGGAGTGCAATCTGTTGTCCCTGTCAATCTCTTACCTTCCCAGGGTGGAGAATATGTGAGCAGACACTATTTGAGCACATACTTTCTGGATCTAACAAATGGATGTTTCCTATAACTGTTTGCTTAGAGGGGGACACTACAAGTGGATTTAATGGCATCTCCTGTCAGTGCTCAGCTGGTAGTGTTCTTCTCCTGGTTCTTCCATCCGAGAGCCAGTGGTCATGATGCTCTGTCCCAGCGCTGGATTTTCTGTGCCTCTATACGTTTTTGTTTTTTTTCTCAAACTTCCCTAATCCTGAGCATGATCCGTTCATGGTTTCTACTATTGAGGCAGTTGATAGCTCTGCTGATGGCACTTCAGAGATCTTTGGTACTCGGACAGCATGCCTCATCCCAATAAGGCTCAATTAGACAGCCTGGTTATTTATAAGAAGCCGGCTAGCCCAGGTGGGCATAGCAGAAGAGGTCCAGTGGAAGCTGCTTGAATCTTGAAAGATATCCTTTAATGCTACGTACTATAGCATGTGGAAAAGATCTTTGGTGTGGCAATGATTATTCTATGCAATCCTGAGTCTTCCTCTCGTATTGAGTTCTTGGCGCTCTTGCAATCGGCCCTAGACAAAGGGCATGGCTACAGTTCCGTCCAGTTGTCGACCGTTTCAGCTCTAACGGTTCATTGTGTAGAAGATCAGGTTTCATACAAGCAACCTTATAACTAAATCAACAACCAGTCGTGTCTCGGAAAAAAGCTTTCTCAGCCAAGTCTCCATATTTTGAGCTGTTTCAAGACAGAGGTTCTTTTCTTCAAAAGGTTGTACCTTTTTCTCATATAAGTTTGGAAGTGGTGCAACCTTCATGGTCTGCAGTTTCGAGACAGTAAGATTGGTCAAGAGTGGACGCAATTTTTAGGTCATTTTTTCAACGTATCTGCAGAGAACGCAGAATTTCAAGCTGGCAAATAATTGGTTATCTATCAGTAAATCCTAAAATTGATCAAATGGCCCTATCTAGAATCCTGGTAATCCATATCCAAATCCTGGTAATCCAAGTATTCAAACGCTTTCATTGCTCATTATTGCTTAGATGTATTGTACGGCCCAGCTTGGGCATTGGGCAATTTGGTGCTGACCTCCGTTCTTTCTGTCCAATATAATACATGTTTTCTGGGCATTAAGTTTGAGTGATGTGTGGTTATTTTTTCCCGCCCTGTTTTTTTTGTATGCTAGTTAGGGAAAATTGTTATACTTACCGTAATTTTCCTTTCCTGGAGGCTCATCATGTCAGCCTAGGGTTTCCCGCCCTGATGTTTCGTTGTGAGGTGGTTTAGGAATGTAGGGATATAGAGAGGCCCTCCTTTTATTCATTTAGTGGGTTGTCCTATGGGGGTCAGAGGGGAGGACCTGACCCATACGTAGGCTGACATGATGAGCCTCCAGGAAAGGAAAATTACGGTAAGTATGATAACAATTTTCCCCCTTTAGTGGTATTTGATCACCACTGGCTTTTTTTTTTTTATTATATAAACATAAAAATCCGAAAATTAAAAAAAACAAAACAATATTTTCTGCTTTCTGCTATAATACAAATCGAATAAAAAAATTAAATTAAAAAATCGCATTTCTTCATAAATTTAGGCCAAAAATGTATTCTGCTACATGTCTTTGGTAAAAAAGAATCCAAAAGAGTGTATATTAATCGGTTTGTGTGAAAGTTATAGCATCTAAAAACTATGGTGTATATATATACTGGAATTTACTGTGATAGGGTGGTGGACAATCTGGCCCTAACACACACTATCTGGGATGGCCAGTATCTTACACTGACATAACTAGTGACATTAATACAGTGATCAGTGATAATACTGTGAATGAAGAAACGGCTGCACACCACGGCTAGTTCCAAATCCTTTTATTGGAATTCCCAGTGTGACACACACACAGAACACTGACAGGCTGCAATAGGTTAAAGCGGAGTTCCACCCAAAAATGGAACTTCCGCTTTAAGCACTCCTCACCCCCTTACATGCCACATTTGGCATGTCATTTTTTGGGGGGGGGGAGTGTGTCCCCAGGTTTCAAAGGCACTTCCTGTCCCTCTTCCACCTTCCGCCTCGGGGCCGCCTAGGCGACTCCTCCTCTCCTCCTAGGCGGCCCCTCCCTCCCGGCAATCTTCTGGGACACGTCACAGGTCCCAGAAGATTGCCTGGCCACTGGCAACACGCAGCGCGACTCGCGCATGCGCAGTGTGTGCCCGGCCGTGAAGCCACGGCCGGTGCCCACACTTGCAATGCCGGCACCGCAGGGAGGAGGGGGGAGACGAGCGAGGCTTCGGGAGCAGCCGTCGCTGGACCGGGAGACAGGTAAGTTTCTGTTTATTAAAAGTCAGCAGCTACACTACACTTTTTGTAGCTGCTGACTTTTAATAAACAAAAAAAAGCATGGAACTCTGCTTTAACTCGTTTCACACAAAAAAAATGTGCTTAATCATAACCAATAATTGGCGCTAACACGCACTATCCAGGAGGGTCACTAACTGACACTGACACCGCTAGTGACACTAATACAGTGATCAGTGATAATACTGCACACTGATACTAATGACACTGGCTGGGAAGGGGTTAACATCTAGGGGCAATTAAGGGGTGTATGGTGTGACTAACAATGTGTAATGTGTGCTGCTTCTGGCTGGGATTCAGCTAGGTCGCTGTTCTCTGTGCACAGAGTTCTGTCCTTTTGTACACACAGCCGATCAGCGAATTTCAGCCAAAATCAACTGCTAAACTCGTTTTGTGTCACAGCACGGGTCGGCAAGGGACGCGTGCATCTCTCCTTGCCAGTAACCTTATCCAACCACTAGCACTGTCTCTAACAGGTGGGGTATCTTTCCCTACACTGTGCACTCCCAAATGCACACCAAAACTGGGAGCCAGGGCAGTGTTGAGCTATTACTGTGCAGAAAGGAAGCTGCTCAGCTTAGGACCCAGAAAACAGTGGCAATTGTCTGCTTCTGCACTGTTCCCACAGGTATGTTACATGCGTACTTACCTTGGGCCAAGCTGGAGCATTGTAACTGCAACAAAATCCATACCTGGTGTTCATATTTTAAAAGCAATGAAAGCGATATTTAAAAAGTAACACCATGCCCATATAGATGCAAATATTAAAGAAAACCTCCAACCATAGTTTTGGATAGATTTTTTTGATTTTCAAGATCAGCATGAGGGAGATTTCAGATCACTTCCTATCCCTGTGATGGTGGCAGAGGGCCAATGGAGGAACCAGGTCAGGTGAATAAAAGACTGGCAGGGGGCTGGGGTCAGGGTAATAACCTACTATATAAGTGTACACCTTAACCTCACTGTAACTGTAACCATTATTCTTACCTTGGCCTGACAGCCTGTAACATAAAATACTTTTAATCCTAAAATGTTACCCAATACTTTACCCCTTCAACCTAACAACCGGACTCTTAACTTTAAAGACCCATTAACACCTACAGTTGTGCTCATAAGTTTACATACCCTGGCAGAATTTATGATTTCTTGGCCATTTTTCAAAAAATAAGAATAACACAAAAACATTTCTTTCACTCATGGTTAGTGTTTGGCTGAAGCCATTTATTATCAATCAACTGTGTTTACTCTTTTTAAATCATAATGACATCAGAAACTACCCAAATGACCCTGATTAAAAGTTTACATACCCCAATTCTTAATACCGTGTATCGCCCCCTTTAACATCAATGACAGCTTGAAGTCTTTTGTGGTATTTGTGGATGAGGCTCTTTATCTTCTCAGATGGTAAAGCTGCACATTCCTCTTGGCAAAAAGCATCCAGTTCCTGGAAATTCTTGGGCTGTCTTGCATGAACTGCACGTTTGAGATCTCCCCAGAGTGTCTCAATGATATTGAGGTCAGGAGACTGAGATGGCCACTCCAGAACCTTCACTTTATTCTGCTGTAGCCAATGACAGGTCCACTTGGCCTTGTGTTTTGGATCATTGTCATGTTGGAATGTCCAAGTACGTCCCATGCACAGCTTCCTGGCTGATGAATCCAAATGTTCCTCCAGTATATTTTGATAACATACTGCATTCATCTTGCCATCAATTTTGACCAAATTTCCTGTGCCTTTGTAGCTCACACATCCCCAAAACATCAGCGATCCATCTCTAAGTTTCACAGGTCTTGTTGACTACATTTTGGTCTTATCACTCCAAATGACTTTGTGCCAGAAGGTTTGAGGCTTGTCTCTGTGCTGTTTGGCATATTGTAAGCGGTATAGTAATGGCTTTCATCTGGCAACTCGCCGTGCAGCCCATCTTTCTTCAAGTGCCTCCTTATTGTGCATCTTAAAAACAGCCACACCGCATGTTTTCTGAGAGTCCTGAAGTTGTTTGTGGGTTTTTCTTTGCATCTCGAACAATTTTCCTGGCAGTTGTGGCTGAAATATTAGTTGGTCTACCTGACCGTGGTTTGGTTTCAACAGAACCCCTCATTTTCCACTTCTTGGTTAGAGTTTGAACACTGCTGATTGGCATTCTCAATTCCTTGGATATCTTTTTATATCCCTTTCATGTTTTATACAGTTCAACTACCTTTTCCTGCAGATCCTTTGACAATTCTTTTGCTTTTCTCATGACTCAGAATCCAAAAATGACAGTGCAGCACTGGATGAAAGATGCAAGGGTCTGTCAGGAGTCCATAAACTCATTGACCTTTTATACACACGCACTAATTACAAGCAAACAGATCACAGGTGAGGATGGTTACCTTTAATAGCCATTCAAACCACTTTGTTTCAACTTGTGTGCATGTTATCAGGCCAAAATCACCAGGGTATGTCAACTTTTGATCAGGATCATTTGGGTAGTTTCTGTTGTCATTATGATTTAAAAAGAGTAAACACAGTTGATTGATAATAACTAACACTAACCATTCTTGTAAAAATGGCCAAGAAATCATACATTCTGCCAGGGTGTGTAAACTTATGAGCACAACTGTATTTGTTTTAATGCATGTCGATTCATGTACATTTTAATAGTGCGTATGTACATCTGTGCTATGTGTTGACATGTGTTGTCTATGCTTTGATATCTCAGGATGTGTAATAGAGCCTATTAATGACACATGGAAAAGCTGGAACCCAGCCTAAACTTTGAAGTGGTGAATGTACCTGCACTACAAGTCCAATGCTAAATACTATAGCTCAGAATGTGGGCTGCTGAATCCAGCTGCTCTGAACAAACAGGATATAACAATTATAAAATCAAAATAATTCAGCACTGGGATTAAACAAATACCTGGACAGAGCTGCCTACACAAAATGTGTGATACCAAATCAACAACAAAATGATATATACTGTATCGTGTGACGCTAAATCAAAATCATAACATAATGACAAAAAAACAAAAACTACAATATGTGACAGAAATAATATCTCCACAATTCATATCGTTTTTGATAAAATCATTAATAAATACATTTAAAAAAGTACTATTTCATAAAGTAAGTGAGAAAATGTTCGCTGGTTGCTGGCGTAATAATTGGATGACAAGCGGAACAGGGAGACCCTGACTTTAAAACGCACTTTTGACCATTTTGTTTATAATGGTCCACACTAGTAAGAGGCTGAAATTCTTACTTGGCTTGGAGTGACAACAAGGTGGTGATAAGCTCTTGGAATACTGTATTGGCTGAGCACTTATTACATGCTTTGTTGACATTTATATGGACCTTTATTTTTATGTTGGCACGGAATTATATATACTATAATACCAAAAATATTGGGATACCTGCCTTTACACACACACATGAACTTTAATGGCATCCCAGTCTTAGTCCATGGGGTTCAATATTGAGTTGGCCCACTCTTTGCAGCTATAACAGCTTCAGCTCTTCTGAGAAGGATGTCCACACATTTTAGGAGAGTGTCTATGGGAATGTTTGACCATTCTTCCAGAAGCACATTTGTGAGGTCAGGCACTGATGTGGACGAGAAGGCCTGGCTTGCAGTCTCCGCTCTAATTCATCCCAAAGGTGTTCTATCGGGTTGAGGTCAGTTTCTCCACCCCAAACTCACTCATCCATGTCTTTATGGACTTTACTTTGTGCACTGGTCCAAATCATTTGGTGGAGGGGGGTTATAATATGGGCTTGTTTTTCAGGGGCTGTGTTTGGCCCCCTAGTTCCAGTGAAGGGAACTCTTAAGGCTACAGCATACAAAGACATTTTGGACAATTTCATACTCACAAGAGTTTGGGGTTGGCCCTTCCTGTTCCAACATGACTGCGCACCAGTGCACAAAGCAAGGTCCATAAAGACATGGATGAGGGAGGTTGGGGTGGAGGAGCTTGACTGGCCTGGTCCTGACCTCAACCCGATAGAACACCTTTGGGATGAATTAGATTGGAGACTGCGAGCCAGGCCTTCTCATCCACTTCAGTGCCTAACCTTACAAATGCTCTTCTGGAAGAATGATCAAACATTTCCATAGACACACTCCTAAACCTTGTGGACAGTCTCCCCAGAAGATTTGAAGTTGTTATAGCTGCAAAGGGTGGGCCAACTCAATTTTAAATCCTAAAGACTAAGATTGGGATGCCATTAAATATCATGTGCATGTAAAGGCAGATGTCCCAATACTTTTGGCAATATAATGTATTTCTATCTCACTGGAAGGTGACTTGCACAATATTGAAGATTTTCAAGTGAATATTTTCTCACTTATTTGCAATTTATGAAATGGGACTTTTTAAATTACTAATGAATCTATCAACAGCTGTATGAATTTTGAAGATATTATTTCTGTCACATATTATATTTATTGTTTTTTGTCATTATGTTATTGATTTTGATTTAGCACCACAGGATATAACAACTGACTGCATGTCAGACAAATAATACACACGAAAATGTAATGCTTAATACCAGAAATATAAATGACCTGCATAATTGAACATCAACATAAAAATAATGAACAGAAACAGAGCAAACCTTGTGCATACACAGCACACAATGAGAACAAAAATCACATTAATAAAAATGTGAAAACATCTCAGTGAATATGCATGCCATTGAGTATTCCAATATGACACAGAATATCTCCTGTCCCAGTAACTTACCCTGCAGATCAGCACCGTGTTCTTACAGTGACATACAGTATGTTCAGTTCATTGAAATGTAATACCTAAAGAGATTGCCTGCTATACACACAGATAAAGGTAAAATAAATGAAGGAGTGTGCCAGCTTGGAAATTATGAAGAAACTGACAAATGTTTCAAAATCCTTTCATCTGTCGTTATAGTCAGCAAACCACCCAGGAAATAAGATACAGTTCATGTTTTGTATTGCAATTATTGATTGCTTAATATAGGCTTTTAGCCAGTGAAGATATTAAGTAACAATATCCTGCAGGTCAAAGACGGCTAAATAACCCATCATTTGACAATCCAAGTAATCATTTCAATGAGGGACTTAACGTGTTACTAAACCCACAACAGTAAAATCTGTCTGTATATGCAGAATAGCATGCTTGTTATACTCACTGTGGAACTTAAGGGGTTAATCCTCTGTATTGTGTAAAAAGGCTCTTTGATCCTGTATGGACAGATCCTCCCCCTCCTGCAGGGTCTCTCTTGGCAAGGCCAAATAAGACACAGTGAGGGTTGTAAAGCTGCACATGCTCAGTTTGGTCTCTATTGCTGAAGAGAACATTTCCTTGTTTGAACTGAGCTTTTCAGGTCACATGGTAAGACATCACACATTTGGGCTTGCATACAGATCCTAAATGACAGCCCAATCTCTCCCTCCTCCTCCATGCCCAGTAACTAAAAAAGAACATAGTGGGTGGGATGTCACATCTTGATTGATGGAAGATCTGCCTCCCATAACAGCATGAAGACACAGGCTGTAGTGCAAATCTCCTCCTACCTGAACACTCAACACTTGGGCAGACCCTGCAGTTTATCACATGACTGTGGTATACAGATCACCCAAAAAGGTATGCAGCGGCAGTATTTGAGTGTAAAAGGAAGATTTATAAACTGTGGGCACTGGGAGGGGGCGAATGAACTATTTTCATATTACTGGGTTTAGCAACACTTTAAAATATATCTGTCCCGGACTGGGACAGAAAATAGGCCCGGGCATTTTAGACTGGGCAGCCCGATGAAGGGGGGGGGGGGGGGCGAGCGTTCGCAC
>BLSH010466543.1:4337862-4349321 GCA_018402905.1 Glandirana rugosa | reverse complement strand
AACAGAAGGTGGAGCTAGAAAACAGCAGGATCAACTAGGATTTTTTCTATAAATGATCAGCTTTTATTTATTCATGTAAAACCTATAGGGCTGGGTCACACCACAAAAAAGCACTCCAGATCCATTCCGGATGCATATCTGCATGCATGTTTTTGGCGTGTTCTGGATGTGTTTTTTATGCGTTTTCGAATGCATTCCAGGTGCTTTTTTCTGGTTTTTTTTTCACTGTACTGGGGTCCATTGTGTTTTTGATGCATTTTACTGCCTTCCGGTACATTACGTGAAAAATGCATCATGTTCTACTTTTCTTCTGAAACTGAAACGTCCTGGTACTGACTGCATTGGTGTGAACTATGCCATTGAAAACCATATAACCTACTTTCCATGCGTTTTTGATGCAGAAAAAAAAAACACACTGGACTGCATGTGGCGTGAACTGGCCCTTATCCCAAAAGGAAAAAACAGTTTTGCTGTAACTGATTATAAAGTGTGAGCTGAAATTTGGCTTCAGTTTGTTAGTGTAGTTAAATCTGCTAGTATATCTAACAATCTCCTCCCCCCAAGACTGACAGTGCTGCTGTGCCTCCTATTCGCATTCAGCCAGAGTGGTGTCTCACTAATATAGGAGGTGTGTTACTGTCCAGATCACCAGGGGAAATAGAAAACTGATGCTGCCACCACATCTAATGATTGGTAAGCTGCAATATAATGCGTTTTTGTTTTTGGGTTTAATAGCACGTTATTGCCCTTTGTGTCTATTGTTTAAAATATTTGAATCCAGAAAGACAGGCAGAAATGAAACAGAGCAGTGAAGGCTGCCTTCTCTGGCATTGATTGTTCAGTGATGAGCCCTAAGTGGCACTGAGCCCACTGAAATGCACTTGAATGCCCCATGCCTTCATTTATGTAAGCAACCTCTGAGCTCTGTGCTGTACTGCCTGTGCTGTACATAATGTTTCATCTGTGTGTTATGTCACAGCAACACGCTGCTGATTAACTAGCACAAGTAGTCTCCGATTTCTTCCCAGTATTTTCATTTTCTTCTTTTTACTTTTCAAAGAATGTCTTGTATCTTATTCCTTGTAGCTCAGTGTCTGAACTCAATCAGATGTTAGATGAAAGCACCATTCTTTTATCACGCAATTGGCAGACAACAGGCTTATACAAACCAAGTTCTAGCTGAGGTGTGTTGGTTTTTGTTTCTACTATTTGTAGGTTTTTATAAAGCGTACATCATTTTATATGGCTTTGTAGGAAAATAATTATATGTATAAAATAAACTAAAGAAATAACAGGCTTACCTTATTCATGATGATTATAACCGGAGGTGTAACTAGAACCTTCAGGGCCCCGGTGCAAGAAATTATGAAGGGACCCCTGGCCAGGGCCCTTCCCTCTTCCCACTGATCCTGGGGCCCTTTACTCCCATCGCGGGTCCCTTTATTACGGTACCACAGCAGGGCCCTTTCACAAGTTCTGCAGCGGGCCCCCTTTCTGCCATCTTCTGCCTTCCCATGGTGGTGAAATGCCAGGGCCCGGTCACAATTGCAACCTTTGCAATCCTGACACACGTTAAGCATTTTTTCTGCCTGAAAGCTCCTCTCAGAAATGCACTTGTAATGTGTTCTTTTTTCCAGCCTGTAAACATTCCTCTACAAATATGCCTGTAAATGCCCAAATGTGCATGGACACATAGACTAACATAGCTTTATTTCTACAGGCTAAAAGAAAAAAAAAAGCCAAAAGCCTGTATAAGCAGCATTTCATGTCCAGTGTAAATGAGGCCTAATAGGCAGTGTTTCCCCGAATATAAGACCTACCCTGAAAATAAGACCTACTGTGATTTTACAAGAGGGCTGCAATATAAGCCCTACCCTGAAAATAAGCCCTAGTTTAAAATGCATGTAAATTGTTAGAATCCACTCTATTACAGTATTATATAATGTAAACTGTGTATGTTTCTGTAATATAATTGTGCCAAATACCTTCGGTACAACGGCGCTCAGCTGCCCTCCCATTGCTCTCCTCCTTCTTTCCCAGCTGTCAGCAGGGAATCTCGGCCCCCCTCTGCAGTGCATCGAGCGGGGAAGAGAGCTTCAGCGGGTCACAGAAGCGCTATTAGAAGGTATTTGGCACAATTATATTAAGAAACATACACCATTTACATCATATATTACTGTAATAGAGAGGATTCTAGGATTTTACAAGCACTTTTACTCAGTTCCACTGGGGATTCCTGACAGGCAGGGAGGGAGAGGGGGAGAGAAGACACATGACAGAAGACCTACCCCGAAAATAAGCCCTACTGTATCTTTTGTTGCCAAAATGAATAAAAGACCTGGGCTTATTTTCGGCGAAACACGGTATATCAACAGCTCACAGTACATAAGCATGCCTCTCAACATTTTGAGATGAAAACGAGGGACACTTAATAACAAAAGTATGTAGGCATAGGAAACACACCCTGCCACACCCTCTTAAAGAAGAATTATACAAAAAGAAATTATTAGTTAAAGTGGTTCTAAAGCCTTAAGGTTTTTCACCTTAATGCATTCTGTGCATTAGGGTGAAAATCCTTCTATGCTGCAGATGCTCCCCAGGCCCCCCACCTGATCCAACAATGTGCACGAGCGCAGTGGCTTCCGCAGCTGTCACTCTCCTCATTGGACAGATTAATACATTAGATCCAGCTGATGTCAATCAAATCTGATGACACTGGAACAGGGGGTGAGGACAAGTCCTGCTGTCTGTGTCAATGGATGCAGCAGGGTCGTTCCTTCAGAGCGCATGCACCGGTGACGTCATCGGCTGCATGTACAGTAAAGATCTCCTAAACGGTGCACGTTTAAGAGAAATTTACTGTATCTATAGGCAAGCCTTATAGTCAGAGATGGAAGTTTACTCCCACTTTAAAGTGTTACTAAACCCAGTAATATGAAAATAGTTCATCTGCCCCCCCACAGTGCCCACAGCTTATAAATCCTCTTTTTTTTTTTTTTTTTTTTTAAATACTGCTACTATATATCTTTTTGGAGGATCTGTATACCACATTTACACGATAGACTGCATCGTTTTTTCATGCTGAGAGTTCAGGTAGGAGAAGAGTTCCACTACAGTCTGTATACACACCCACATGTGTGATGTCAATATCATGTGACCTGGCTGTCTCTGAGAACAAGTAAATGTTCTCTCCAGCATAAAAGACACAACTGAGCATGTGCAGGTGGGCTACCCTGTCTGTGTTAGCTGCTTTTTCGCAGATAGACAGTGCACGAGGGAAGGATCTATGGCATACAGGATAAAACAGCCTTTTTACACAATGCAGAGGATTAACCTCTTAAGTTCCACAGTGAGTATAACAAGCATGCTATGCTGCATATACAGACTGATTGTACTGTTGTGGGTTTAGTAACACTATTATTTCACTGTCATAGAGAGCAGGATTATTATAACCCTTCTTGAGTTTCAGAGAATCAACAAGCTTTTCAATGAGGAGATTAGAACAGACACAAACAATTTGAATTCTTCCTTAGAGTGTCACTGACCTGGACATAGTATGAGTATACATACAGTGAATCTGGAAAGTATTTACAGTGCCTCACTTTTTCCACATTTTATGTTACAGCCTCATTCCAAAATTGATTAAATTCCTTATTTTCCTCAAAATTCTACAAACAGTGCCCCATAACCACCCAGGCCAAACTGATCGATTGGGGGAGAAGGGCCTTAGTCAGGGAGGTGACCAAGAACCCGGTGGGCACTCTGACAGAGCTCCAGTGTTTCTCTGTGGAGAGAGAAGCTTCCAGAAGAACAACCATCTCTGCAGCACTCCACCCATCAGGCCTGTATGGTAGAGTGGCCAGACGGAAGGCACTCCTCAGTAAAAGGCACATGACAGCCCATCTGGAGTTTGTCAAAAGGCACCTGAAGCAAAATTCTCTGGTCTGATGAAACAGAAATTGAACTCTTTGGCCTGAATGGCAAGCGCCATGTCTGGAGGAAACCAGGCACCGCTCATCACCTGGCCAATACCATCCCTACAGAGAAGCATGGTGGCAGCATCATGCTGTGGATGTTTATCAGCGGCAGGAACTGGGAGACTAGTCAGGAATGAGGGAAAGATGAATGCAACAATGTACAGAGACACCCTTGATGAAAACCTGCTCCAGAGCGCTCTGGGCCTCAGACTGGGGTGAAGGTTCATCTTCCAACAGGACAACGACCCTAAGCACACAGCCAAGATAACAAAGGAGTGGCTACAGGACAATTCTGTGAATGCCCTTGAGTGGGCCAGCCAGAGCCCAGACTTAAACCCAATAGAACATCTCTGGAGAGATCTGAAAGTGGCTGTGCACCAACGCTCCCCATCCAACCCGATGAAGCTTGAGAGGTCCTGCAAAGAAGAATGGTAGAAACTGCCCTAAAATAGGTGTGCCAAGCTTGAAGCATCATACTCAAAAACCTGAGACTGTAATTGGTGCTGAAGGGGCTTCAGCAAAGTACTGCGCAAAGGCTGTAAATGCTTATGTACATGTGATTTTATTTATTTATTTTTTTGTTTTTTCATTTTTAATAAATTTGCAAAGATTTAAAACTTCTTTTTTACGTTGTCATTATTAGGTTTTGTTTGTAGAATTTTGAGGAAAATAATGAATTTAATCCATTTTGGAATAAGGCTGTAACATAATAAAAAGGGGATAAAGTAAAGCACTGTGAATACTTTCCGGATGCACTGTAGCAATATAATCTGGCAAATGTTGGATACAGTTAATGCGAACTTCGTTCTAACATAGAGTTACCAGAGATCATTAAGAGATTGAGTTAAAGCAGAACTGCACTGCATCTGAGGGCCACAAACCAAAAAGGCTATTTAATTAATTTATAGTATTCAAAGCAAACTCACCCACCCACCCAGGTCTCCATGCTTATATTTTATTGATAAATGACTTTGAAAAACACCCCTAACATTTCTGGCTGTAGCCATCTTGAGTAAGGACAGATGATTCATGTAGCATTTACTGTCTGGAATCCATCTGCCATTAGCTCAGGCATGTAGGCAGAAGAGTGTGCGTAGCAGAGAAAACCTCTCCTGAAGACTTATGACATCATTTGCTACCCTGTTACTCTCAGCCTTTCTGGACCTTTTCAACACAGAGGAACCCTTGAAATAAACTTTCCGGTGTCAGGGAACCCCTGCTAAAAATGACTTGCGATGCATTCATGTGATGGCCAGTGGGAAGAATGCTCCTTACAATTGTGCTCCTTGGGAAGAATTACCCCCTTACAGAGGGCTAACAAAATCACTGATGTCAGTAGGAACTTATCTGAGAGGTAAAAATGCTCATTGCTCAAGGGACCCCTAGCAACCTCTGGAGGAACCCTAGGGTTCAATGGAACCGTGGTTGAGAATCCCTGCTCTAACTAGCATATCACACTCTAGCCAGCTGTTCTGATCTTTATTTCCTTCTTCCTGGTGATCAGGCATCCTACTTACATTCTTATTTCTCTCTTGCTTTAATATCATGTGGCTTCTATCTGCTTCTCTTTTAAGTTTAAATTACTCACATATATGCTGATTTCTTTCTTCTTTTCTGTGTGAGAACGTTTGCTGCAAGTTATTATATCTGTAAGGCATCTATTTAAAGTGGATCTTTCCATCTATTAAATCCTCTGCCCTTGTTGTTTTAACTTTGGATAGTAAAACATTTTTTTCTGCCAGTAAATACCTTATACAGCCCTCTTCCTCTTTCTTGTCTGGTAAAAAGCCTAGGCGTTTGACATCATGCACTGCTGTCTCTCTCACCCTCGTGAGAGTTTGCCAGGAAGGGAGGGGGAAAGAGCCATAAGAGGGCCTAAGAAAGCTGCAGAGCTGGAGGTGTGTCTGTGTAAATCCAGGAAGTGAACAGGCAGCAGCTTTGCCTGCCCACAGTTAAAATGGATGCAGCCAGTCTTAGTGGAGGGAGATTTCTGAAGCATATTTGGCAAGTACGGAATCAAAGAATATATAGAATAATATGCAAAATGGTTGGAGGGAAGCTTCAGGATGGAAACAATGTTTTTATTACAAATTATGTGAGCAGACTGCAGTTCCTCTTTAACATAATGTTTTTTTTACTTTGCTGCTCCATATGATGTTGACATATATTTATTTATTCAAAGCACTAGAGCGATTTACTAATAATTTTGGGGGGGCAGTTTGCAGCAGACCAAGCTCTTATGTATATGGGCGATTTCTCACCCACCATATTGGTAATCACCCACTACAGAGAGATAAGAAGTCAGTCTTGGTTTTGGATTATGGTTGACAACATTGTGTCCATACTGGGTACAGAGAGATTGTATTTGCTAGAATTCAATATTTACCAAGCAATTTCATAGAGTTTTGAACAGCCTTTGCATTTGGCTTATCCTGTTCTTGGCTGCTAGTACTGCAATTATTAACAGCTCAGAGATTAAGAGAGATTTCCTTTTTGTTCTGAGACCTCCAGTGAGCTGTTCCCTGTACTGCGTGAAATGACAATATAATACTATTATATATTGCTGTGACATTTGTGTGCATTTGCTTACCTGATAGTATTCAGTCTCATTCTTTCACGATACTTTCCTAATGTGTGTTTTTTTTAAATATTCTTAAAGCGGAGTTCCACCTTTCTTTAGGTTTATTAAAAGTCAGCAGCTACAAAAAGTGTAGCTGCTGACTTTTAATAAACCGACACTTACCTGTCTCCCGGTCCAGCGATGGAGCCGCACGGAGCCTCGCTCCTCTCCCCCTCCCATCCGCGGCGCCGGCATTGCTACTGTGGGCACCCGGCTGCGGCATCACGGCCAGGCGCACACTGCACATGTGCGAGCGGCGCTGCGCATTGTGATTGGTCCCGAAGTCTTCTAGGACCTGTCCTGTGTCCCAGAAGACTTCGGGAGGGAGGGGGAAGGAGTCCTTCCACTTCCGATCGCCTAAGGCGACCGGGGCGGAAGTACCCCTAAAAATAGGGTATCCCCACCCCCCCCCCTCCTCCCTAAAAGCTCAGTTTCAGCATCTGGAGCTGGGGAGGAGGACTTAAAGCGGAAGTTCCACTTTTGGGTGGAACTCCGCTTTAATAGCCACAAACAATATAAATCTATTTGTGTGCACTGAATGCTTTCGCAAACCCTACTATTGCCTTGAAAATGTATTGATCACATCATTACTGTTCTGTGCAGAGCTGTAGGAGGGACACAGCAGGTCTTCCTATGACAGACTGCATGAAGAAAATGGCAGGAGGGGCGGAGACAAGACCAGTCACTCTGCACATGTAAAGGGAGCAGCAGTGTCTGGTCATAATACAAGCAGCTAATGTACAGAGGTAACGTTTCCTCCTTGACTACTGCACAGATCTGGAAGAAATATGCAAACCACACCAAGATTCAAGTAAGACCCATACACACTATCCAACTTTTGATGACAGATTTCCTTCAGATTTACCAAAATGTAGCGTAAGGACCTACCTCCTCAGTATTCACAAAGGAAATGGGGGGCTCAATTATGCAGAACCACAATGCTGGTCCTCAAGACAAGTCACAGGAAACACCCTCATGGCTGACTGAGGATAAAATCAGGAATAGGCTGGAAAAACTGAATGCTGATAAGTCATCGGGCCCAGATGGCTTACACCCGAGGGTCCTTAGGGAACTTAGCCAAGTTATTGCAAGACCCTTGTACATAATCTTTAAGAGCAGTTTTCTGACTGGTATGATACCAGCTGATTGGAGGAATGCCAATGTGGTGCCAATATATAAAAAAGGACCAAGACATTTCCCCGGGAACTACAGACCAGTTAGCTTAACATCAATAATATGCAAGCACTTGGAGGGAATAATAAGGGATTATATACAAGACTATTGTAACAAGAACGGTATTATTAGTGGTAATCAACATGATTTCATGAAAAATCGTTCTTGCCAAACCAATCTATTAACCTTCTATGAGGAGGTGAGCGGCCATCTAGATAAGGGAAGGCCTGTAGATGTGGTGTATCTGGATTTTGCAAAAGCACTTGATACAGTTCCCCATAAACGTTTACTGTACAAACTAAGGTCCCTCCAACATGGATCAAAGGGTGAATACATGGATTGAAAACTGGCTGCAGGGGAGAGTCCAGAGGGTGGTGATAAATGGGGAATACTTAGAATGGTCTGGTGTAGAAAGTGGGGTTCCCCAGGGTTCTGTCCTGGGACCAATCCTATTCAATTTATTCATAAATGATTTGGAGAATGGGGTGACCAGCTCAATCTCAATATTTGTGGATGATACCAAGCTAAGCAGGGAAATAAATTCTCCACAGGATGTGGAAACATTGCAAGAAGATATGAATAAATTAATGAGATTTAACGTAGAAAAATGTAAGATAATGCATTTGGGTACCAAGAACATGAACGCAAACTATTCACTAGGAGGAGAGCCCCTGGGGAAATCGAGGATGGAAAAAGACCTAGGGGTCCTAGTGGAGAACAGGCTCAGCAGTGGCATGCAATGCCAAGCTGCTGCAAGCAAAGCTAACAAAGTGTTGGCATGCATCAAAAAAGGGATTAACTTCAGGGATAAATCAATAATTCTCCCACTGTACAAGTCTCTGGTGAGGCCGCACCTGGAGTATGCCGTCCAGTTCTGGGCACCAGTCCTCAGGAAGGATGTCCTGGTATTGGAAAGGGTTCAGAGAAGGGCAACAAAGCTAATTAAGGGATTAGAGGACCTAAGTTATGAGGAAAGATTACAAGCACTAAACTTATTCTCTCTGGAGAAAAGACACTTGAGAGGATATGATTTCAATGTACAAATACTGTACTGGTGACCCCGCTATAGGGGCAAAACTATTCAGTGCAAGGGAGTACACAAAGACACGCGGCCATTCGCTGAGAATGAAAGAAAGGCGGTTTAACCTTAAGATGCGTAGGGGTTTCTTTACGGTAAGGGCAGTGAGAATGTGGAATTCTCTTCCAAAAACAGTGGTTTCTGCTGGTAGTATAGATCATTTCAGAAAAAAAACTATTAGATGCACACCTAAGGGACCACAACATTGGGGGATATACAACGTAATACTGACATAAAAAACACACACATGGGTTGGACTTGATGGACTTGTGTCTTTTTCCAGCCTCACTGACTATGTAACTATGTAACTATATTACATACAAATTGAAACTCCTAAGGTTTGACCTCATATTATATGGTTTTGGTAAATCTGAAGGAAAAATCTACAGAAAATTGTATAGTGTGTATCCAGCTTAAGAATACACATGCCTTCCTTTATTTAGACAATATTTGTGTTCCTGGAGCTCAGCTTTAACCACTTCACCCCCTGGAAGGATTTATCCCCTTCCTGACCGGAGCACTTTTTACGATTCGGCACTGCGTCGCTTTAACTGACAATTGCGCAGTCGTGCGACACTGTACCCCAAAAAAATTTGGTGGCATTTGATCACCTCTGCGTTTTTTATTTTTTGCGCTATAAACAAAAGTAGAGTGACAATTTTGAAAAAAACACAATAGTTTTTACTTTTTGCTATAATACATGTCCAAAAAATATATATAAAAAACAAATGTATTCATCAGTTTAGGCTGATATATATTCTTCTACATATTTGTGGAAAAAAAATCGCAATAGGCATATATTGATTGGTTTGCACAAAAGTTGCCACGTTTACAAACTATGAGAATACATTTATGGCGTTCTTACAATATTTTTTACTAGTAATGGCGGTGATCTGCGATTTTTATCAGTACAGTACTGTGAAAATGCAGCAATCAGAGCTAAAAGAAAGCCACTGATTACTGTGTAAATGTCATTGCCAGGGAAGGGGTTAACCTGTAGGGGGCGATCAAGGGGTTAACTGTGTTCCCTATGTGTGTTCTAACGGTATGGGGGCTGGGCTGGCAGGGGCATGACAGATCTAACTGATCCCGATTACAGGGATTGGTAGATCACTGTCATGCCGCCTGTCAGAATGGGGAACCGCCATGTTTACATCGCGGTTCCCTATTCTTCCTCTGCAGGAAACGATCACTGGTTGCCAGCGATCTGTGGAGCGAAGCCACTTTGCCGCCGTATATCCACGCAATACTGTCGGCAAGTGGTTAAGCAACAAACCACAGAAAATCTCCCTGGGACTTTGAATGAGGTGAATATGGATAGCCAATGAGTATACCAAAGTAAACACTGATTCATTCATAAAATGTCATACATACATAAATAACATGGATAGGTGTCAAGCTGATAAAATAGTACATACAGTATAACGGTTGTCATAGACACGTAAAATACATAGAACATGCAGTATACACAAGTATCTAAAATAACCCTATGCGTTTCGCGAGAGACAAGGTTCGTTTCTTCAGGGGTGGATGTGTGTGTGGTGTATCTGGAATGAAAATAAGCAAGTATGTAACAATTTGAAAATGTGAAAATTTAGGCAAACGGTAAGAGGGGTCTAGGGGTAGGAGACCCCATACTTACCAATCGGTTTGTCCAGATTACCAAATACTGGCTTCCCAAGGGACGGCAGCGACAATGTCCAGCTCAGGGGCTGAGTCCAAACATGAGCCCAACAGGGGACAACCGGAAGGCAGACATGGCATGGGTGAAGATGTGTATCCCAGTCTCACAATGTCCATTGTAAATGTCAGCTAAAATATAAATGTATATATCTCTCAATGAGTGCTAAAATAGCACAGTAAATGTAAAACAGTATAAATGTTGTATACACCTGTATGTGTGTGTGTGTGTGTGTATATATATATATATATATATATATATATATATATATATATATATATACAGGGTGGGCCATTTATATGGATACACCTTAATAAAATGGGAATGGTTGGTGATATTAACTTCCTGTTTGTGGCACATTAGTATATGTGAGGGGGGAAACTTTTAAAGATGGGTAGTGACCATGGCGGCCATTTTGAAGTTGGCCATTTTGAATCCAACTTTTGTTTTTTCAATAGGAAGGGGGTCATGTGACACATCAAACTTATTGGGAATTTCACTAGAAAAACAATGGTGTGCTTGGTTTTAACATAACTTTATTCTTTCATGAGTTATTTACAAGTTTCTGACCACTTCTAAAATGTGTTCAATGTGCTGCCCATTGTGTTGGATTGTCAATGCAACCCTCTTCTCCCACTCTTCACACACTGATTGCAACACCGCAGGAGAAATGCTAGAACAGGCTTCCAGTATCCGTAGTTTCAGGTGCTGCACATCTCGTATCTTCACAGCATATGGTTTTTTTATGGTCAGTAAAAACCAATACCGGGTGAGCTGCTCCTTCCAGGACGTACCGCCATTCCTCCAAAGCCGACTTGATGGCCAGCAATTCCCTATCACCGACATCATAGTTCCAGCAAGATGGTGCACCACCACATTATGGGTGTCAGGTCCGAGCATTCCTAGATGAACAGTTTACGTAACTGTTAG
>BLSH010466543.1:4294732-4320323 GCA_018402905.1 Glandirana rugosa | reverse complement strand
CGTATCCTATAACTGTGCCGTATATATCGCGAGATGCGTAAAGCACCTCTAAAATTGGGTGAGTAGTCCTCTTATACGCACTGACTGTTGACATTAACTATCTTTTACATACATAATCGTGGTTAGAGCGCTATATATGCCGTGTCAATATCCTATGCACAATATACAAACCATGGACTGGTTACAATTTCATATGTACTACTTGATATGTTGAGGCTGAATGCCCTAAATTGTGTATGAATATATGCATATGAATTGTTTATTATGTCTTTTTTATATATAACTGATGGACCGTATTAGACAACATTCATTCAATAAAAATGTCTGTTTTAACAACCTGTGTGCTTCATTCAAAGTCCCACCCTTCCCCCCTTTCTTCGTTTGGTATACAACAGGGATAGAGGCCGGTAGCCCACACGACCTCATTTAAAGTCCCACTATGGTTCCTCTCCTTATATACATGGTATTATATTGTGTTTTTGTGCATTGAAAATACGCTGCACAAATACCATGTGACATAAAAAAATTGTAACACCCACCATTTTATTCTTTAGGGCATCTACTGTTTGGGGGTTTTAAGTAATTTTCTAGCTAATAATGGATTTTTACATACAGTATCTCACAAAAGTATTATTATATCTTTTCATGTGATAGCACTGAAGAAATGACACTTTGCTACAATGTAAAGTAGTGAGTGTGCTGCTTGTATAACAGTGTAATATTACTGTCCCCTCAAGATAACACAACACACAGCCATTATTGTTTAACCGCTGGCAACAAAAGTGAGTACACCCCTCAGTGAAAATTTCCAAATTGGGTCCAATGTGTCAATATGTTGTGTGGCCACCATTATTTTCCAGCACTGCCTTAACCCTTCTGGGCATGGAGTTCACCAGAGCTTCACAGGTTGCCACTGGAGTCCTCTTCCACTCCTCCATCACGGAGCTGGTGTATGTTAGAGAGCTTGTGCTCCTCCACTTTGTGTTTGAGGATACCCCATAGCTGCTCAATAGGGTTTAGGACTGGAGACATGCTTGGCCAGTCCATCCCCTTTACCCTCAGCTCCTTTAGCAAGGCAGTGGTCGACTTGGAGGTGTGTTTGGGATCGTTATCATGTTGAAAAACTGCCCTGTGGCCCAGTCTCCGAAGGGAGGGGATCATGCTCTGCTTCAGTATGTCACAGTACATGTTGGCATTCATGGTTCCCTCAATGAACTGTAGCTCCCCAGTGCCGGCAGCACTCATGCAGCCCCAGACCATGACACTCCCACCACCATGCTTGTCTGTAGGCAAGACACGCCTGTCTTTGTTCTCCTCACCTGGTTACCTCCACACATGCTTGACACCATCTGAACCAAATAAGCTTATCTTGGTCTCATCAGACCACAAGACATGGTTCCAGTAATCCATGTCCTTAGTCTGCTTGTCTTCAACAAACTATTTGCAGGCTTTCTTGTGCATCATCTTTAGAAATGGCTTCCTTCTGGGACGACAGCCATGCCAACCAATTTGATGCAGTGTGTGGCGTCTGGTCTGAGCACTGACAGGCTGGCCCCCCATCCCTTTAACCTCTGCAGCAATGCTGGCAGCACTCGTATGTCTATTTCCCAAAGACAACCTCTGGATATGACGCTGAGCACGTGCACTCAACTTCTTAGGTCAACCATGGCGAGGCCTGTTCTGAGTGCAACCTGTCCTGTTAAACGGCTGTATGGTCTTGGCCACTGTGCTGCAGCTCAGTTTCAGGGTTTTATCAATCTTCTTATAGCCTAGGCCATCTTTACATAGAGCAACAATTCTTTTTTTCAGATCCTCAGAGACTTCTTTGCCAGGAAGTGCCATGTTGAACTTCCAGTGATTAGTATGAGAGAGCGAGAATGATAACACCAAATTTAACACACCTGCTCCCCATTTACACCTGAGACCTTGTAACACTAACAAGTCACATGACATCGGGGAGGGAAAATGGCTAATTGGGTCAAATTTGGATATTTTCCCTTAGGGGTGTACTCACTTTTGTTGCAAGCGGTTTAGACATTAATGGCTGTATGTTGATTTATTTTGAGGGGACAGCAAATTTACACTGTTATACAAGCTGTACACTCACTACTTTACATTGTAGCAAAGTGTCATTTCTTCAGTGTTGTCACATGAAAAGATATAATAAAATATTTACAGAAATGTGAGGGATGTACTCACTTTTGTGAGATACTCTATATGTGATGACTTCGTATTCCTATTTCATTGAAAAGCACAGTACAGTATTATCTTTAGGTTTACAAGACAGTGTGATTCAACTTGTCCCTAGTCAAATGTTTTATCCTAAACCATTGAGCGCTATTCAAAGCAGTGCTATATATCAAAAATCAAAAACCTTGCAACTAAGAATTTGTTTGAAATATAAAATAATAATTATGGATTACGATGTTGGTGGTCCATGAAATAACCCTGGCCCTGGGCCCACATATGCTCAAAACTTTCCAGTAGATATAAGACCAACACCTGATGTTTTGCCACAATGTTAATTTTATCTTTTTAACATGTCTTTTGTATTTATGGAGGGTTTTTTACTCTTTTCCATTTACATGTGTGTGAGAGGGAAGATCACCTCAGGCAATAAGTATTGCTTTATGGCAACCAACTGAATTCAAAACATTACTGAAAATGACAGTTGTAGAATGCAGAAAGGGCAGGGAGGAGTATTTTTGGCTGTGGAAGGTAAAACAGACTGCCTGACACAGTTTCTTAGAAAACATTTACATCAAATAAATACATGAACAGATGTACTGCTATGCAATAACATGCACTTTGGAAGAGTAATATTGCAATGCCTGGAGGATTTTATTTAGCTGCTTTTAATGGCAAAATGCAGGTCAACATACCACAACTGCAGCATGCAGGACCATTTCCCTTTCCCACCACACTGCAAACCATTAGAGACTATGCTACAGTGCCTTGCGAAAGTATTCGGCCCCCTTTGAACTTTGCAACCTTTTGCCACATTTCAGGCTTCAAACATAAAGATATAAAACTGTATTTTTTTGTGAAGAATCAACAACAAGTGGGACACATTCATGAAGGTGAACGAAATTTATTGGATATTTCAAACTTTTTTAACAAATAAAAAACTGAAAAATTGGGCGTGCAAAATTATTCAGCCCCTTTACTTTCATTGCAGCAAACTCTCTCCAGAAGTTCAGTGAGGATCTCTGAATGATCCAATGTTGACCTCAATGACTAATGATGATAAATAGAATCCACCTGTGTGTAATCAAGTCTCCGTATAAATGCACCTGCACTGTGATAGTCTCAGAGGTCCGTTTAAAGTGCAGAGAGCATCATGAAGAACAAGGAACACACCAGGCAGGTCCGAGATACTGTTGTGGAGAAGTTTAAAGCTGGATTTGGATACAAAAAGATTTCTGAAGCTTTAAACATCCCAAGGAGCACTGTGCAAGCAATAATATTGAAATGGAAGGAGTATCAGACCACTGCAAATCTACCAAGACCTGGCCGTCCCTCTAAACTTTCAGCTCATACAAGGAGAAGACTGATCAGAGATGCAGCCAAGAGGCCCATGATCACTCTGGATGAACTGCAGAGATCTACAGCTGAGGTGGGAGACTCTGTCCATAGGACAACAATCAGTCGTATACTGCACAAATCTGGCCATTATGGAAGAGTGGCAAGAAGAAAGCCATTTCTTAAAGATATCCATAAAAAGTGTCGTTTAAAGTTTGCCACAAGCCACCTTGGAGACACACCAAACATGTGGAAGAAGGTGCTCTGGTCAGATGAAACCAAAATATAACTTTTTGGCAACAATGCAAAACGTTATGTTTGGCGTAAAAGCAACACAGCTCATCACCCTGAACACACCATCCCCACTGTCAAACATGGTGGTGGCAGCATCATGGTTTGGGCCTGCTTTTCTTCAGCAGGGACAGGGAAGATGGTTAAAATTGATGGGAAGATGGATGGAGCCAAATACAGGACCATTCTGGAAGGAAACCTGATGGAGTCTGCAAAAGACCTGAGACTGGGACGGAGATTTGTCTTCCAACAAGACAATGATCCAAAACATAAAGCAAAATCTACAATGGAATGGTTCACAAATAAACATATCCAGGTGTAAGAATGGCCAAGTCAAAGTCCAGACCTGAATCCAAACGAGAATCTGTGGAAAGAACTGAAAACTGCTGTTCACAAACGCTCTCCATCCAACCTCACTGAGCTCGAGCTGTTTTGCAAGGAGGAATGGGCAAAAATTTCAGTCTCTCGATGTGCAAAACTGATAGAGACTTCCCCAAGCGACTTGCAGCTGTAATCGCAGCAAAAGGTGGCGCTACAAAGTATTAACTTAAGGGGGCTGAATAATTTTGCACGCCCAATTTTTCAGTTTTTTATTTGTTAAAAAAGTTTGAAATATCCAATAAATTTCGTTCCACTTCATGATTGTGTCCCACTTGTTGATTCTTCACAAAAAATTACAGTTTTATATCTTTATGTTTGAAGCCTGAAATGTGGCAAAAGGTCGCAAAGTTCAAAGGGGGCCGAATACTTTCGCAAGGCACTGTATATAAGGCCTAGGTTAGTTCTATTTTGACAGTAATATACTTTATGTCTCAGGGCTGTGAATTTAGTGAAGCACTTATGGTAACAAGCATATCTTTTAGTAATTACAGGTGAAGAAAAGATTGAAATAGGATGGGAGACAGAACAAAATACATACATGGATTACTTCACCTAATTGTGATAATTAATTTCCTGTACTTGCAGCCACGAGACAACTACAAACAGTGATCAAATAGTGAATCAAATAGGCCATGCCCAATTCCCCCCTTCAGATACATCTTGAATTGACAGTTAATCAGTTCAAGTATACAAAGCTACGTGCATATGCCATTCATTTAATCTTTGCTTGGAAATGATGCACTTCAGTGCATCAGGTTCAGGAAAGCACAAATTAAACTAAATTAAAGCCATTGAACAGCTTTCTGAAGGCCCTGTAAGCACCCTCAAGTTCAAATCAAAGGTTGTGTAATAACAGTTCATAAAGGGAAGCCTATACTAAAGGAAGGGAAGAATCTGCCACTACCAATCCCTCTTCTTAAAATACTAGTTTCTTTGGCTGTCATTCTGGTTATATGGAGCTTGGATTTCACTCCGAATGTTCTTATCTTCATGCTTGTTCCAGGTTAATGTCTCAAACAAAATACTAATGTTTGATGTGTAGAGCCAGATGAGCATAATGCCTTTCAAACTAACAGTTAAAATATTTAAAATTAGCCAGGTGTACCTATGTTCTTTATTTTTCATTTTCAGCATGTACCTTTATCAACGAGTTAATGGACTGTACCCAAGTATAGCCTATTCTAGGACCATGCAGCACAATGGTTATCTGAACTGTTATTTGAAAATGTACCTGTAAATCAGAATCCTTAGCTGGCATAGGACCAAAATGACTCAAGATTCGAGTTTTCAATGCTAGTTTAAGAGTACTGAACCAGTTGTATGCCTGATCATATACAGCATTGTGCAGTGCACAAAGTTCCTCATAATCTTCTTCTGTAACCTAGAAAACAAAATAAAAAACGATTTCATTGCTCACATTCTGAACACTCTATATTCTAAAATAGAGCTTGTTCACAAACTTCTACCCATACAAAATATATTTTCATTGGTTGTTTGCAATCAGACGCTCATAAAGTAAACACATACATTCTTTTGGGTGTAATGTTATATATAGCATTACACAGAACAGTGCCAGGATGTCGTGCAATTATCTTCTGTAACACAAGGGAATTGGCTGATTATTAGAACCTATCTTGGAATCACTTGCACCCTATACACTCTCCATTTGTTATTTGTTGGCACCAAATACATGGCATTGTACAACAATATACCATGGTTGTTTAGCTCCTGATGCTTGGTTCATGCCACTTTTAGATCAAAAATAATCATTTTTGTGCTTCCGAATGATCCAGAACTTAACAGTGGCTAGAAACAAAAGAAATACTAAAAGAGCATGAAAGAAGAAAAATAAGCAGCCTGTGATTCCATTGTGGTGTAGAGCTGCACGATTAATCGTATTAAGATCGCAATCTCGATCTACCCCCCCCCCCCTGCAATCTCCATTGGGCATTACCTCGATTTTCAGTGCAGTTAATGGGATCCGACTTGGGGGGCGAATCAGCGCGACTTGACAGTAATAAAAAGTGCCTGAAGCCTTTTGAAGTCAGAGCGACTTGAGTCTCAGGGGAGAGAGCCAAGTCTGGGCAGACAGCCAACTTCTGAGTCATCATTGATAAGAGTTACAAAGTAATTTAACTTCAAAGGCATTGAACACTGAATGAACTCCCCTTGTATGGATGTTTGGTTTAACCATTTAAAGACTAAATTTTTCCTGACACTTGCTGTTTACAAATAAAAATCCATTATTTTTGCTAGAAAATGACTTAGAACCCCCAAACATCATATTTTTTTTTTTTTAGCAGAGACCCTAGAGAATAAGATGGCGGTTGTTGCAATATTTTATGTCACATGCTGTTTGCGCAGCAGACTTTTAAACGCAATTTTTTTTGAAAAATTACCCCTTTCAAAAACCTAAACAGTGCGCTTAGCCCATTTTTTTTTACATATTTAATATATTACGCCGCAAGAATCGTGAGAGAATCGTGATCTTTATTCTAAGCAAAAAAATCGCGATTCTCATTTTGGCCAGAATCGTGCAGCTCTATTGTGGTGTGAAGGATAGAGTCCATAGCATTCCTGTAGGCAGGTTTGCTCCTTGCATATCCATGCAAGTGACTGGGAGATAAGGGTATGGACATCTTGGGGGATGCCGGGGAGCTTTCCTTGGTGTAACTCTGTTAGAAAAGCCCTGGTGCCAAACATGTGGTCTGCTGGTGCTCTGGGTACAGCTCTTCATTTGTTGGACACCAGGGAACAAAGCTCCTAATTTGTCAGCCATGTTTCAGAGTCAGCCAGCACAGTACAATGATACCCAAGGTCCTTCTGACAGCAAGGGCTTTAGCCAATCTGAACTTTAGCACTGCAGCTGACTCCATCTGCTTTGTTATCTTCAGTCAAGCAAGCTACTAGTGTTGAGGTGTATTCTTTAGGTGGACTGAAGAAGTGAGTACACTGGGATTTGTAACTAATGGGAGGGGCACTGGAGGGATCTCTGACTAAAGGGGGAGGATTGTGACTCATAACAGGGGCAGATGTAACTGATTGGCAGATTGGCTACAGCGAGTGATGGTGGAAGGGACTGCAGCTAAAGTAGGGGCTAGTGACACATGGTGACTGATGGCTAGGTGGGGGCACTGTGATAAATTAGGGATCACTTTAAATGGAGAGAGGCACTATGATTGACTGAGGATGATGCTGTGGTTGATGGGCGGGGAGGGTAGCATGGCTAATTGATGGGAAGTAGAGCAACTGATGGGGGGTGGGGGTCATGCTGTGGCTGATCCTAAATTTATTTAAATCGTTAATCCCGAGTTTCAAACAAATATACTGGATATTTTGTATGAAATTTGAACTTACCACATAAACTTTAAACACTTGCATAAGCTAGCACAATGTCATTTGGAATGTTAACAATCGTGAACCTATGGGAATGCCTGTTTGTGAAGACCTCTAAAAACCATCGCCCATACTGTAGGTCAGGAAATTTAAACTGGCAGAACCCGTGACAAAATGTGCTTGATTTGTCTAAATGTATTAGAGGCGCTGTGTGTGTTTGGTGCACTTTTATTATGTAAAAGAAATCCTCCTAGGTAGAAATATTACAGCTTCCAATAATGAGTCAGAGATCCGAAGAATGTGAAGCATGACAGTTGTTGGCCTGTTAACTGCTAGACCTTATACATGATTTCCTATTTTACATTTTTTGAAGCTAAATAAAGGGGAAACAAACGTATTTCATAAATAAGGCTGCAAAGTATGATAATTAGATACCGAATATTCAGATTCTAGTATAAGCCCAATTGTGATGGTGGTAGCTGTGGTTCTCTTTCAAATGTTTTTGTACCCCTATTGTGGCCAGGTAAATGTTGCTACCAAAGCCCCATTTCACGAACAAATATATGTGTGTAGGCATATAACTTCCATTTAGTAAACTATCTGAAAGCTTACTTAAATACATTGAGAATATGTGGAATGCTATCCTTTATAATTAACTGTATGATCCAGAGCCTTTGATTGAATATCCAAAAATGTTTACAATTAAACCTAGGAAATTCTGAGGAGATATGGTTTTTAATGCTAAACTGGGTGGGCTAGCTTCTTTTAGCCGTTATCTGAATTTCTAATCTGAACTTCTGGCAGATATAAAAGAGTAACAAAACAGATGCTATAAACCTATTAACATAAATAAATCATTTAATGCATTTCCTAAATGCTGCAGTTTTAAGTACCTGAATTTGAAACGTTACAAGCCTCTTGCAATCTCCAGTACAGCAGCACTCTGAGGGGAAGCAATACTAGGGGCTAATCAATTGTGCAAAGACAAGCTGCCAGGAGCAGAGAGCAGAGGACTGAACTCATCAGTAAGCTGCTACCCTTTACTATCCACTGAGGTTGGAGTGATTATTCTTCTGTATACCTTAACTGTGAAAATGACAGTGGTGTAAATGTCCTGCCTGTTCTGTGAAAATCTTAGAAATGGACAGAAATGTAAACCATTTAGCAGAAAAAAACAGCTACCTTAAAGGAATTTAATCTGTGTATTTATATGTGCATATGAATGCAGAATTACAATGGCTTCTCTATACCACTTGTCTGTTAAACATCCTCAAAGTAACTGGTGTTTATATACTCTATGACATCCATTTATAAAGCAGCAGAACAACAGTCACATGCTTGACAAAAGGGATCCTATGTAGAATTGAATAGCTGCACTATATGTACTTGGAGGTCATCTCTTCAAAATGTAGACTTTATAATAAAGATTTATGGGTTGCTGGGAATATATATTCTTTAAAATGCAAGAAAAGTGACGTTTTTTTTCACACCCCCATCCTTACAAATCAATGTATAAAGAAAAAATATACTGTATGTGGATTGGCATTTTATAGCTATTCAGACTATTAATTGGACCTGCTGCATGGTAGTGGGGCGCATTCCCCTAGTGCGATGTGTTTTTACCATCAATGTTCAGTGATCCCTTGGGTTCTGCTGTACCTTCTCTGTTCTCTTGAAGAAGAGAGTGTCTCGAAACATGTTGGAATATCAGAATACTATACCCAAGCTGTTGCAATGATCACTTATCATTTCGACATTTGTCTATGTAATTTTTAATTGGTGTGTTCTAAAATATGACAAAAATGGATGCCTGTAAAATCCCAATCCACATATATTTTTTCTTTATGCATAACCTCTATGATTTATAGTGGTTAACCAGTCAGCAATTGCTATAGTACCCTTTAACTTTAGTCCCTTTTCAGTATGAATTGCAATGGAAATGTAAGAAGTATTTCAAATGTGCTAAGCATATTGAAAATGAAATGCTTAGTGGAGATGAGCCAGGTTAAATGACCTTTAAGATTTTAGCCTCATTTCTTGTTCGCGAATTATGCCACTGCCACAATTAAATTATTTTCAGTGCAAACCTGGGACAATCTTGCCATGTATATAAATGTAAAAACTGTATATGTGTAACATAGGAGACCTGTGTTGCTGTGACAAGGAAGCCAGGAGACTGGAAAGTCACACCAGATATTTTATCTATAGCAGCTGATTAAGTAGGGCTAAAGAGATACAGTATCTCACAAAAGTGAGCACACCCCTCACATTTTTGTAAATATTTTATTCTATCTTTTCATGTGACAACATTGAAGAAATTACACTTTGTTACAATGTAAAGTAGTGAGCGTACAGCTTGTATAACAGTGTAAATTTGCTTTCCCCTCAAAATTACTCAACACACAGCCATTAATGTCTAAACCGCTGGCAACAAAAGTGAGTACACCCCTAAGTGAAAATGGCCAAATTGGGCCCAATTAGCCATTTTCCCTCCCCGGTGTTGTAGGACTCGTTAGTGTTACAAGGTCTCAGGTATGAATGAGGAGCAGGTGTGTTAAATTTGGTGCCACTCAGAACAGGCCTAGCCATGGTCGACCAAAGAAGTTGAGTGCACATACTCAGCGGCATATCCAGAGGTGGTCTTTGGGAAATAGACGTATGAGTGCTGCCAGCATTGCTGCAGAGGTTGAAGGGGTGGGGGGGTCAGCCTCTCAGTGCTTATACCACACGCCGCACACTGCATCAAATTGGTCTGCATGGCTGTCGTCCCAGAAGGAAGCCTCTTCTAAAGATGATGCAGAAGAAAGCTCGCAAACAGTTTGCTGAAGGCAAGCAGACTAAGGACATGGATCACTGGAACCATGTCCCTTGGTCTGATGAGACCAAGATAAACTTATTTATTTCAGATGGTGTCAAGCGTGTGTAGCGGCAACCAGATGAGGAGTATAAAGACAAGTGTGCCTTGCCTACAGTCAAGCATGGTGGTGGGAGTGTCATGGTCTGGGGCAGCATGAGTGCTGCCGACACTGGGGAGCTACAGTTCATTTAGAGAACCATGAATGCCAACATGTACTGTGCCATACTGAAGCAGAGCATGATCCCCTCCCCTTGGAGACTGGGCCGCAGGGCAGTACTCCAACATGAAAACGACCCCAGACATACCTATAAGACGACCACTGCCTTACTAAAGAAGCTGAGGGTGCGCATGCGGCTCACAGCAGGGGTCTGGTGCTTCCTGGTTCACGGTTTCAGGTCCGATTTCAGCCCGAATTTTGGGCTGAATACGGACCTGAAACTGACCAAAAGTCGCACCGCGTTTTTGTGAAAAACGCACCGGACCTGCTGCGGAGATATGTGAACTGGCTCCATAGAGAACTGCTCAAAATCTCCTGCTATTGCGAATTGGATGCGGGGAATCCGCATCCAATTCACAATGGTGTGAACCCAGTCTAAAAGGTGATGACCAAGCATCTCTCTAGACCTAAACCCTATTGAGCATCTGTGGGGCATCCTCAAACGGAAGGTGCAGGAGCTCAAGGTCCCTAACATCCACCAGCTCCATGATGTTGTCATGGAGGAGTGGAAGAGGACTCCAGTGGCAACCTGTGAAGCTCTGATGAACTCCATGCCCAAGAGGGTTAAGGCAGTGCTGGAAAATAATTGTGGCCACACAAAATATTGACACTTTGGGCCCAATATGAACATTTTCACTTAGGGGTGTACTCACTTTTGTTGACAGCAGTTTAGACATTAATGGCTGTGTGTTGAGTTATTTTGAGGGGACAGCATATTTACACTTTTTGTCAATTTTCCTATCACACTCCTTCCTGGCAAGTAGGCTCTTATGTTGGTGGGTGCTGCAACGAAAACCAGCTGGGTCCTGGAAATGTCATGCAAGTGTATATATTCGTCAGCAATATATACGAAACGTTGCACTTTTCTGTGATGTGATCTCTTCAATAAAGAAAGCTTTGGACAAGGATCCACAGTGTGCTGACAAATATGTACACTAGCATATTTACACTGTCATACAAGCTGTACACTCACTACTTTACATTGTAACAAAATGTCATTTCTTTAGTGTTGTCACATGAAAAGATATAATAAAACATTTACAAAAATGTGAGGGGTATACTCACTTTTGTGAGATACTGTATAGCCCACAGTTTCACTGCTCCTATTATGGCCTTACTGGGTATCTTCTAAAATTCAAAAACGGCATGTCTAACAAAGAGAAGATCGTTCACAGATCATACTGTAAAATTATTACATTTCTTCATGTACAACCAGCATTAGTGAACCTAGTCTTAAATACTAACCTTTTCATCCTCTATGTACTCAATATCAGCTGTGTTATAACCATCTCTTTGACTGTGCTGAATAACTTTAAACCTTCTTTTTCCAATACTGTCCACAACTGAACGACCATCTGAAAAGAACTCCACATTACGGATCTCCAACATACACCCATAATCTGCAAATCTAAAAGGAATAAATCAAATGGTTAGTTCAAGAACTTCTTCAGACTCTAGTCTAGACAAATAGTCTGTTGGTCAATGCTCAAGGTGCATTTCATGTAATTTAGAAAGAGGTATCATCACTTCTGATTGACAATGTATTGATGCTACCAATGTGTTATTTTGAAAATATCCCAATTGTATTAAATTATAATTAAAAGAATGTAAGAAACAGAACAAATATAATACAGTGGCAAACAGCCTTAAGTAACAAAAAAACCCCAATAAAATAGAAATAAGCTTTTATTAGTAGAGAACTGTGGGGTAAATAAACTGACAATATGATTTCTGGTTTGCTGTGACTTGCTGTTTGCTACTGTGATATGCAATAAATGCCAATGCAGAACTTATGGTTAATTTATTACCTGGTTCTGGCCAGTTAAGACCTAAGCCATGCACTTGGAAAATAGTTTTCATTCTTTGGGGCCTATACTAATTAGAAGTTCCCATGTGAACTCAGCTGGCCACTTCAGGTGCCGGCCCATCATCAATTTTCCTCTACATTTGCCTGTACATCCTGCATCCTGGGCTGCTCTGGTACACAAAAATTGACCCAGGATCCTGACTTGAGAGCCGAACCTACCATTTCTGCTTTTCAAAGCACACTATTGATGTATTACAGTGATTAGGCCTTTTTGGCCAATAGTATCAATTTAGTTCTCCTTACCATTCTCTGCATGTTCTCAACTTATTTCCACATACTAGAACAGAATGGCCAACCTGCCAAAGGGCTCTTTTTATCCTCAATTTATAGCACCCGTCTGCTCCTCCAGATAAATATTCATAGTTATTGATATGACCTTCTTGATGTCTCCGAATCTAAGCCAGGGAATATATATTGTAGGGCAGAGCAGTGTGTTCAGTTGTTCCAGCTAATTTCTTTTTCTCTACCCATGGCAACCTCACCCAAATAGTGACAGACAGATGATAGATAAAGCTAAGTTTGCTCACCCTTTCACAGAGTCACCAATGCACATGCCAAATTGCTTTGTTCCAGTTTCCATACATCTCCGAATCATCAACCGATAACAAGGTTCGAATATGTGCAGAGGACATGGGACTGTGGGGTAAGCCATGGTACACACAAATATAGGGACATTTTTGTTCAAGCTTGTAAAAAGAAAATAAAAACATTAATGTTAGACTTGATGTTAAGACTTGCTGTAAGCAATTCTTTAACAAAATAACCATAAAAATGCTACATGCCACAATAGTAAATTGAATTCAGTGTAAGAAATGTTATATGTACAGAGGAAAGCTTAGATTCCTATTTCAGCCTTTCAAAAGTAAGTTCTGTAAAAATTGCTTTCAGTGTCAACTGTACTGGCCAAAAAAATCTCATTAGTAAGGTTACATTGTTCACAAATCCCTCTTTGGTTTGGTCTGTTTTTGCACGTCCAGATCACTCTACTTCGGGCAGCACACAAGCTGGGGGGTAAAGCTGCAAATCTCTGGCCCCAAGGCTTACACCCAGACATGCAATATTATTTAAAACTGGGTTCAAGCACTGAATTTTGTATGCACAAATTTTAACAGAACTATTTGACAATCAAACCATTTGGTATTTTTTTTATTGATTCTTGCAGTTTGTGCAATTCTACAATGTTTGGACTGTGTATGAAATTAAAGTGATTTCAATAGTTTGGAGTTAGGAGTTTGGAAAAGTAAAGAAAATGAAGCTGAAGAATGTTATCAGATTTCGTGTTTCAACTTCATAGATTAAAGCCGAACTCCAGGCAGGAATTTAAAACCACAGTTCATACATGTGATTTGACACTGTTTTAACTGTGTAAGTAGCCATTTGCCAGGAGTGCAGCTGTGACTCTTCTGCTGCCAGAGCAAATTTTTCAGATTTCACTTCTACATGTATCTTGATGCCCATATTTAGTTTTAAAATTACCCCCCCCCCAAACAAAAAAAAAAGAAAATAAAATATATATTTTCTGAAAACAGAGGTACAATTTTGTATGCCACAATGCTTTAGTTCAAATGTTTGAATATAATCTTAAATTCATTTTAGTGCACACAAACACAATAAAAGTGCCACGTTTTGTGGAATATAAAAAAATTGAGTAAAAAATTTGGTAAATATGTGAATTCTCAAAATTATGTGCACTCCTGACACAGTAAAAAAACAACTACACCGAAAGACATAGGTGATGCTTTGAAAACCTCTACAGCTCAACAGTTTACAGTTAACCATAAACGATGGCCCTGGCATTATTTTTCTCACTCCAGTGTGCACAGGTATAACCTAAGTTTGGTGTGCATGCATCGTAGATGTGTGTATTTGCACGTAAGAGCACTCATGGGGGAGTGGGCTCACATTTTTTGTTTTCTTATATGTTAAACAACAAATTAACTTTGTTGCTA
Organism: Glandirana rugosa; assembly: GCA_018402905.1. Taxonomy (NCBI): domain Eukaryota; kingdom Metazoa; phylum Chordata; class Amphibia; order Anura; family Ranidae; genus Glandirana; species Glandirana rugosa. The sequence continues at coordinate 4,305,903 of BLSH010466543.1, read as the reverse complement.
TTACATGAGGACTGAGAAGGTCACTATGACATAGCATTGTGCAGTGACAGGTTATTTTTATATAGACATCAGGGGTCTATGGGCATTGTGCCCAAGCAGCTCCTCTTTCATCCATTTACAGCCGGGATCTGATAAGTGATAAGAGAGTGGAGAACAGATATCCCTCAATTTCTACCCACTTGCAACCCTGAACCATTTTTTGGTGTCTTGCACTTCTTGGTTAGGCGACTGTTGGCCATCATCATTGTGGAGCCTGAGGGGACCCCACTGCTGGATAGCCAATAGAAGTGTCAATGAAATCCAGGCATGACATGGACCCTCCTCATCTGCAGTGAAGAAGGAAGACTTGGGAGCTGACTGAACACGTGACCGTGGATTTAAATAAGTAAAAGTGGCTTTTATCTTTGTGTTAGAAAAAAAAAGTAGCTTAGCATTTGGGGGGCTCATTCTCAGAGTTACAAAAAATTAGACCTTACTGGTTTCTATGGGAGTGGCTCCATATTCCATTTTTTGTTTCTCATAAATCAGACCCGTAATAACAAACTTTGGAACTAGTTAGAACACCCCATCTGAGACTTGAACTGTAACAGCGACAACTATGTGCTTTGTAAACATTGCATTTTGTTAACATCAAAATGATATTAGAATGACATGTCTGTGTTCCTTGTGTGACTTACTTTGAAAGCTCTGCTATCTCCTCCTCATAGATTGCTTTCCTTTCTTTAAGTTCCTCAGGGAAATACTTAGCTATTAGATCTTCCATCAGCTCTGTTTTACAGAACTTTCTCCCCGCCAGATACTGAAAGAAACATAAAACAGAATGGATACCACTTTGGAACTTGTCAGTCAGCACAGTATGCGGTTCCAGCTTTTCACCCCCCAAAGTAAAAACAGATATAATACAACTGTTCTTTTACAGTCACTTGAGATATACTCTTCATTTAATAGATATGTAGTATCTTCATTATTGTTATGGCTCTGTAAATACAATGTTCTCCGATTTTGGCTTTATAAAGTTGGACATAAAATAAGAACTTCGCAGCAAACAGTACATCTCTGCTAAGGTTGCTTTGGGCTGTATTGTGCATGACTGTTACAATCAGGTTTCAGTACTATGCACATAGGGGACCCTGTGTTTGAGAATATCATTTGTGACAACCAGTGGAAGTGAAAACATGGGAAAGGACAGGTGATCACGCACCTAGTGAGGACATACACCTTCCTGCACCTATTCTATTCATTAAAATAATATGAAACCCTCCGTTTTTAAGCACTTTCAGCATCTGATTTAAAGCGGAACTTTATCCATAACAGTTTGATAACAATATTCTTTTATATTCCTCATAATAATGCTACCAAAATAAGTGTGTGCCTCAAGCATTGCTGTGGTTTCTTCTTGCTTGAGGCAGCCATTTTGTTGAAGCCCAGAGCAGTTACTTTCTTTTTGCAAACTTTCCCTGACTCCTAAGTTTCAAAAACTATATGTCACTTTCTTCAATTAAAATATGTAAATTTCTATCTTTGATTGCATGTCTTGGCTGAGTTAAAGAGGAAGGCTGACAGAAACTTTATAATGCTGAACTACACTAATCTGCCTATGAGGGAGAAAGGAGATAATATCAAGACATTGTCCTTATAATTTAACTCATTTTTGTCTCTCTGGCAGCAGAATTTGTCCTGTCACCTCTCCTGCTTTTATTTTCTCCCTCCCTAATCTGTGTTCGCTCTGCACGGTCTGTGTCATTCCTGTTGCTTTCTTCCCCCTTCAGCAAAAGAAAATCTTAAAGCTGTCAGTTGATCAGCCTCTAGTGGCTCTGATTTTAGGCACACTGCTGAAAATAATGAGCAACTGACCATGTGCAGAGCAGATAGTGCATTACTAACCTTTAAATAGTATAGGTACTTATTTTTAATGGTTTACATAGATCACTTCATGCTCGCCCCTTTTGCAGGTATAGCTATCAGGACTTGTACTGTATTTCTAACTAAAAATACACTTTAAATACTTATAAAGTTTGCAGCTTCTTTATATTTTAATTCTTGCCTGTGTTCCTGTTTAGGCTGGTGCCATGACCACTGGTTTCCCCCAGATTTCCTGCTTCAAGGTGGCTTCTTTCTCTGGCAGCATCCTATGGAGTCACCCTTGCACGCAGAGACTAATGTTGTGTCTTCCCACACTGTGTGCATCAAAAGAATCAGACAGCCCTGGTGCCTAGGATGGCAAAGTACTCCCCTTGTCAGGACTCAGATCTGAACCTGTAACCTCTGCTGTGTCTGGCAGTATTCTCTTCCTGCTGAGATGTTGGACAGCTCCCTGCCTGATTCTTTAGGCAACCTTGCCTCGTGTCTTGTTTTTCTTGAACCTTGAACCATTTGCTCCTCCCATGAACTTCCTATTTAAGCCATGTATTTGCACTTCCTGTTTGCCAGATGATGGTTCCCTCTCCAGCCAATAACTTTCTCTTGTCGCTACTGCTGATGTATCTTCACTACCACCTTTTACCGACCTTTGGATTGTTCCTTGACTACGCTTCGGCTTCATCTCGACCTGCAACCACTTGTTACCGACCTTTGGCTTGTTTACTGACTACGCTTCTGCTTGATCTCTACCTGCTATATCTCCTACTGGACCCCAGCCTGGGCACTTCCTGGTGGGGTGGTCTTGAGGAACGCAACCTGGTACTAACACACAGCAAAACCCGTCTCCACAATTAGGAGCTCTGGTGAATAAATGTTTAGTGCTTAGACCCTGCGCCTCGGGTGAGCCCATGTCATTCAGGGTGACCGGATTACATACCCATCATGCTGGTTGGTGGGGGCCTCTCTAGCGTTATAGCTACTGGTCTCAAGGGCTGACCATGGCACCCCTGCCCCCCCCCTTCTTCAAGCTAACAGACTGCCTTGAGATAGCACTGTCAACTGTAAGCTCTTTTCTGTAAAGACCAAAATCTCCAGGAAGCAGCACTAAGACAGCAGGAGCCGGCAGCACTGAAAGTTGTTAACTGCCAATGTTGAGGTAAGGATTTTGACAAAAAGTTTATTGGGGGATGTTTATTTTATCATGATTAATGTGTTAAGCCAAAGCCAGGCGTTTAATACTGCTTTATGTATTGCAGGGTAGAGTGTAGGATCTACTGAAGATGTCAGCAACCAGCTGGAGGGAGTGAATTACATGTTACTTGGCTCCTTGGGCTACAAATTAACCATACACACATAGGAAAGTTCTACTATTCAACTTTTTTAAAATGAAAACGGAGTAGAAAATTGACAGAACAATATACATTACAGCCAAGTGCAAGCATGGCTTTTAGCACATTCGTGATGCATTCTATTTGTTTTTTATATATACACCTTGTCTCAAAATTGTTAAAACAAGCTGTCTACAAATCATTGATAAACCTGAATTATAATTCTAAAAAGACCAGAGCCTTAAGATACCTGGAAAACCATGACACTTGCCAAGGACTGTGAAGTAATGAACTCCAGCCAATGTCAGTCACACAAAGCATGTTCTATGACAACATGGTGCAGGATTGCAAATAAAGTATTCCTCCCTCCCTGATCACTTTAAAGTACCCACAGTCATATACATTATCCAGCAGCTGTTGTTACTTTCTCTAAAAGAAAAATCTGATAGGGGGTGGAACCCCTTCACAATGCCCACTGCAGGTAAAGCAGAACTAAACACACCTGTCTTTTATAGCCAAGAAAACTGCCATCTTAGCCTCTGTTTAACCTGCAGCTGCCATAGTGCTGCACATGGAATTAGTTATAGCAACGGCCATTTAATGGTTTGACAGTTCAGTTGAGAGCACAAGCAGTTACCATTTAAAGCATGCCTTGAATATAAATGTTTTGGGAAAACAGGCTAATTGAGGTGTTTCATTCCCCTTTAAATTCAGAGAATCTGACAGTTGTTTTAATGGATTTAAATGGACAGGGCCTTTACTAATTGGATGTTCGTAAAGATGATCAGAGAATTATTTGGGGTTGTGCTCATATATTCCCAAAAATAGATCATTCCATATAAGAGGCCATCTTTAGTCCTCAGTAGCTATTGTGGGGTTTAAAGCTTGAAATTCACCTACACACATTCATAGAAACTTAAAAGTTTAAACCTACCTCACACAAGTCTTCTTTGCACAATGGACACTTCGGGTTATGGTCAAGGCATCGTTCAAGACACTTTAGGCAATATGTGTGCCCACAGGGAGTGGTCACGGGTTCATACAGCAACCTGAAGCCAAAAGAGAAAAAGAGGAAAAAAACAATACCTTGCACCAAGAAAATGGAAGTAGTGTATTATCTCTGAATTTACAACAGAATACACCATACTGGCCTAGTACAGGGTGTTGCTGGATTGTTTCAGAAGGTGCAATAACAAACTAAAGAGTCAAAGCTCAATAAGGGGTTCTCTGTGTTTTCAAGTGGGTAAAAGCCACTACTACGGCACAGACAGCATCAGTCACCATATTAACTTACAGTTCTTTTCTTGATCTGAATGTGACATTTGTGCTGCCTGAAAAGTAGAACCGGGTTAATTGCAGCTTGGATTGTAGACTGGAGACTGGCTCAATGGGTTATTAATTAGTCTGCAGAAAGGAACACAGTCTACTGATCCTAAATGAGGAAATGGCCAGGGATATAGTATTATATAATCTGTCTGCCAGTGACACAGACATTATCCTTAAACTGCTACCAGTGGGGTTCTTGTAGTGCCCTTACACTGGATATAATTTCTTAATATCTTCTTTACAAATGTGCTTTGTTTAATGACAAAATGCAAAGGGAAAGTGCATATTTCTGTAACAACCAATCAAAAGCTGGCCATTATTTTAATATACTTATCTCTCCAAAACTGGTATCTGATTGACTTCTATGAAATACTGAACAACCATGCAAACAACAAACAGCACTAACTTATTATACAAATGTTAGGCTTTGAAATATAATCAGTAAAGCAGAGCAAAAAGCAATTTAAGAAGTATAAAGCACTGAATCAGGAATTTCTCAGCGTAGCCCCAGCCAAGTTTTTTTTATTTATTTTTGGATAAGAGCCAAAATGTCTTTTATTTCTGTCTGTGATCACATTGGAGAGATTTGACCTTACTTTCTTGCCCCCATTAGTCCCATACAAGAAGTAGGGTGTGTTGGCAATACTGGAACAAGTGGGAAGGGGAAGTTCTAGCCCTTTCTCACACTATTACAACTGTTTCATCCTTAAAAAGATTTCCCTTCGTGTCTTTATTTTGACAGGAAGTGAAGGCAAATTTTCCCAATACAGTAGACAGCAATAAAAATCTGACAGAGCGTCTAATGCTTTGCTCTATGCAAAAAGAAATAAAAGGTTTTGGCTGGAGTTCCACTTTCAGTCATCTGATGATTTTAAAGGGAATCTTACTAAAGCATAAAATTAGTGTAGCGCAAATGGGTAAGATGAAAGAAAAAAAAAAACTTAAAAAAAAAAACAATACAGTTTAAAAGTGTAACCATATATAAAGTGCAAATGTACAGAACTCAGTAATCGAACCCCACTTGGCAAGACTAGTGGTCCTTAAACACACATCAAAATTCAACTTATATTGTCCCACGCACAGTGAGAACATCCATGCAATAAAACGGTGACAGTCTGATAGTCAACCATGATCCATGCTGGTAGGTAAATTAGATTCGGTCTAAATTGGCCCTAGTATATGAATGTGAGTTAGGGACCTTAGATTTTAAGCTCCTTGAGGGTAGGGACTGATGTGAATGTAAAATACATATGTAAAGCGCTGCGTAAATTGACAGCACTATATATGTACCTAAAATAAATAAATATATGGTTACACTTTTAAACTGTATTTTTTTTAAATTTTGTTTATTTTTATTTTACTCATTTGCGATACACTGATTTTATGGTTTAGTATAATTTAGAGGTGTTTTCAGTAACCAAATTTGATTGCGTTAGCAGCAATATTTGCCTGGGTTAGAAGGCATCGGATAGAAATATTTTTTGCACTTTATATATAGTGATTGCGCTGATTCATTTTTTTCTACTATCGCATTTTATTGATCCTGTCAGAAATCAAAATCCTGTGTACAAAGGCTCAGATGGAAGTTGCCATTTCCCAACTCGTGTGCTACATACTAGCCCTGGGGTACTGTAGCTGAACCACTTAGTTACTGCCACAGAACAATTAGGAGATCTGTGGTTTGAGGAAAGGCTACTTCCATCAGAACCTTAAAGCTGAACTCCAATTGGACTGGAAAAAAAATCCACGAAGGTCTTCTTTATTACACAAGTGTTTTTCTTTGTGACAGCCTCTTTAAATTGAAATCTGGTGGTTTCTGAGTACACTATAGCACATTTTAGCAATAAAGGACCTCATTATTAACGAATATAGAAGAATCTGAATTGCAAACGTTTTGCAGTTAAATACTATTACAGATTGGATGTGTTGCTAGTAAGTTACCAAGAGGAATAAAGTGATACCTCATGCAGAGTGAACACTCCAAGTCTGATGAGTCCACAGGTGAAGAGACAGGCAACACCATGTCTGCACTCTCATTCACTGACACATCTGTAAAAAGTTAAAAAAATATACAATATATAAATATAATCCATTATAAGGTATCCTTTACTGAACAACATATTTAGAAACAATTAGCTAGGCGGGATCAGAATCCAGATTCTGAGGCCCATTTGCAGAACAATCTGTAGTGAATCTGTACCCAGGTATTCAATGAAAAAAAATACTTGGAAATGTGACTCGGAAGACTTGAGCTTACTAAAAACTGTATTCATTTAGAAACCTATGAACAAAAATTGAATAAGGAAGTGTATGTCAATTCTTCTGCCAAGAATAAGCTGGCATATCTGTAGTTTGCTATAAATCAACTGCTTAAAAAAATTAACATAATCCTCCCCCATCCGAATTCAAATTCTCTTTACTGGTTCTTTAACTCCCCTGGCGGTATTCCTGAGTGTGGCTCGGAGTGAATTTTCTGTACCAAGAGCGGTAACCCCAAGCCACACTCAGGATCACATCGTTGGATCCAGGCAGCGTTACTTACCTTGTCCCCTGGATCCAGCGATGTCCCCCCGAAATTCAAATAGTGAAACACACAGTAACTAACACACAGTGCACTGTAATCTGTAAGATTACATTACTTTATTAAATAATTTCACATCCCCTTTGTCCCTGGTGCTTTGTCCAGTGCCCTGCATACACTTTTATATTATATATGCCATTCTTTCTGCCTGGAAACTTGGGAACGTCCATGGCATAAAAAAGCATCCCTTTACGTCAAAAGTGGTATTGGATCAGCTAGAAAACACAGATTTTTGGGGAAATCTATCATCAGACACTGAAAGTGACAACAGCGACAAGTCTGCAACTGAGCAAATTTCAGTGTTCTTGATTTGATTACATTATTGAATACATTTTATTATTATTATATTATTATTTTTGATAATTATAGTTATTTATTATATTATAATTTATGATTTTGTGTTTCAAACTTTATCATACCCGGGATGTCTACTAGACTTTTGTTTGGACAGATTTAAGTGAGTTATTCCTAAGAATTACAGGCCTACAATATAAAACGCCAAATTTCTATGCAAAACAATGTACCGCTTTTAGACGCAAAAATGTGACATAATCATACCGCCAGGGAGGTTAATGTGATGCTCAGCATTCATGACCAATTGGTTGGCAAGGGCCAAGGTCATCTTCCCAGGAAAAGTTGAGATTTTCAATAAAATGTTAATTGCCTGTTAATTTAAAATTTTGTACCCCTATTGCATCCCATACATTTTACCATAAATCACAATGTAAATATCTTTTCTTTAAGTTTATCATTGCTGTCAATTGGCCACAAAGCTCTGGCTCCTCTGTGTAAATTTGAGGTTAGTCATAGGGAACTCTCTCCCCCGCCGACAATGTCTAGAGTACTGGACACCAGCGGGTAAGGACACTGCTCTGTAGAATTTATCCACCTTGGCAACGCTACACATTACACAGAGGAGCTGGTGCTTTGCAGTCAAGTGCCCACATAGAAAAAACATGGGAAAAATAAAGTAATTTATGTTAAATTGTATGTGGGGCATATGGGATCATTGTTTAGCCTTTCCTTCTATTCTAAGGTAATGCATTATTTTTATCATATGGTCACTGTGCATTGTTGATAGGTATTCCTTAGTGAGGAATTAAAGTTCTGATGTTACATTCTGTGAGGCAGGGTTCACACTAGCTGCGGTTGTTGTTCACAGCATGGGGTCCGGAGTGTCCCTGTTCACCGATTCAGGTGCGAATCAGGTTCAAATTTTTGCCTGAATTTGCACCTGAATTGGAACCAAAGACGCACAGGATCCTTTTTTTAACCACTTCCGTACCGCCGGATGTCATATGACGTCCTTGGGTTTGAGTGGTGATATCTGAATGGTGCCTGCAGCTGCAGGCACCATTCAGATACCGTTTTTTTCAGCAGGCGATTCCCTGCAAGATAAAAGTGGTCTTAGAGGCGGATTCGCCGCAAGATCACTTTTATCAGCGGCGGGAGAGGTGCCCCCCCCTCCCGCCGCTTTCCGGTCATCTCCGCCGCTTACCGGACCCACCGGCAGCAGCGGAGATGATCCGATCCTCTCCCCCCAGTGGCTGTGAGCCGACTGAGCGGCTGAAGCCGCTCACTCCGCTCCATAACACGGCCGGCGGAAATGACGTCAGAAATTACGTCTGCCCAACGGTCTTAAAGAGCCCTTTTTTTTTTTTCTGTCACTTTTTTCAGATTTTTTTTTTTTTTTGGATTTTAGTGTAAATATGAGATCTGAGGACTTTTTGACCCCGGATCGCATATTTAAGAGGCCCCGTCATGCTTTTTTCTATTACAAGGAATGTTTACACTTCTTGTAATAGGAATAAAAGTGATCAATTTTTTTTTTTTTAAAAGAACAGTGTAAAAATAAAAAGTAAAAAGCTAATTAAATAATTAAAAAAAAAAAAAATTAAAGCGTTCCGTCCCGCCGAGCTCGCGCGCAGAAACGAACGCATACGTAAGTCCCGCCCACTTATGAAAACGGTGTTCAAACCACACATGTGAGGTATCGCCGCGATCGTTAGAGCGAGAGCAACAATTATAGCTCTAGACCTCCTCTGTAACGCAAAACTGCAGAATTTTTTAAATGTCGCCAATGGAGATTTTTAATTTGCGAAGTTTATCGCCGTTCCGCAAGCGGACGCAATTTTGAAGCATGACATGTTGGGTATCATTTTACTCGACGTAACATTATCTTTCACAATATGGAAAAAAAATTGGCCTAACTTTACTGTTTTCTTATTTTTTAACTAAAAAAACTGAATTTATTAAAAAAAAAAAAGCACGCTTGTAAGACCGCTGCGCAAATACGGTGTGACATACATTTTTTCAATGACCGCCATTTTATTCTCTAGGGTGTTAGGAAAAAATATATATAATGTTTGGGGGTTCTAAGTAATTTTATAGCAAAAAAAACTGTTTTTAACTGGTAAACACCGAACCCAAAAAACAGGCTCGGTATTGAAGTGGTTAATTTCAGACCGCCCCCCCCAAATGAGTATTCACTTGTTTGTATTGTTCCCCTTGACATCATATAATTAAATCTAGTAAACTCAAGCAGTTATAAATTCATACCTGTTTTTGGTAATTTGCTGGGCAATTCTGGACTTGTAACCTCGCTTGTATCGTTTTTGTACAACTTCCTTTTTAATGTGTTACATGTTGGTGATGTTTTCAGGCATTTCTCTGAGGACAAGGTGTCTCTGCTGTGGCCTTCCTTCATATTTTCTAAGGTCTGCAATGATTTCCGCACACTGTTGCATCCAGTGGAAATAGTTTGCTCAGGAAGAATTAAGTTTTTCTTATATTCCAGGATAGACTGATCAGGAAGAGAACACATTATTTTAACTATATTATATTATTAATAGATTGTATGCAGTAGCTTTTAAATGTAATATGTTATTTCTGGAACTGTGCTGTAAAGGGCACATCTTCATACCATCCCCTCTGTGTTCTAATCATATGTGCCCGTGTGAGTGATTTATGAAAAAAAAAAAAAAAGCACATGATCGGCTGGCTTTCTCCTCTCCCTGTCTGAAAGATGCAGCGGGCGGGGCCGAGATTCCCCCGTTGACGTCACTCGGGAGAGGAAGAAGAGGAGAGAGAGATCCGGATGATCATGTGATCGCTGAGAAGAGCTGTGAAATAAGGTATAGCAGGCTTTTTTTTTTTTTTTTTATAAATTACTCACACAGGGGGATACAGGATTAGAACACAGAGGGGATGGCATGAAGATGTGAAAGTTATTTTACCAGCAGAAGTTGAGGGGGCAGGCACTGTCATGAGCTGACAGGCATGGAGGGAGGGGGGAAAGAGCACAGAGGAGACAGAAACAGGCTCCGGGAGACGGAGGCAAGTATGCTGACAGCGGTGTCAAGGTTCAGCAGCCCTGATATATCGTGGGCGGCATGCAGGGGGGAGGGTATAGCCAGGCAGGATCAGCCAGGTATTACAGGTGATACGGGGGGGGGGGAAATGACACACAGCACAAGCACTGTGCTGTATAAAATGCTTTAAAAGGAGCAGGATCTATTTTTTTTTCTTTTTTTTGGGTTAACAAACGCTTTAACCACTTCCGGACCGCCGTACGTCGTTTGACGGCGGTACTTTGAAGTGGAATACCGTTGTTATGGTAGCAGATAGCTACCATAACCCCGGTATCTTTTTTTTCAGCTGGCGATTCTGCGTAAGATAAAAGTTGTCTTAGCGGCGGATTCGCCGCGAGATCACTTTTATCAGCGGCGGGAGGGGTGCCCCCCCCCCTCCCGCCGCTTTCCGGTCATCTCCGCCGCTTACCGGACCCGCCGGCAGCAGCGGAGATGATCGGGTCCTCTCACTCCAGTGTCCGTGTGCCGAGTGAGCGACTGAAGCCGCTCACCCGGCTCCATAACAAGGCTGGGCGGAAGCTACGTCACAAGTAGCTTCCGCCCAATGCTCTTAAAGGGGACATTTTTTTTTTTAATGCATTTTAGTGTAAAAATGAGATCTGAGGTCTTTTTGACCCCAGATCTCATATTTTGGAGGTTTTATACTCTAGACCCCAGTTTTTCTGGAGTCTAGAGTAAAAATGTGATTTTACGTAATTTTTTTTT
>BLSH010466543.1:4234881-4249060 GCA_018402905.1 Glandirana rugosa | reverse complement strand
GTAAAGAGTTTCCAAAATGGGGTCATTTTGTGGGCAATTCCATTGTCCTGGTGCTCCAGGACCTTCAAAAGTGTAATAGGTGGTTGAGAAATGAGAAGTGTAATTTATGCTCGTAGAACGCCTAATGGTGCTACTTCAATGTTAAACCTCGGTATGTGACCAGACTGTGTAAAAGTCTCACACATGTGGTATCGCCATACTCAGGAGGAGTAGCAGAATGTATTTTGGGGTGTCATTTTGCTATGTACATGCTATGTGTTGGAAATATCATATAAATGGACAACTTTGTGGGAAAAAAATGCGTTTTCATTTTTTTTCCCACATTTCCAAAAACTACTGGAAAAAAATTACATGTTCAAAAGACTCATATTGCCTCATAGATTATACGTTGGGATGTTTGCTTTCCAAAATGGGGTAATTTTGTGGGCACTTCCATTGTCCTGGTGCTCCAGGGCCTTCAAAAATGTGATAGGTGGTCATGACATTAGATGTGTAATTTATGTCCCTAGAGTACCTGACAGGGCTCCCTGCATGTTGGGCCTCTGTATGTGGCCAGGCTGTGTAAAAGTCTTACACATGTGGTATCGCCATACTCAGGGGGAGTAGAAGAATGTATTTTGGGGTGTCATTTTTGATACATACATGCTATGTGTTGGAAATATCATATAAATGGACAACTTTGTGTAAAAAAATGCGTTTTCATTTTTTCCCCATATTTTCCAAAAACTACTGGAAAAAAATGACATGTTCAAAAGACTCATTATGCCTCATAGATTATATGTTGGGGTGTTTTCTTTCCAAAATGGGGTCATTTTGTGTGCAATTCCATTGTCCTGGTGCTCCAGTAATAGGTGGTTGAGAAATGAGATATGTAATTTATGCTTGTAGAACGTCTGAAGGTGCTAGTTCAATGTTGGGCCTCTGTATGTGACCAGGCTATGTAAACGTCTCACAGATGTGGTATTGCCATACTCAGGAGGAGTAGCAGAATGTATTTTGGGGTGTCATTTTTGCTATGTACATGCTATGTGTTGGAAATATCATATAAATGGACAACTTTGTGGAAAAAAAATAAGTTTTCATTTTGTTCCCACATTTTCCAAAAACTACTGGAAAAAATGACATGTTCAAAACACTCATTATGCCTCATAGATTATACGTTGGGGTGTTTGCTTTCCAAAATGGGGTCATTTTGTGGGCAATTCTATTGTCCTGGTGCTCCAGGGCCTTCAAATATGTAATAGGTCGTCATGACATTAGATGTGTAATTTATGTCCCTAGAGTACCTGACGGCGCTCCCTGCATGTTAGGCCTCTGTATGTGGCCAGGCTGTGAAAAAGTCTCAGACATGTGATATGGCCATACTCAGGAGGAGAAGCAGAATGTGTTTTAGGGTGTAATTTGTGGTATGCATATGCTGGGTGTGAGAAATAACCTGTTAATATATGACAATTTTGTGACGAAAAGAAAAGAAAAAGAAAATCTTCATTTTGCAAAGAATTGTGGGAAAAAAATTACAACTTCAAAAAATTCATCATGCCTCTTACTAAATACCTTGGACTGTCTACTTTCCAAAAAGGGGTCATTTGGGGGGTATTTGTACTTTTCTGGCTTGTTAGGGTCTCAAGGAATGAAATAGGCTGTCAGTATATCAGGTGTGATGAATTTTCAATGATTGGCACCATAGCTTGTAGACTCTTTAACTTACACAAGGACCAAATAATATCCACTTATTTGGGTTATTTTTACCAAAGATATGTAGCAGTATAAATTTTAGCCAAAATGTATGAAGAAAAATTACTAATTTGCAAAATTTTATGACAGAAACAAAGAAAATGCATTTTTTTCACAAAATTTTCAAACTTTTTTTACTTATAGCACAAAAAATAACCCACTAGTGACTAAATACCACCAAAAGAAATCTCTATTTGTGTGAAAGAAAGTGTGATAGTACTGAAAGCTGAAAAATGGCCTGGACAGGAAGGGGGTTTTCCCGGTGCCTCCATGGCAGCATACCTATGATAGAGCTCCGCCTCAACTCCTCCCCCAGGACCAGTGAATAGTATAAATCAAACGCTGTAGCCCCCCCCCCTGGCATTCTCCTTTTTTTCCTCATACCTCTTACATAGTGAAGAAGACGCAGCAGTCCCTACCTCTGCAGTCAGCAGCTTCTGCCGAGTTCAGACCTCTCCCGGTGCAGTCCCTGTTCCTTGGGCCGCTATTAGCGCTAAAAAGGCTGGGAACCCCTTCTGTGGATCTTGTGGGGTAAGGCAGAGTTTCCTCTTAGGAACGCTATCTGCAATGCAAATATATGGTTATTGATGGCTAGGCAGAGGGATCATACTGACTTACCTTTATCTTTTCTTTTTTTTTTTCCCCCCTTTTCCTTTTAATCCTATTTGATGTCTTTTCTCCCCTCCGCTGATTAGGTCTCCATCCAAAAAAAAAAAACTTCCCCTTTAGGTTTTTATTTTATATCAACTTCTGGGGGGAGGGGCCTCGGGGGTCCGTTTTGGCAATACAGACTCTGTTTTTATTATTAATTTCTTGCTTCCTCCCCAGGTCCGGCATCCAGGGGAGGGGGGCTTCTTGGCAGCTGCTGGCACCTTTGTTTCTCTGCCCTCTCTTCCCGGGCAGAAGAACGGTCGGAGGATCGGGACTCGCCGGAGGAGGGGGGCGGAGCCATGCTGTGAGCGCGCATGTGGCCTGGAAGTCGGGAGCCTCGTGCGTTCCAGCAGGAGGGCGCATGCGCAGTGGGGCCGCGATGCCGCGGGCGCCATCTTGGAAAAGGGAAAGGGCTATTCCCATAGGTATGGGTTGCCCTTACTCTATATTTTCCAAGGGAGGGGGCGGATCTCCTTAAATAAGGACCATATATATAAGGGAGGACTCTGTTCCTTCTTTCAGGGTTCCTTTTTGACCAAGTGTGCCTGGTGTCTTGCTGCAGCCAGTTCAGGTAACTTCTGGATGGGATTTTCTCTCTCTTTCTTTTTTTTTTTTCTCTCTCTCCTTATAATTTATTTATTTATTTATTTTTTTGTCCTTCTCTCTTTACCGTTCTCTCTCTCCTTTTTCGCTTCCCCTAGTTGAGCCCTCTGCCCTTGCCGTCACCATGAGCCATTCATCGAGGAGTAAAGATCCACACACTTCGGATAGGTATGGGACCAGCCGCAGGTAAGAAAATGTTTAAAAGAGGAAAGGGGGTAAGGAGGACGAGCAGAAAAAAAAAAAACACTTTTTTTTTCCTTCTCCCCCCTATGTTGCAGCCCAGTCCCTACGAAGCATGCAAAGAAGTCCAGGCATCATGATGACCGAAGTCCAGAACGGGAGTCCCATTCCTCCAGGCATAGGTCATCCAGGAGGTCAAGATCTAGAAGATCATATTACTCTCCTTCGCCTCCAGCTCGCCCTGCCTCAAAAAAATGCTGGGCCTGTGGCGCAACTGCACTTCCGGACAAATTAGTCTGTGGAAATTGCTTCAGGGACTATGCGGGTGAAAAGGATCAAGAAAGCCAGCAAGTGGTCAATTTGCTAAAGCAAACTATGAGAGAATCTTTCTCGGAATTGGCTGCATTACTGCCGGAACGGCCAGCCGTCCCAGTCACGGAAACTCAGCTTATGGATCCCGAGATAGCGGGTCCATCGTCAGCCAGCACACCTATACCCGCGTCAGGGATAGTAAGAGACCATCCACCGGAAGACTCATCGGAAGATTCCTCTGATGAGGGAGAACCGTCAGGCTTCAATTTTCAGATGGTACCCTCTTTCATCCAGGCAGTGAAGGAGACAATAGCCTGGGATGAACCGGTGGAACCCCCATCAAAAGTCAAAGTCGATTTCCCTTTTCTCAAAAGGAAACAAATTGTTTTCCCGCTAATGGGGGAAATTCGGGAAATTATTCAGGACGAATGGGCAAAAACAAATAGAAAATTGTCTTTAGCCCGCTTTTCCAAGCTATACCCTCTGGCAGACGCAGATTCACAGTCCTTTGCAACTTTTCCGGTGGTATATGCGGCAGTGGCGCGTCTAGCTAAAAATGTGACTTTACCCATGGAAGACGCTACGTCTTTCAAGGATCCTCTCGACAGAAGAATTGACCTGGATCTAAAGTGAAGCTATTTGGCCTCTGCTGCAGCCTGTAGGCCAGCGATTGCTTTAACCTCTGTGTCCAATGCCATCAGAGTCTGGACAGAAAATATTGAGTCAGCAGTAAAACAGGAAATCCCTAAAGAC
Source organism: Glandirana rugosa (assembly GCA_018402905.1). Classification (NCBI taxonomy): domain Eukaryota; kingdom Metazoa; phylum Chordata; class Amphibia; order Anura; family Ranidae; genus Glandirana; species Glandirana rugosa. Next base: position 4,244,827 of record BLSH010466543.1, on the reverse strand, counting down.
GACATAATCAAAATCCTGAAGGAGCTTAAACTTGCTGCCGATTTTGTAGGAGAGGCAGCTATCGACACGGTCAGATGCTCAGCGAACTCAATGCTCCATTCGGTTATGGCTAAGAGGACTCTGTGGTTAAAGTCTTGGACAGCCGACCTGGCTTCAAAGCAGAGTTGGTGCAAAATTCCCTTTGATGGGAAGTCCCTTTTCGGGGAAAAATTGGATAAGGCTATTTCCCGAGTTACGGACAGAAAATCGGGCCTGATCCCTCAAGATAGGAAGTTCAGAAGATCCATGACTTATCTTTCAAGGTTCCGGCAATCAGGTTATAGAGACTATAGGCAGTCTCGCCAGAATAAGGAGAGGAGACCCTGGAGGGGCTCCCAGGCATCCTTTTTGGGTTCCAGAAAGAATAAGTCTCTCTCCACCCCGCAGGAAACTAAGTCTTTTTGACGCCAGAAGGACCGAACCCTCTCAGGTGGGGGCGCGGCTGAAGTTTTTTCTACCAGCATGGGCCAGAGAGTGCAAAGATCCATGGGTGCATTCCACAATCCAGTTGGGGCACTCTTGGACTTTCTGTCGTCAGCCTCCCAGAAACTCCTTTCAAAGGACAAAGATACCAGCCTCTCGGGGAAAAAGCTCTAATTTTGGACAGATACATAACATCTCTACTGGATCAGAGGGCAGTAATCCCAGTTCCTCCATCAGAACGGTTCTCAGGTTTCTACTCGACGCTCTTTATGGTGGAGAAAAAAACAGGAGGGTGGAGGCTGGTCATAGACCTGAAGAAGCTAAACAGGTTCATACATCTCGAGAAATTCAAGATGGAATCCCTCCGGACAATAATTCAAGCTGTACAGCCGGGGGACTGGATGGTGTCAGTGGACCTACAGGATGCTTACCTATACATCCCTATTCTTCCCTCCTTCCAGAAGTATCTCAGATTCGCTGTAGGTCGTGCCCACCTACAATTCCAGGCTCTTCCCTTCGGCCTGTGCACTTCTCCACGAGTCTTCACGAAAGTTCTACTGTCAGCCTTAGCCCCTCTAAGAGTAAAAGGGTTCAGAGTCTACCACTATCTGGACGATATCCTTTTGCTGGCAAACAGCCCAGAACAACTCACAACCCACAGGGACTTTCTACTAGATTCTCTGTCGAATCTGGGTTGGTTAGTAAACAACGAAAAGAGTCACTTGACCCCGTCACAACACATGATCTATTTGGGGGCATTATTCAATACACAAAAAGGCACAGTTTCCTTACCACAACAGAAGGCGAGAGAAATAAGGCAGAAAATGCAGAAGATCAGGAGGAAGTCTCACCTGACGGCTTCACAGTGCCTGAGCCTGATAGGCCAGATGTCATCTTGTATACCGCTAGTTCCCTGGGCCCATTGGCATCTGAGACATTTTCAAGCAGGTTTTCTGACCCAATGGAGGAGACAGCATCTTTCCCAGAAGATCCTATTAACAGCAGGGATGTGCAGGGGGCTGCATTGGTGGACCATTCCGGAGAACCTCTTGCAGGCACACACGCTAGGGTCCCATTCCTGGATCACAGTTACGTCAGATGCGAGCCAGCACGGATGGGGTGCTCATTGCCAGAACATAAGAATACAGGGGAGATGGTCGTTCCAACCCAGGGGGTTGGTGTCCAATATTCTGGAGATGAGGGCAGCTTTTCTGGCCTTGATCTCCATCTCAGCACATGTCAAAGGACAGAGGGTAGTCTTGTGCCTGGACAACACAACGGCAGTGGCTTACCTACAGAAACAGGGCGACACCCGCAGCAGAACTCTTCTGAGGGAAGTAGAGCCTGTTATGATTTGGGCAGAAAAGAACCTACTGGATCTCAAAGCGGTGTATCTGCCAGGAAGATTGAACTTGGAAGCAGACAATCTCTCGAGAAAATTTGTCAGCCACAACGAGTGGGCCCTACATCCGCAGGTGTTCCATCAAATCGCAAATCTCTGGGAAACACCTCAGGTGGATCTTTTTGCGACCTGGAGGAATGCCAAACTCAAAAGGTTCATCTCCCTATCACCACACCCACAGGCGGAGAATGTGGATGCTCTCACTTGCCAGTGGAATTTTGTGACTGCCTACGCCTTTCCCCCACGTCCACTCATAATGAAGTTTCTTCGCAGATTACTAAGGGAGCCAGTTCTGATTCTAGCCATTCTGCCATATTGGCCGAGGAGGCCTTGGTTCCCCCTGGCAATGTACCTCAGCCTGATGCCACCCCTCAAGATTCCAAATTTTCCACACCTTCTAACACAGGGGAGCATATCCCATCCGAATCCGCGGAAGCTGGACCTTCGGCTGTGGCGCTTGAAAGGAGGCGATTTCAGGCACTAGGCTGCTCTCAGGGTGTGATTTCTACACTCCTTAGCGCCAGAAAACCCTCTACAAACTTAATATACTCAAGGATCTGGAATAAGTTTTCTTCCTATGCCACAGAAAAGGGATTCAGCACAGTCAACCCGACTACTTCAAATGTTTTAGAATTTCTTCAATCAGGTCTTGATCTGGGCCTGGGTCTGGGCACACTCAAGGTACAGGTGTCTGCAATATCGGCAGCGACCCACACTAGATGGGCGGAAGATCCTCTGGTGATAAAATTCCTAAAGGGTGTTCTGAAGATCAGACCTCCCAGTAGGCGCTTCTTTCCCAAATGGGACCTCCCATTGGTACTAGAGGTTTTGGCCAGCCATCCTTTTTCTCCCTCAGAAGATGCCTCACTCTGGAATATGACATTAAAAACGTTTTTTCTACTGGCCATTACCTCTGGCAGAAGAATCTCGGAACTACATGCCTTAGGGACAGGGGAGGAGCATATCTCCTTTTTCCCGGACAAGGTGGAATTACGCCCTCTTAGGGGTTTTACACCAAAAGTCACAACTCCTGCTTATCTCAGAGAGTCATGGTCATTACCAGTGTTTTCGGATCTAGAATCAGGCCCTTGTAAGGATCTAGATGTTGCTAGGATCATCAAGGCTTACTTGGAGGCAACCAAAGATTTCAGAATCTCTGAAAGACTATTCGTCATCCCTTGGGGAAGAAACAGGGGCAAAGAAGCATCCAGCCGAACACTTGCCGCCTGGATTGTTAAGATGATCCAAAAAGCCTACAAAATAAGAAAGTTGGAACCACCTTCTCTGCTGAATGCCCACTCAACCAGGGCGGTGACGGCTTCATGGGCGGTAAGGGCGAATGTTTCCTTGGAAACAGTCTGCAGAGCTGCTACCTGGTCCTCTCGGCACACTTTTCTCAAACATTATCGAGTTGATCCGGGGGCACTTATTCCAGTGGAATTCGGAAGAAGTGTAGTGCAGACTGCTTTGGCAGGACATGATTAAAAGTGTTTGTTTAGCATTATTCCCTCCCTTGTCTGCTAGTTATTTATCATAGGTATGCTGCCATGGAGGCACCGGGAAAACAGAAAATTGTATCATACTTACCGTAATTTTCCTTTCCCGGTGCCTATCCATGGCAGCATACGCTCCCACCCTAGGTATTTCTATATTACGGAGAATGCCAGGGGGGGGCTACAGCGTTTGATTTATACTATTCACTGGTCCTGGGGGAGGAGTCGAGGCAGAGCTCTATCATAGGTATGCTGCCATGGATAGGCACTGGGAAAGGAAAATTACGGTAAGTATGATACAATTTTCAGTTTTCGTGCCCAGTACTGATGTGGTTAATGTTGCTTGTTTTGGATGGAAGAGAAACGTTGAAAAACACCTGTAAGGGAAACTTATTGATTTTGAAATGTTCTGTTGAACTTTATTTTAATAAAATTGGGCAAGAAAAGCCCTCAAAAAGGAGAAGTGGCTGTGTCCTTAACCACTTGCCGACCGCCGACCGCAGTCTGATGGTGACAGAGTGGCTCCTTACGACGGCGGCTGCGATAACTAGTGCTGTGAGCGCGCGCCGCCGGAGGCGCGCTAGCACGCTCACTGTGTCCGGGGGGGGGGCCAGGGAGCCGGTGCGGCGGACTCGATTGCCGCCGGCTACCCGCGATGGCTCCCACGCAGTGAGAGAAAGGAGGTCCGTGTAAGTAAACACGGATCTCCGTTCTCATAGAGGGGGAAGGACGTGATATGGAAGCTGTATATGGAAGCCGTGATCATCCCCTTTCCCCAGCCAGGGCAGCCCACATACAGTTAGAACATGCCCAGGGAACACAGTTAACCCTTAGAGCGCCCCCCTGCAGGTTAACCCCTTCACTGCCAATGGCATTTACACAGTAATCAGTGCATTTTTATAGCACTGATCGCTGTATAAATGCCAATGGTCCCAAAAAAGTGTAGAATGGTCTGACATGTCCGCTGCAATATTGCAGTACCGCTAAAAATTGCAGATTGCTGCCATTACTAGTAAAAAAATAAAAAATAAAAATAAAAACCCCAGAAATGAATTCTCATCGTCTGTAAACGCGGCAATTTTTGCGCAAACCACTCAATAAACGCCGAATGCGATTTTTTTCTTACCAAAAATATGAGGAAGAATATAAATCGGCCAAAACCGATGGAAAATAAATTTTTTTATATATTTTTTTGGATTTGTGCTTTAGCAAAAAGTAAGAAATTTGTTTTTTTTTGCAAAATTGTCGCTCTTCTTTTGTTTATAGCGGTGATCAGAAATGACGCAGAGGTGATCAAATACCACCAAAAGAAAGCTCTGTTTGTGGGAAAAAAAGGACGCAAATTTCGTTTGGGTACAACGTTGCATGACTGCGCAATTGTCAGTTAAAGCAACGCAGTGCCGAATCGCAAAAAGTGCTCTGGTCCTAAAGTGTGAAATCCTTCCGGGGCTGAAGTGGTTAAAGCTATATGTTAAAGATTGTTCTCACGATGTTTACCCCCCCCCTTTCGCTAAGTTATCCACAAAAAGCCTACTGTACACACACCCAGGGGAGGGCTGGCAGCTGTAGGCCTGGGGGGCAAGTCCAGTCAAGTGGCCCATTGAACCACCGAATCAGCTCACCATCCATGCCCACCCAATGGGCCTAGCGGGATCCATGGTAGGGCCGGCCCTGGGCGCTCCCCTTTGTCTGCGGTTAGTTGGTGGCTGCGCCCCTGGGCCCTATTTCCTTCCTCCACAAGAAAAAAAAGTGGGAGCGGGCAGCAGCCATCAGCCATTTTAAATGTAAGTTAGGGTGGCCTGGGGGGCAATTGCCACCCTACCCCCTGGGCCAGCCCTCCCCTGCACACACCCAGAAAATCTAGCGGTGTTCTGCATGGATCCGTCACTCCTCTGCTGCTCACCTCAACTTCTTCTCTGATGTCATCGAGAGGCGGCTCACCCTTTCAGGTTTTTGCAGCTGACCCCCAATGATGCGCATGTCTTGGTGGTGATGATGCAGCACTAATCCTTTAAGCACAGCGAATATAATCTTTGCAGAAGCAGTTATTTGTTTTAGTACAAAACAGCTGTTTATTAACATTCCCTCATTACTATTTCATTTGTGCATTAAATAAAATGCTATATTTTTGCCAGCAACACACTTTTCAACATAAAACAATTTCTAACATTATTTGTATATTGATGTTATAAGTGTAGCTTAATTGTCCTGCTGTTTCAGAGTGCAGCATACAATGACTTCAGGACAATTGTCTTATGATCCATCTGCCTCTGGATAGCATGCTGCAAGAACATAACCTTCCCACGGTTTTTCTCTCCCGGCAGCATTTTGGCACAACACACCAGAGACTCGCTACTGGAAAATTCACTGCAAAAGAACAGTAAACACAGTGCATTATATAAGTGTTAGTGTAATCACTACATGGTTAGTCATTTCCCTTATAATGTGGGCATTTACATAAGACAAACCTCAACTGTGTACATTTTGATTGCCTTCTGTACATGTACCAACAGGCTGGAAAAACAGAATGAAAACCCATACTGAGAAAATAGACTGCACTGCTGATCACTCCCTTTTAAAATGCTAGTTGCCTGGCTGTCATGCTGATCAAATGGCTTCTGAGTCACTAAGGCTGCATTAACATTACAGATTTGACACAAATCTGCCCGCGATTTGACATTGCTGATATGTGAATAGCAAAACGCGGGACGCATATTTGAGATGCCATTCATTTGAATGACACCTCAAAACGCGGTGCGGGTCTGCCGCGATTGTCGGGTGATAAAGCGCGCTGCAATCGTGGCAACCCACATCGCGGGATGCATGTCGCCCCAAAGTAGTTTCTGAACTATTTTTGGGTGGCATACATCCCGCGATGCATGTTGCCGTGATTGCATTGCTTTATCGCGTTTTGAGGTGTCATTCATATGAATGCATCTCAAATATGCATCCTGCATTTTGTCATGTCAGACTGCAGGCAGATTCACGGCAAATCTGCCCGTGATTCAATATGCTGTAATGTGAATGCAGCCTAACCCAGAACACATACTGAGATCAGGAGTTCGGACTCTACCATGACTTCAGTCGTTGATCCAGCGTGATCCAGCGATTGGCTTCCACCGCTGTCAATCATCGCCAGTGAGCCAATAAGTAAAGAGAGGGGGCAGGGGCGAGCCGAGGCTTTGTGTATGAAAGGACACGCAAAGCAGAGGCTCGGGAGCAAGCCTCCTTGGGTGCCCCCATTGCAAGCTGCTTGCTCTGGAGGGACTTGGCAGGAGGAAGGGGCCAGGAGTGCCAGCAGGGACCCGAGAAGAGGAGGATCTGGGCTGCTCTGTGCAAAACCACTGCATAGAGCAGGCAAGGATAACATGTTTGTTATTTGTTTAACCACTTCAACCCCGGAAGGATTGCAAAAGTTGCCGCGTTTACAAACCATGAGAATTCATTTCTGGCATTTTTACATTTTTTTTTTTTTAGTAATTGTGGCGATCTGCGATTTTTATCGGGACTACGATATTGGGGCGGATATGTCGGACATTTTTTACACTTTTTTGGGACCAATGACATTTATACAGCGATCGGAAATTTAAATATCCACTGATTACTGTATAAATGTCATTGGCAGTGGAGGGGTTAACTTGCAGGGGGAGATCTAGGGGTTAACTGTGTTCCCTAGGCGTGTTCTAACTGTGTGGGGGCTGGGCTGCCAGGGGCATAAGAGATCTAACTGATCCCAGTGACAGGGATCAGTAGATCTCTTACATGCCGCCTGTCAGAACAGGGAACCGCCATGTTTACATCGGTGGTTCCCCGTTTTTCTTCTGTGCCAGGCAATTGCGGGTAGCAGACATCGAGTCCGCCCGACCCGCGGCCACACTACTGGAGAGTGCGGAGGGCACGAGAGCAAGCTGCCGGCGGCGCGCTCGCCCCCCCTAGCTGCCTATCGGCATCTATTTACGGGCGATCCGTGAGACAGCTACACACTGCTGCAGTAAATATACTGTGTGCGGTGTGGAAGTAGTTAAAAATGCCTTTAGCCACTTGCAGAGAAAGTGGCGCTGCTGCGCCGGATCGCATACTAGGAACATGATCCGACACTTCCAGGTCTGGGGTGCACATGCTGATCTGCGAGTACCACAGACTCTATGTCTGCCAGCAACTGTCGATCATTAGGCAGAGAGCCAGAGCGGCGATCTGCCTATGTAAACAAGGCAGATCACTGTTCTGTCAGTACAGACGAGCATGGATCCACGCCTTCCCACTAGTAAAAGCACCTCCCACACAGTACGCAAACACTGGCTAGGTACACAGTTAACCCTTTGATCGCGCCTGATGTTTAACCCCTTCCCAGCTAATGTCATTAGTATAGTGACAATGCATATTTTTAGCACTGATCACTGTATTAGTGTCACTGGTTCCCAAAAGGTGTCAAAAGTGTCAGTTAGTGTCCCGATTGTTCACCGCAATATTGCAGTCCCGCTATAAGTCTCTGATTGCCATCATTATTAGTAAAAAGATAAATAAAAATATCCAATAGTCTGTAGATGCTCTAACTTTTGCGCAAACCAATAAATATACACTTATTGGGATTTTTTTTTTACCAAAAATATGTAGCAGAATACATATTGGCCTAAACTGATGAAGAAATTCAATTTTTTTTTTCATTTTTTTATTGAATATGTTTTATAGCAGAAAATAAAAAACATTGTTTTTTTTTAATTGTCAATTTTTTTGTTTATAGCGCAAAAAATAAAAACCACAGTGGTGATCAAATACCACCAAAATAAAGCTCTATTTGTGTGGAAAAAAGGACACACATTTTGTTTAGGTACAGCGTCATACGACCACACAATTTTCAGTAAAAATAATGTAGTGCCGTATTGCAAAAAAATGGCTGGTCATGAAGGGGGGTAAATCTTCCAGAGGTCAAGTGGTTAATATCACTTTAAAACACTTTGCAAAGCAATGGCTTAGCATTGTCAGGCTGTTACATGTAGGATCTCCGGGTAAGAAACTTTGCAATAGACTAAAAATGATATCCTTAGGAATACTGTCTATGGTGAAACGTGAAGAAATGACCCATGGAGCAACTTGACTGCGCTGACCAATGAGAATCACTGCTTTGTTCCAGAAGCAATCCCCGAAATAAAAAAAGAGCCTTGAGAAGAATCTCATTGGACAATTATGTGGCCAGTGCTAACCAATGAGCACTTGCTATTGCTTGCATTATGCTGTTACACGGCCCCTTGTGATGTCCTAAAATGCTGGATCATTCAGTACAGAAAAATATTGGGCCAGTTCATTACAGATAAGCTCTGAAATGTGTATGTAAGGAAGTATAAATGTCAATAACTGCGTTACATAAAACAAGTACTCCCGCTTATTTAATAGCAATGTCGTTTTGTTTGGCAAGTGCATTCTAGAGATAAGCACAGGAGCTTGTTACATAGCTGAATAAAGCTGCTTGTAATGATCTCCTGCTAACCTTTCTGCAGGAAAGTATCGTCTTACTGGTTATACAGTGCCAGAGTCTTGCTACATAACCATCATCTATTATGTAGTCCTAGGCAGTGAAACTTGTGTTACAAAAGCTCAGGGAAGTCAGTCTTATAGGTTCCATTCACAAAAACATAGGCATGTGCAGTATTTTCATTACCAGGTGTACTGGGTATATCGCTTCACTTTCATGGGTGAACAGAGTGGTAGAGAGTCAAGGAAAATATGACGAGCTAAGCGGGCTGACAGTTGAGTGAACCTGTTTAGCCCTGCATGGGTAGAGGTGCTCAAATCATACAAACCTATAGTTTGAGAAAATACAAAGGCTAGCTACAGTGGCTAGCTACGAAAGTTAGGGCACCCCAGGTAAAAATTTGTATTAATGTGCATAAAGAAGCCAAGGAAAGATGGAAAAATCTCCAAAAGGCATCGAATTACAGATTAGACATTCTTATAATATGTCAACAAAAGTTAGATTTTATTTCCATCATTGACACTTTCAAAATTACAGAAAACAAAAAAATAGCGTCTTCAAAAGTTTGGGCACCCTGTTGAATTTATAGCATGCACTGCCCCCTTTGCAAGGCTGAGACCTGCCAGTGTCATGGATTGTTCTCAATCATCGTCTGGGAAGACCAGGTGATGTCAATCTCAAAGGTTTTACATGCCCAGACTCATCTGACCTTGCCCCAACAATCAGCACCATGGGATCTTCTAAGCAGTTGTCTAGAAACCTGAAACTGAAAATAGTTGACGCTCACAAAGCTGGAGAAGGCTATAAGAAGATAGCAAAGCGTTTTCAGATGTCAATATCCTCTGTTCGGAATGTAATTAAGAAATGGCAGTCATCAGGAACAGTGTAAGTTAAAGCAAGATCTGGAAGACCAAGAAAAATATCAGACAGAACAGCTCGCAGGATTGTGAGAAAAACAATTCAAAACCCACGTTTGACTGCACGATCCCTCCAAAAAGATCTGGCAGACTATGGAGTTGTGGTACACTATTCCACTATAAAGAGATACTTGTACAAATATGGAAGACTACTGAGAAGGTACTTCTGGTATAAACATGTTCATAGAGAAATATCACCTTA
>BLSH010466543.1:4223340-4233697 GCA_018402905.1 Glandirana rugosa | reverse complement strand
TCAAAGAACTGGAAGACTTTTGTAAGGAAGAATGGGCAAAGATACCTCAAACAAGAATTGAAAGACTCTTGGCTGGCTACAAAAAGCGTTTACAAGCTGTGATACTTGCCAAAGGGGGCAGTACAAGATATTAACTCTGCAGGGTGCCAAAACTTTTGCAGACGCTATTTTTTGTTTTCTGTTATTTTGAAAGTGTAAATGATGGAGATAAAATCTAACTTTTGTTGACATATTATAAGAATGTCTAATCTGTAATTTGATGCCTTTTGGAGATTTTTCCATCATTCCTTGGCTTCTTTATGCACATTAATACAAATTTTTACCTGGGGTGCCCAAACTTTCGATCCCCACTGTATGCTAACCCCCTGCAAATTCTGGTTACCTGACTATCTCTAGCTTCAGTACTTTCCAAGTCACTGACTAGGAAAAAGCATGCAAAAAATAGAAGTCAGAACCTCAGGGTTCCTTGGATTAGTGACTCGTAAATTAGTAAAACCATTGCATGAGCATGACAGTCATTTCTGAATGAATACTATATATAATTGGGTGAAAAAAGTTGTGTTTTAAAGTCAAATGATGAATGTAGGCTATTCATATGTAGGCACTGTCCCTGTAGGGCTTGCTGAGTGTTGACTTCTTAGGCCTCGCTCTAGTTACCTGCTGCCAGTTGCTATGGGTTTCCACTTGTCCCACCCTTACTCCTGCTTGCTCGTTACTCAATGACCAGTCCAGGATATTTGTGTTTTTGTATTTTTGAACTTGGATGGGGGAAGGGATTAGTGGGATACTCCAACTTGAACTATTCCCAGTGGATAAGGCCAGCTCTCACTTGGCCTCACTGGATTATTTGTAGAAGTGTTCCTGCTCTCACTAGTAGCAGACTTGATTCACTACATTATCTTCAGGATACTCTCTAGCATCCCCTTTACCAGGGCCGGCCCTACCATGGATGCCGGGTGCATTGGACCCAAGGGTGGAACTTTGGGGGGGGTGGCACATCAGGGCTGAAACTAGGGGGGCCATGTGCCGTGGGCGCTAACTTGAGAGGGGTGCTGCCAGCCCCGGGAGCCAAATTAAGCAGGACAGATGTCTTCAGGCAGTGCTGCTAACACACTGGCTGGTTGGATCGGGCAGCATTCACAGAAGCCAAACTCACAGCCTGCTCAGTATGAGCCACACTGCCGCTAATCGCAGGGGTGAACTGCCACCAGCTGATTACGCGGTAAAAGGCTTCTGATGGAAGCTTTTTACCTCGGTTGGTAATGCGGTGGGTCAGACTGACCCACGGAACCACTGATCGCGGCTTATCCTGATCACGTCAATAGACGTCCGATCAGGATAATGAACCACCCGCCCCGCCGTCATCTGTTAATAGGCCGGACGGGAAGTGGTTAATGATACCCTAGAGAAAAAAATAGGAATTTAACCGATGTCTCACTGCAAGAGAAACCTTTTCTTTTTCTGCAGTTTAGCTTTAAAGTAGAACTATGGTCAAAATGATAAAATCAATATGTTATGCACCTATACAGTCTGTTAAACATGTCACTGATTGTTTTGCAAAAAGCAGTAAGGATAGTGAGATATCTACCCTGTCCCCTGCTCTCATGTGCACTCTCTTTAGTGAAGTGACAACTTTACTTCCTGGTTTTTGAATTGCCTGTGTTAGACTCATGTTGTCCCATTTGCGTCTATTCTCTCTGCAAAAAATGTATTGACATCACTGGGGGAGGGGCTTTGTATCACATGGGAAGCTGAGGGATTTCATTCTACATATAATCATGATTAGGATCTGCCCACGATTGGCCACTGAAGCCCCGCCCACTCCCACCTATGTCCTGCCTTTGCCCGCCCACTGCTCTAGCTCCTAGCTACTTCTGTTCTGCCAGATTGCAAATTACCAGAGGAGTGCAGACAGACAAAAGCACATAGATTAATAGACTTATCTGTGTGCAAAGTAACCTGTACTATCTTGTGGCTGTTTTACATAGCCCACACCCAGCTATTTATTGGCAGATGGGTGTGTGTTTTCTAAAATAGACTGAGCATCATAGAAGTCTGGATGTCTGTGGGATAGAGCAGCTATTTCACTGACAGGTAATAACATCTGTCCTCTGCAGAACTCCTCCCATCATCACTACACTATACAGCGAAGGAGAACTGATGGAGGGGATTATAGACCCCAATCACAGCTACATGGTAGGGAAATAATCATTTCAGTTGTTATGTTTATTACCATGTCTAACTTTCAGGTCTTTATATGAGGATTTACTAAAATATGTACGGTATGTTACCTTTAGTTGTACTTTAATAACTGTTAGGCTGGGTTCACACCTCCGTGCGGAGTGGCTCATAGCAGGGGTCCAGTGCATCCCCATTCACCGTTTCAGGTCCGATTTAGGTCTGAATTTTTTGCTGAATTTGGACCTGAAACAAACCAGAAGACACACCAGACTTCTGTGTAATTCACACCGGAGCCGCTCCAGAGATGTGTGAACCGGCTCCATTCAGAGCTGGTCACAATCTCCTGATATGTAAACTTGATGCAGGGAAACCCGCATCCAATTCGCAATAGTGTGAACACAGTCTTAGGGTTATACCTAAATAATAAGGGGAATTTATCAAAACTGGTGTAGCCAGCATTTAGAGCAGCTGTGCATGGCAACCAATCAGCTTCTATCTTCAACTTGTTCAGTTAAACTTTGAAAATGAAAGATAGAAACTGATTGGTTGCCATGTACCAGTGTTTATAAATTCCTCTCAGGGACTGCACTGTTGTTAATAGGGATGAGCTCAGGTGAGGTTGGATCCTAGTCCGAACCCACCTGAGCTATCCCACCAGGTGACGGCTTCCTGGTGGGATAGCTCAGGTGAGTTTAGACTAGGATGTGAACATGCCTGACCTCATCCCTGGTTGTTAATGATTCACCCAACATATAGACTGATGTGAAAAGTTGCAGCACAGCAGAACTATTGTGTACCATTGCAAAGTACTGTAGAAAGCTGAGCCTGCATAGGTAATGAGCAAGAATGGCTGCTCATGTGTATATGTAAATAATTACAAATTGCCCTAAAAAGATTTACAAGCTTTGGGGTCCATGGATTGACATTCAGGATACTAGTGACTCCTTGCTATCATTGATAACTGACCCCACGTAGAGTGGTACCTGTTTTAAATGTTGACTTGACGATAGAGTGTACCCCTTTGCAAGGATATGTATATTATATTGTAACCCGCTGAGTCAGCCACTAATTTGTATCTTTTTTATGATATAGGTGAATGACTGAGGCCTCATACACACAGGCTTATGTTTAAAAATAAGCAAAACGTCGGGCCCGACGTCAGGGAAAAATCTGCGTTATTTTCGGCGTTTTGCATCGACGTTAATGAGCCTTAGTGAGTGTTAGTGAGCGTCGGCGTCAATAGGCAGTTTTTTTAAAAAAACATTCCTCTGCTATTTTTTAACCAGAAAAAGTCGGCGTCAAAAATGCCGGTTAAGTGAGCGTTAGCGAGCGTTTTGCGGCGTCAGCGTCAAAAACGGCAAAACATTTCAGCCTCGGAACGCGCAGGTCCCGCGTTCTAGTTACAGCTCACTAACGCCGACGCCCTCTACTGCTCAAAAACGTTGGCGGTTTTAGGGGGCCATTGAATAACATGGAGAGCTGTAAAAAACACCCGAAAACTTAGCGTCAAAAAACGCCCATGTGTATGAGGGCTTACTGTTGTGCCTTATGTTTTGGATAGGGGACTTTTTTCACCCTGCAATGATGATCCTGTTTCTTCTGTTATGCCATAGTCATATGATGGTGTAATTGCATTGGTCTTTGTCCGAGTCTAATTTCTTTCAATAAAAATCAGTTTAAAAAAAAAAAAAAATTACAAATTATATACACAAAACAAAGTTGTTTTTTTCTTTGCTAAATGACAAAGTTCAATCATTTCTTTTTAAATCAAGTCATTCTTTTTTACGCTTCATGTACACTGGCCTACACTTACCGCGGCTGCTGGGAAACGTAAAACTGCTACTTGTTTTTGCTGTGATTTTTCCATATTTTTGCCACGTTTTGCATTTTCTCAGGGCTGGCGGTCAAAACTTTCCTATCCTGAATGTTTGGGAGAGATAGGTTGAAGATCATCTAAACGCGGCAGCTCCTAAACTCTGCTAAAGCCTATATGTAATTGACGCATAGGCTTTTATGGAATTGAGTTTGGGAGCTTGGGCAAAAAATTGCCAAAAGTGTAGGCTAGTGTACATGAAACCTACATACAGTATATTTTAAAAAAATACATTAAAGACTACAGATTTCCTTTAACACTGTAACCACCGGATCATGCAAAGATTAGGTAGTTGCACATTCGTATCTATAAAAAAAAAAAGTACATAGCATACCTCCCTAGCCTATGGGAAATCAATACTGATACCTGGTCAATCAGCGTTCTGCAATGGCTGGGCAGCCAGGAGTCTGTCATGATCACAAAGCACCTACAGACATACGCTAGATGTTATCAACATCTTATAACACCTGCAGGCAGTCAGCATGTTTGCAGTACTAATTTACTGAACAGGGACTGTTAGGTAACACAGATTACAACATATGTTCCAGTTAACTAATCTGAAATCTCCAGAGTAAAGCTACAAACTTTATGGAGAAGGGACTAGTCAAACATGGTTCCCTTCAATTCACTCTACCAGTTCCCAGAAGAACAGTGATTTGTGCATTTAAAGCAAAGTTGCAAGGATTTGTATTTAGGTATGCAGGAGTGTGCTAAGGTTTCATTTACATTCTGCATTGTATATGGTGACACCCCTTTGGCGTCTATGGTATTCCATATAATTGGGCTTTGGAGCTTAAAACCGGGGTTTTCATTCCCCTATGGAGCAGGTTAGTGACCAGGTCTAGTTCTTGTCCATGTCATAGTTTTTCCATTGGCAAATACTGTATATAAAGTATGGCAATATGTGTATGTTGATAAGAAACGTGTGTCTTTTTTTTTCTTTTTGACATTTTTGCTTCTAAATTTACAATATGGTATTCTATCATGTGCTTGTATCTTGTATGACAAACTTATTTTTGTCCGATGTCCCATTGACATCTGTGTGTTGCTGGGCTATTCTAATACATGGAGCAATATCATTCATTTTTAATGACACCCCAACACACCTAGGCAGTGTATCATGATGTACATGTGAATCATTGTAAAAAAATAAATGCAGATTTGTCTTAAAGTGTTACTAAACCCACAACAGTAAAATCAGTCTGTATATGCAGCATATCATGCTTGTTATACTTACTGTGGAACTTAAGGGGTTAATCCTCTGCATTGTGTAAAAAGGTTGCTTTATCCTGTATGCCAGGGGTAGGCAACCTGCAGTCCTCCAGCTGTTGTAGAACTACATTTCCCATGAGGCATTGCAAGGCTGACGTGTACAATTACTCCCAGAGGCATGATGGGACTTGTCGTTTTGCAACAGCTGGAGGGCCGCAGGTTGCCTACCCCTGCTGTATGCCATAAATCCTTCCCTTCTGCATTGTCAATTTGGGCAAGTCCATATAATAAATGGTATTATGGTAAAGCTGCATATACCCAGTTTGGTCTCTTATACTGGATAGAACATTTCCTGTTTCAGTCGAACTGTTCAGGTCACATGATATTGAGATCACACTTGTGGGCGTGTATACAGGCTGTAGCAGAAAACTCCTCCTACTTGAACACACAGCTATGGACAAACTGTGCAGGTTATTAGGAAACCATGGTATACAGATCATCCCAAAAGGTATATAGTGGCAGTATTTTCATGTAGCATGGTAACATGTTTTTCGCTCCAGCTATGCGGCCGCCCGAAGGCTCGCTCTTCTCCCCCCTCCCCTTGGCGGTGCCGGCATCACAAATGTGGACACCCGGATTTGCCTTCAAAGCCGGGCGTGCCCTGTACATGTGCAAGTTGCGCTGCGCGCTGTGAATGGCTGGCACATCTTCTGGGACCTGTGAGATCGCCAGTAGATCGCCGGGTGGGAGGGGAGGAAGGTGAACTTCCTTCCGGTTCCGCGGCGCCAGAGGAGGAAGTGGGACCGGAGACATGCCAATTGTGGCATGCCCGGGGGGTCACCTTCCCTTAAAGCGGAAGTTGCACTTTTGGGTATAACTCCGCTTTAATGCTGTCCGTGAACTCCAATCACATCGACCACATGCAAAGCAATCAAATTTGCAATAGTGCTTTATCATTTTTAAAACTTTTTTTCAGACAACCATACAACAAATATGCAGTCACATTTTGAAATACTTAGTCAAGCCTGTATATGTTACATGTGCCAACCATGCTAGGATGAATGTATCACCTTTCAACCAGCTTTGCAGCCCTGGTCAGTGCTCCCTCCGTCCGTTACACTCTAAGCATCCCTTCCTGGTTCCACGTTCTCAGCCTCTCAGGTCCCTCCTACTAGTTTTGTCACTTCATTGGGAGAGATGTGATTGGCTGACGAATGTCCTAATGTTTATATAGCGATTACCGCTGCCATGTTCTTGTAGTCCATATTAATGCAAGCGGCGGCCATTTTCCTGTGGCCTATTAATAGGGATATATATTCTACATTCTATCTCTGCAATAGTTTACCCCCTGGGGCTATATGAATGCTATATTTGATTTTAATAATAATATCTAATGACATTGAATATAGCGTTCCTATAGCCTCAGGGGGTAAACTATTGCTATTAGGTTTAGGAGCGTGTCTATAGGAAGGTTTGACCATTCTTCCAGAAGCGCATTTGTGAGGTCAGGCACTGATGTTGGACGAGAAGGCCTGGCTCACAGTTTCCGCTATAATTCATCCCAAAGATGTTATATCGGGTTGAGGTCAGGACTCTGTGCAGGTCAGTCAAGTTCCTCCACCCCAAACTCGCTCATCCATGTCTATTACATTACTGTATGAAATCATTCCACATCCCTTTTGTCCATAGTGCTTTGTCCAGTGCCCTGCATGCACTTTTATATTATATATGCCATTCTTTCTGCCTGGAAACTTGAGAATGTCCATGGCATAAAAAGGTGTCCCTTTACGTCAAAAGCGGTTTTTGATCAGCTAGAAAACAGTGATAGTAAAAAAGAATCACTTGCAAAATTGAGTGATACTGATTAGTGGGGAAACTCATCATCAGACCCTGAAAGTGATGACAGCGACAATTCTTCTTCCCGAAAATGAGGGACGGTGTTACAGGGCCCGGTGCAGACTCACTGTGTGCCTGTATTCCATAGTTTGCTCAGCCTGCGGCAAGAGACATGCTATATTGTGAGAGGGGTTTGTGCCAGAGGCAGGCTGTGATTGGTCAGGGGGAGTGGTGGCTGAACAAACTACCCAATACAGGCATGCTGTGTGTCTGCACGGTGTCCTAAACCTCTGAATGACCAAAGGATGAATACTGACCAAGCTAACACAGATCAGCTTATGTGCTTTGTGTGTTCCGTTTAGAACAGGGGTCTCAAAACCTTCTAAACGCAGGGTCAGTTTACTGTCCTTTAGACTTTAGGGGGGGCTGGACCATGCTTAGTGGGAGTAAACAATGCCCATTCTTTGGTATTAGCACCATAAATATGACCCATCACTGGTTTCAGTGGGAGGAATAGTGCCCCATCATTGGTTTCAGTGGAAGGAATAGGGCCCCATCGTTGGTGTCAGTGGGAAGAATAGTGCCCCATCGTTGGTGTCAGTGGGAGGAATAGTGCCCCTTCATTGGTTTCCATGTGAGGAATAGTGCCCCATTGTTGGTGTCAGTGAAAAGAATAGTGCCCCATCATTGGTGTCAGTGGGAGGAATAGTGCCCCATCATTGGTGTCAGTGGGAGGAATAGGGTCCATTGTTGGTGACAATAGCAGGAATAGTGCCTCAAGGGCCAGATAAAGACAAGCAAAGGGCTACATCTGGCCACAGGGCCACAGTTTGGAGACCGCTGGTTTAAAACAAGGAAGAAAGGGGCTGACAGGGTCAACCAGCTACTCCAGATGGGAGTAAATATATGACAATTATACAGATTTATAAAATACACAATCTCAAAGCACACATAAAAAAATATTGAAGGTAAAATACATTTTAAGAAAGGATATCTCTTAAACTTCAAACTTTCTGCTTCATCAATTTAGCTAGCAGTACAACATCCCACTACTGAAGTTGTTGGAGGATGGCATTAAGCAAACAAGGTGACTGATGGTGATGGCTATAGCCATCACTTAGGCCTGGTTCACCTTATAGTGTGTTTGCACAGACATGGCAGCCCATTTTTTGAACGGGCTGCTGTGCCTGCATTTCCCGCAGTAAAAAGGTGCATGCACCATTTTCAATACGCTTTTAATGTTTTTGCACCATGCGATTTCCCTGCAGTTTCAGCACATTGCGTTTTTAGATGCATGATGGTGTCATTAATAATGAATGGCATCCCTGCATGTTTTAAAACAGCAGCATGTTTTGACTGCGGGTGCGGGAATCACCGCAATTCCTGCAACTGCAGCCTTCTGTGATAGTGTGAACCAGGCCTATAGGTAGTAATTCAGAAACAATAAGGCTTAGATGCTGTAACTTGTAGTGGAGAAGGCACTGAGAAGCATTCCTGATGGCCTGAATCATGTAGGTGATCAATATAAAGCAGCAGGCAATAGGTCTACAAGTAAATGCTCTGTTTAGTACAGAGAAGTGTGCTACAATGTTGGGTAGCCTGTTCTTCTGCAATGCTTTTATGTTGGTTTTGTAAATGGCTTCTGGATATAGTCTGAAAATCCATGGAAAGCTTGAGGCATCCAAGGAAGCATTGGGGGCATGCAAGCTCTTGCCCTATTTTTTAGTACAACATTGTACCGAAGAACATTAGGCACAAATGAAAGTTTGAACTAGAAAACAGTTGATCTAAATCTAATCTAATTTTTTTCCTATTTATCATTGGCTTTTGTGATTTGCTTGGAGGTTTTATGTAACCTGCCATACTTACACACGTTTTGGAATTACTGTATACTTTTTTGGTTGATTGGGAAGACTGCTGGCTATAGATGGATCATTTTTTGGCTGATGAAAAGAAAACTGAACCAATTCTCTCATCCACACATCCTCTGCTTTGTTGTATTCTGCCTGCGAGGATTCCCACACCATCAGAATATATTGATCAGCACTGCAGCCAATTGGAAATTTTCCAACAAGGGAACGGCCATAGATCGGAATTTTAATCCCTGCTGAACTGTCTAAATTGTGATCCATCTATGGCCAGCTTTAGAACCCCTGTAAGGTTTTTATTACGGTTTGTGTCACTATTGAGAAGATTCACCCACAGGAAGGAAAAGGAAATCGTCCACTGGGGAAGGACTTACTCTCGGGAACACTGAGTTTTCCCTGACTTTGGGGAGATTTCCATTCATAAAAAAAGGAATTCCACTCTGCACAACAGACAGAAAAAAATCCTGTAAAGTATGTATACAATTTGCATTATAAGAGAAGTAAGGTTTTTTTTTTCAGATTTGTATTTACCTAGGTGCATCTGTCCCCCGACGTCTGTACACAGAGTATCTAGCCACCGAACACCGCTGATGGCTCCGTTCTCACAGATCCCCGAGCGGAGAGTTGCTGGCTGTCAATCAGCAGCTCTCCTCTCTGCTCCTCCATGCTCACTGGAGCGTTAAGCTGTGGAGGGGCAGATCGGCCATCTTGGGCTCTCAGCGGCTCGCTGAGTGGCTGAGACGGCTGTCGGTCCAGGCACCTGGCGGATCCCGACTCCTGGAATCGTAATGACGCGGTGCCTGTCCTAACTGCTGTGACGTTAGCAGAGAGCGGACTTTAGTCGGATGTCTGCTGAAAACGGGTCACAGGAGTGCAAAACAAATTGTACTCCTGTGATCCATAGGAGAAGTATGGCTAAACAAGCTCAGGCCATACTTCTCCTTTAACCACTTCAGCCCCGGAAGGATTTCCAGCTTTAGGACCGGAGCCCTTTTTGCGATTCGGCGCTGCGTCGCTTTAACTGACAATTGCGCGGTCGTGCGATGTTGTACCCAAACGAAATTTGCGTCCTTTTTTTCCCACAAATAGAGCTTTCTTTTGGTGGTATTTGATCACCGCTGCGTCATTTCTGATCACTGCTATAAACAAAAGAAGAGCGACAATTTTGCAAAAAAACCCAAATTTCTTACTTTTTCCTAAAATACAAATCCAAAAAAAAAATATAAAAAAAACATTTTTTTCACCGTTTTTGGCCGATTTATATTCTTTCTCATATTTGCGATAAAAAAAAATCGCAATCGGCGTTTATTGATTGGTTTGCGCAAAAGTGGTCGCGTTTACGGATGATGATAATTCATTTTTGGGGTTTTTAATTTTTTTTATTTTT
>BLSH010466543.1:4212564-4223330 GCA_018402905.1 Glandirana rugosa | reverse complement strand
TTACAAAAAAATATAAAAAAAAAAAACCTAAACATAAAATCCTTTTTCATTCTTTAAACCCCAAAAAACGTTTTATTTCTTACTTTTTCCTAAAATACAAATCCAAAAAAAAAAAATATAAAAAAACATTTTTTTCACCTTTTTTGGCCGATTTATATTCTTCCTCATATTTGCGATAAAAAAAAAAACCGCAATCAGCGTTTATTGATTGGTTTGCGCAAAAGTGGTCGCGTTTACGGATGATGAGAATTCATTTTTGGGGTTTTTAATTTTTTTTTTATTTTTTACTAATAATGGCGGCGATCTGCGATTTTTTGCGGTACTGCGTTATTTCAGCGGACATGTCGGACCATTTTGACACTTTTTTGGGACCATTGGCATTTATACAGCGATCAGTGCTATAAAAATGCACTGATTACTGTGTAAATGCCATTGGCAGTGAAGGGGTTAACCTGCAGGGGGCGCTCTAAGGGTTAACTGTGTTCCCCGGGCGTGTTCTTACTGTATGAAGGACTGCCTATCTGGGGAAGGGAAGTGGTCACAGCCTTCACGTAAAGGAAGGCTGTGATCACAGCCCTTCCCCCTCACACAGAGCGGAGGTCCGTGTTTACATACACGGACCTCCGCTCATTCGCTCCGGGGGGGGCATCGCGGGTGGCCGGCGGCAATCGAAGCCGCCGCACCCACTCCCTGGCCCCCCCTGGACACAGTGAGCGCGCGTGCGCGCCTCCGGCGGCGCGCGCTCACTAAACTCGTTCCCGCAGCCGCCGTCGTATGACGGCAATTTGCGGGAACGAGCCACTTTGCCGCCGTCAGATGCCGATCGGCGGTCGGCAAGTGGTTAACATTTCCTTTCACAGGAGAAAGTTTTCACTATATATATACACACACAGACTTTGTTTCATTGCTACATTTTTTTTTCTTCCAGAATGGTGTCGGCTGCAATAGGAGACAAACTGAGCTGCCCCATTTGACTAAATTTTTATACAGAGCCGGTATCACCGAGATGTGGACACAGCTTCTGCCATGACTGCATTATAAAAGCACTGGATAATCAGGAAGGGTCTGGTGTTTATTTCTGTCTACCTAGCAGAGAGGAGTATTTGGAGCGCCCTCTGCTGGCGAAGGACAGGAAGTTGCATAACATTGTGGAATATTTTTAATCTTTAAATTTTAAAGGTCATCTTCTTCTGTACATATTGCTTGGATGCCTATGTGGCAGCAGTTAAGACGTGTGCATTGTGAGGTGAACACCTGAAAGCTCACATCAAAATAGAGGTGCATATGCTAGTGGAACCCACATCCAATAGCAATAGAAAATGCTCTACCCATCAAAAACTTCTAGAATATTACTGCTCTGAGGATGCTGCCTACCTGTGTGCATCCCGTTAGGTTGGGAAACTTAAAGAACACCAAATAGAACTGCTTGATGAAGCTTTTGAAAAGAAGACGAAACTGCGGAATGGTCTAAAAAAATCTGACTCTAAAGAGCGGAGCAATTGAAGAGAGAACTCGGATTATACTGGACCAAGAAAGAAAACCACATGAAAAAGCAAATGGTGAGCAGAAGGGGGTCACTGCCCTATTTGAGAAGATCAAGAGAAAGCTGGAAGACAATGAACAGAGAGTATTTAATGGGATTTCCAATAAGGAACATCTTCTGATTCAGTCTCCATTCTGATCCAACATTTGGAGACAGAAGGATGAGTTGTCAAAGATGATGTGTTGCATTGAGAAGATGTGCAACATAAAATGACTGTACTGCTAGCTACTGGATTAGAACCAGGTGATCAGTCTGTGAGGGAACCTTCTCTCTCTAAGCTTGATGACTTTTGGATCACCTTTACCCTACATAGATCTGTAGCCAACTTCATCACTTATATAAAATGTAAAGCTGATAAAAAATTGTTGCTTGATTCAGTCACTGCACATACCATGGTGGAAGTATCTCATGACCATTAGCCCCCTTTCACACATACGGACCGCTTGTCCGTTTTTCATCCATCAGTCGACGGATGAAAAACGGACATCAATGCATCTCTATGGAAAAATGGATGATCATTCATTTGCATCCGTTTTTATCCGCTTCCGTCAACATCCGTTTTTTTGAAAGGATGAAAGCCCTATTTTTCAGCCGTCAAAAAAAACGGATCGGACGAAAAACGGACGTAAACTGACGAATGGTCAGTTTTTCATCCGTTTTCGCATTGGTAGTGGATGTAAAAAAAACCCTGATGACCACGGATGAATACTTCATCCGTTTTGATGTGACGGAACTGATGAATGGTCCGTATGTGTGAAAGGGGCCTAAAACGGAAACTGATGTATTCACCAGGATTATGAACAAGTGATAAAGAGTTTTTGCTGTGGCAGACATTACTGGGAAGTAGAAGTCAGTGGTTATGGAAACCGGCAAATTGGGGGTAGCCTATACTATCATAAAGAGATATAAAAAATTTGGAGATAAGTCATGGTTGAAGGAGTGTTTTTGGTTCACCATAAAGCATGTGAGTGGTCATTACTCAATGATTCTGACTATGAAGTGCAAGGCTTTGTAATATATCTGGAATATGAAAATGGCCATCTGTCCTTCTATCAACTATGTAAACCTTTCAGCAGACACCTGTACTGTACTCCAGTGGTCTTCAAGTACCCCCAACAGGCCATGTTTTGGGAACTTAATAGCTCTCATCAATACCATGGCATTGATATTGATTTAAAGGCAGCTGTGCAAAGTAAAGGAAAACCTGAAAACATGGCCCGTTGTGGGTACTTGAGGACTGAGGTTTAGAACCACTGCTGTACACCTTCAACACTACCTTCACTGAACCCCTGCATGTTGTTTTTTAGTGAACCTGCATTAGCCTGGATGATGATCAAATCTTAAAATAAGCCTGTGCTGACAGAAACATGAAGTCTAGAGATGGGTCGAACAACCCTCCCCTCCCCGGTTTGGGCCAGAACTCTCAAAACATCACAAATTTTCGGACTCAAACTCTGAACCCTATTGAAGTCTATGGGACCTGAGCTTGAAAAATCAAAAGTTCCCATTTTGAAGGCTTACATGCATGTTATTGGGCATACAGAGGGTATGGGGGCCCAGCTACTGCCCTGGGGGACATATGCCAATGCAAAAACAAACGTTTAAAAAAGGAGCAGTGATTTTTAATGAGGCTTAGGCCTCATACACATGGGTGTTTTGTAATGCCACGTTTTTGGGCGTTTTTTGCAGCTCTCCATGATATTCAATGGCCCTCTAGAAACGCTGATGTTTTTGAGCAGTAGAGGGCGTCGGCGTTAGTGAGCTGTAGCTAGAACGCGGGACCAGTGCGTTCGGAAGCTGCAGCGTTATGGCGTTTTTGCCGCTGAGCCGGCAAAACGCTCAATAACGTTGCTTAACGTTGTATACACAGTGTTAAGCCTCATCAGGATCAAAATCAATGGTTCTCTATGGGAGCCCATTGATTTCAATAGAAGCCGCACCAGAAGTCGGATTGCGGTGATCCAACTTGCGGCGCGACTTGTGTGCTAGGTGTCTTAAAGGGGACCCCCGCAAAAAAATTGCGTGAGGTTCCCCCCCAAGGGCATACCAGGCTCTTCGATCTAGCATGGATTTTAAGAGGAACCCCCACGCTGAAAAAACGGAGTATGGTCCCCCTCAGAATCCATACCAGACCCTTATCCGAGCACGCAGCCTGGCAGGCCAGGAAAGGGGGTGGGGACGAGCAAGCGTCCCCACCCCCCCTGGACCGTACCAGGCCGCATGCCCTCAACATGGGGAGTATGGGTGCTTTGGGGCGGGGGGGGGCACTGCGCCCCCCCCCACCCCAAAGCACCTTGTCCCCATGTTGAAGGGGACAAGAGCCTCTTCCTCGACAACCCTGGCCGTTGGTTGTCGGGGTCTGCGGGCAGGGGCTTATCGGGATCTGGAAGCCCCCTTTAATAAGGGGGCCCCCAGATGCCAGCACCCCCCACCCTATGTAAATGAGCATGGGGTACATCATACCCCTACCCATTTACATGGGGGGAAAAAAGTGTACCAAATAAACACACTACACAGATTTTAAAATATTTTATTAAATCACATAAATCACACATACTTACCTGTAAAATCCATTTCTTTCAAAAGGACATCACAGGACACAGAACAGGCTATATAGTCTATACATACTGGGTTATGCGCCACCTACAGGTGAATGGACACTGGCACTCAAACAAACAGGAAGTTTCCCCCTCCTATATGACCCCTCCCACACTGGAAGGACTTCAGTTTTGTAGCAAGCAATGAACTCCACAAAGACAGAGGGGAGGGACCTCTGATGTCCTTGGAAAGAAATGGATTTTACAGGTAAGTATGTATAAAAAAAATCCAATATTCTTTCTCTGACATCACAGGACACAGAGCAGACTATATATTCTGTACATACTGGTAAGTCCCAGAGCAATCCCTGAGGGGAGAGAGACACAATC
Source organism: Glandirana rugosa (assembly GCA_018402905.1). Taxonomy (NCBI): domain Eukaryota; kingdom Metazoa; phylum Chordata; class Amphibia; order Anura; family Ranidae; genus Glandirana; species Glandirana rugosa. The sequence continues at coordinate 4,218,860 of BLSH010466543.1, read as the reverse complement.
CCAATTAAACCGCAGCCCTTAATACGCTGCGGCCAAAAAGCAGAATCCTCCGCTGTTCTAACATCCACTTGATAGAATCTTGTGAATGTATGTACTGAGTACCATGTAGCAGTCTCACAAATCTATGCCACCGACGCCTGGTGGCAGAAAACCCAGGAGGTCCCTATTCTCCTGGTAGAATGAGTTCTCACCCTTAATGGGTGAGCTTCCCCTTTAAACCATAAGCTTGAGTAACCAGCTGGTTAATCCACAACGAAAACAGCTGCCTTGGATGCCACCTGACCCTTCCTAGGGCCTTCAGGCAAAACAAAAAAGGCATCAGTCTTACTGATGTCTGCAGATCGCTTCAGATAGATCGTAACAGTACACACCACCTCTACAGAGGAAATCTAACAGGTGGTAACAGATGAGTTACCCCTTGAAGAAAGGTCCTGATCAAGGAGGGAGAAGTCAAAGGCTTCTGAAAATATATGGACAAGACAGAAACCTGTCCTTTGATTGTAGTCAAAGCCAGCTTCAAGTCTACTCCTGCTTGAAGAAAGGCTAGCATTCTACCAATCACATACTTGCGGGGATGCCATTCCCTGGCCTCACACTATGAAATGTAAGCCTTTCAGACCCTGTGATAAATCTTCCTGGTGACTAGCTTTCTCGCATTTACCATTGTGGGCAACACATGGCCCGAAAACCCCAGGGTCTCTCAATACCGTGGCTTCAATCACCATGCCGTCAACTTAGCACACGTTAATTCGGGTGGAATATAGGACCCTGATAGAGCAGACCGGGTCGGACTGGAAGCTGCCAAGGCCCATCCACCATTAACCTCATTATCTCTGGGTAGCAAGGCCTCCTGGCCCAATCTGGTGCCACTAGAATGACTGTTGCCGCCTCCTCCTGAATTTTGTGCAAGAGATGCAGTAGCAGAGAGATTAGGGGAAAGGCATAAATCAAGGAGAATTGTGCTCATGGAATCACCAGAGCACATACTCCTATAGCCAAAAGATCCCCTGTTTGAGACACAAACTGCTGGACTTTGTTGTTGAATCGGGATGCCAGTAGATCCACCTCTGGCATCCCCAGCGCAGGCAAATTTCCCAAAACACTGAGATGCAGTGACCACTCTCCCGGGTGTATCTTTTGGCGGCTGAGAAGTCCGCCTTCCAATTTTCCCATGCCTGGGATGTGAACCACAGAGAGTCTTGCAACTTCCTTGTGTGCCAACTGACTCTTAGTGCCACCCTGATGGTTAACATAAGCCACCGCCGTGGCCTTGTCGGTCTGTACCCTTACTAGGTAGCCCTGGCTCTTAGCTCTAGGAAGTTGAAGGGCGATCCCTGCTCCACCAAGGACCATCTCCCCTGGACCGTGGAGTCCCCCATGACCATTCCCCAGCCTATAAGACTGGCATCTGTGGTAACAATCTTCCAAGATACTGGAAGAAAAGATCTGCCCGGAGACAGATTCTGGTTACTAACCTCCAGGCGAGACTCCATCGGCCCTGGGAGATAAGGACATGCAGGAATACAAAGTCTGCAATTGTCTGTTCCACTCTGCCAGGATGTTGTACTGAAGTGCCCTGGAGTGAAACTGTGCATAGGGAAATGCCTCAAAAGAGGCTACCATCTTCCTTAGCAGCCTCACACAGAGGTGAACTGAAGTGTCTCATCGCCCTCACCTGGCTTACCAGGGCCTTGAGGTTGCTGATCCTCTCAGCGGTAAGAGTACCCTTGCCCTTGTATCTAGCTGTGGACCTAGATATTCCAGAGACTGAACTGGGTCTAGTAAGGATTTCCTTACATACATGACCCAACCCCTGCTTTCCAGGAACTGGATAGCTTGGGTCACATTCTGCTTGAGTCTGCACTGAGACTGATCTCTAAGCAAGAGGTCACCCAGGTATCCCTTTATTAGGACTCCTTGTGACCTTAGAAGGCACTGCACTGGAGCCAAAATCCTTTTGAAGATTCGTGGAGCTATTGTGATCCTGAATGGCAGAGCCAGAATTAGTAGCGTCGTTCTTCTATCACAAAAACCTCTGATGAGGTAGCAAAATTGGTACATGCAATTATACATCCTTGATGTCTAATAATGCCAAAAAATCTCCTTCTTGGAGCGAGGCAATCACTGAGCGGATTGACTCCATGCGGAACGGCCGTACGAAATTGGTTTAGGGCCTTGAGATGTAGAATAGGCCTTACTTCCCCATTTAGCTTCGGGACCGTAAATAGGTTTGAGTAGTAGGCAAGCAGGCACATGTTTATGCAAAAAGTGCCTAAGTAAGCCGGCATGTGTTTATGCAAAACGTGCTTATGTAAGTAAGCAAGCATGTGTTTAGCAAAACCTGCACACATAGGCATCAGGTGTCTCTGCATCATGTGTGCTATGCATCATGCGACAGCGCATCAATGTAAACTTGTAACATGCAGACACCTGCCTATGCAGATGCGCCCATGCAGACACAAATCTCTATGCGACACAAGTCTCTATGCAACACAAGTCTATGCGACATGAGCCTATGCATCCCGGACCATGTGTTTTAGCAACCATGTTCAACAAACATATTTTAGCAAACACGTGCTCCAGCCAACAGTCATCTAGGCAAACATGCCTTTAAGCCAGTTTACAAGCATACCCCTGTTCTATTGCAACCGGGCCCATGCAGGATGAGCCAAGCACATATGCACCCAATGCGGCCTCTATGCTGCTTCAGCACAGTAAAAACAAATAAACTCCTGCAGACCAACCCTACACTATACTGGAGACCCAACTCCTTAAAAGTGCACCGATGCCCATTTAAGGAAAAAGAAGCCTTTAATAAGTACTCCAGCTTTTTATCTGAAGGATCCTTAACACCTGGGTATTATCAACAGGACAGGTCAGTGATTTACTTAGAGCTGTGACTGCTGCATGAACAGCTGGTACTCCCCCCTTCTCAAAAAGTTTTCCTCCATAGAATATAACAAAGAAAACCCTTTAGAAGGAATAAACAATCTGTCTGGGTGCACCATTCAGCATATATCACTCTCTCAAAGAAAGGGTGCAAAGCGACCCCCTGCACACCTTTTGGTGTTTTAAATGACCCAAGGGAGGAATATACATTCACAGGACTCTCCACCGGAGATAACCTGAATGCTGCACGTACCTTATGTGTAAGTACCTGGATCAGCAGCCTCTGAGATTGAGAGGCAGGTGTCCTTTGGGATTATTCTGGCTCAGGACTCTCTAAAGCAGAAGCGTCTGCAAAAGAATTGGCCAGATCCCCTGCAGCTACCTCCTCTCCCTCATCAACCCATTCTTGCTCCAGAATTGGAGGGTTAGGGGGAAGAAGACCTGTCATGCTTCTCACCCTGTTTGGTAGAAGCAACCATACCAGAAATCCTGGCTTCTAAGCCTAGTAAGGCTGCCGACAGATCATCTTTAGTAACAGACTGTGAGGAAAACAGATGAGGGATCAGCTACAATACCAGAGAGAGTCGCAGCAGCTCTGACTGCCCAGTAGCTTCTGGTCTATCAGGGGAAGCAATGGCAGCAGTGGTCAGACTAGCCTCAGCAGGGGCTGTGGTAACACATCCGTGCCTCTAGCCTTATTACAGGAAGCGGTGCTCCCCTAGTGTGCTTCTTGAAAGCCCTGGCTGCTAGTGCATGCACTGCTTAGCCCAGCTCCCCCAACTCAGCTTCCTGCCTAGCCCGACTTAGCTGCCGACCCCCAGACTCACATGCCAACATTTATTTAGACAAACTTGATTTTTTTTTTAGCAACCATGCATTTAAGCCAGTTTGCAAGCATCAGGCAAAAACACAAAAATGACTGTGGCCCTCTGGTGGTGAGAAAAAAAGAAGTGCAGGCAAAAGTAAGGAGAATTTAAACAAACCTTTTCCTATGTTTGCAGCAAGCCACCTGGGTTCAGTAACATTATCCCCATTAGGGATTACTCACCATTCCAACCGCAGGGCCTGGAGGAGACTGCAGGCCCAACCTTCAGCCAGCACGACGGGCTTTGCCTCTAAGACCGGTTACCCTATAGTATGAGGGTCCACTCCCTTGGACCTGTACAGCACCCTGCAAGAGTACCTTGGTTTCAGAATTCCAGGCTTTCCTGTACGCAGGGTGCAGTGCCACGTGTGGTTGCATTACAGGCAAAACTTCACAATATTCTTCTCTCTTCTTAGCGAGGCCCGGGTACCATTTATCTTAGCTTTAATAGCCGTTTGAAATGGATCCAATATGAAGGTTGTCCTTGATTCTAAAAAGAACCTGTGTGGGAACCAGCATAGAAGTGCCACAGAGCCATAGAAGTGACCATCCACCTTCAAGACACTGGCAAAAAGAACTGAAGTGCTCCCAGTGTGGGAGGGGTTATATAGGAGGGGGAACTTCCTATTTGTTTTTTTTTGTTTGATTGCCAGTGTCCATTCACCTATAGGTGGCGCATAACCTAGTATGTATAGAATATATAGCCTGCTCTGTGTCCCGTTAAGTCAGAAAAAAAAAAAGGACATTTAAATTGCTGGCAAAACAATACCATTGTCAATAGAAAAATATGAAAATAAAAAATCCCCCAAATCATAACAGGCCCTTTGGGTTTGGTATAGATTTTACAAATAATAAAAAAAAAAAAAACACAAAAACACCCCCACCCGAACCATACCAGGTCACATGCCCTCAACATTGGGGGGGGGGGGGGGGTCGAGGTTCTCATGCACATTGCTGGATCGAGATGGGGCTCAGGCAAACTTTGGAGGGTGGAGGGGGCTGGGGCGCTGCTGCACACAGAGGGTTATTTTTTTTTTTTTTTTTATATAAATGTTTCACCCAAGATTACATTCATATATACATGTGAATTCTGGGTGAAGACCTTTACAGAGGAAACTTGGGGATTGATGGAGAGAGAGAGAGAACAAGATATACTGTATATCTCTAATAGAAAAAAATGCTGTGTGAATGTCTCAGCATTCATGCTAAAGACATGTTTGCAAATTGTGTGAAATGTTTTTTGCTTTTTGCAGGGAGAATATCACACTCCCTAACATTGAATCCCACAAAAAGGAAAAACACTTTAAGAACTTTCAAACAGAACTGTTGAACACTGACCAAAAGGTATTTTTTTTCTAATGCCATAGGGTAAAACTCTTTAACTAGAAGAGGAAATAGGGAGACACCTGCACAGTGTACAAAGTGTATAGAGATTCTTGATTCAATGTAATTAATCATCTACTGGCAAAGAGTGAACTGCTACACAGAATTGATACAATGTTGCAGACAGATCTCTGACAGTTTAGGAGTGAAAAGATAGGCGACCTTTTGAGCAGTGTGCCAAAAAGGTTTTTAAAAAAATTGAGAGTGCAAGCTACATCGAAAGTGTGATTTTTTTTTCTTAATCAGGGAAAGGAATCTTTGAAGCGTAACTACACTTTTGTAGAGAAAAAAAAATTCCCTCTGTGTGATCTATGTACATTGCAAGGATTAAAACAACCTTTGTTGCAGATTCCTACTTTTTGTTATTCTGAAGAAATCACTGTTTGTTCCTCTGTGCCTCTCTGCTAAGTGGGTCTAATGGGAGTGGTTTCATAATTAACAGTCAGATGTGGCAGCAGCAGAGCACTAATGAGGAAATCTGCTGGGCCTGCATCCCTTTAGACTTGTTCCTATTGAAAGTATCTCACCAAAAATGACATTTTTGTTGCAGGGGATGCCTGAAATCTGACTGGTATCTTAGGCAGACTTCTGGGAAACACAACAGGAAATGATGTTTCTGGGGAGGGGCCAGTACACATTCTGTGTACAGAACTCCAGGTAGCCATATTGCATGGCATTTATAGAAAATTACAGTGGCTGCAGAATGAAAAGGAAAAAGGGATTTTATTAAAACTTACCGTAAAATCCTTTTCTCCGAGTTCACTGACAGACGCAGCTCTTCATGACTTTGTGGAGTTTTATGTTCGTCCTACCAGGAGTTAACTAGGCAGGGAAAAGAAATCAGCTGGCCCCTCCCCTGGGGGCCGTCCTCTTTTCCTACATTAAAACCCCCCCTCACAGAATAGCTCTCCAGTTTGTACACAAGCCGTACCAAAACAGAGCCCAGAGGGGTGGGTGCTGCATCTGTCAGTGAACTCGGAGAAAAGGATTTTACGGTAAGTTTTAATAAAATCCCTTTTTCTCCTACGTTCACTGACAGACGCAGCTCTTCATGACTTTGTGGGGACGTCCCCAAGCTGTGTCAAAAAAGAGGGGTGGGTAAACGCAAAAAACTGTACCCAACTGAACCTCTGAGGAGGCGCCAGACACGCCTACACTG
>BLSH010466543.1:4185678-4195694 GCA_018402905.1 Glandirana rugosa | reverse complement strand
TTAGCAATCAGCATGACAGAAAAAAGGGAGTGGGGACATCATTTTCTCAGTCTTGTATGTTTTAATTGATGCATTTTAAAGGAAGGTAAAAATGTCAAATTGCTATATTTATTAACTTCAGTAATATATACAATATTCAGTAATATATACAATATATTGCATTTCCATAAGACCACAGGTTTCCTAAATTATATTTTATTTAACCTAATATTTGGATAGAATGATATCTTCCAGTCTCCTACACCTTGTTATTCTATACTAAATGTGATAAACTGCCTAACACCAATAGCGAGGTACAGGAGTGTGGAATACATAATTAGGGGATAGACTTGAAGGAAATCAGACATGAAATACAGTATGAACTTCCATTATTGTCTTCCTGAAATGTGCCTAGCAGTTTCTGTACTTTCAGTACTTTGAGTATTGCATACAGAAATTGAAGTCAGAGTAAAATTAGATTTCTTGATCTGCATACATGTTCTGACAGCCAGTAAACTTTTGTTTAGCAGTTGGGGTCAGCAGTTCATAGTCCTGCGAATATAACTTTCCCAGAAGGAACAAAGTGGGAATTTTTGGAATACTGGCTTTCAAGACTTCTGGTGCAGTTGTAATATCTACAGCAGTGGTTCTCAACCTCAGTCCTCAAGTACCCCCAAACAGGCCATGTTTTCAGGTTTTCCTTTACTTTGCACAGCTGCTTTAAATCAATATCAATGGCATGGTATTGATAAGAGCTATTTTATCTAAGGCAAGTTCCCAAAACATGGCCTGTTGGGGGTACTTGAGGACTGAGGATGAGAACCACTGATCTACAGGTACCTCTAGATGATATCTTTAGATAATGATAATTGTAAAGGAAATTTTTAAGTTCTGTATATAATTGTATTCTATTTTGTATGTATTGCACGCAGCACTCATTGTGCACACGGCACTAATAATGTTATCATTACATGTTTGCATTCTTTCGGGTCCTGATTAGAAATTAGCCTGCCTATGTTATGCCCCTTGTTACCATACAAGTACAATTGTAATATTAATGTGATACCTACGTAATCATGTGTATAAAAACCTTCAACTGCATCATAATAAAGCAGAACAGTTATTTGGAAAGATGCTGAGTGTATCTTTTGTGTCTGTTCCCTACTGCAGTAGTTATTAATTTGGAACCACTAATCAATATGAGGATAGGAGTTGCCCATCTATAAAATTCCAGTTCAATAATTATGCTTTGAAGTAAAGACCTGTGTTCTTTAACATCTTGCCGACCGCCCCAAGTACATGTACTGCAGGGCGGCTGCTCCTGTGCGCAGAATCACGTACAGGTACGTGATTCGGCACTTCCGAGTCTGGGGCGCACACAAGCGCCACCGGCAAACCGCTCCCGCTGTGATTGGACATAGTGGGAGTCAATCAGTGGGTCCGGTGGACGCGATGTCCACCGGGAACCACAGATCGTTTGAGGCACAGGCAGAACGGTGATCTGCACAGGTAAACAAGGCAGATTGCCTTTCTGTGACAAGGGAAGGCAGTGATCTTGTGTTTCGCCAAACAGAAACATGAATCTCTATCTTCCCACGGATCGCCGCCGGCTACCCGCGATGCCCCCCCCCGCAGTGAAAGAACGGAGGTCCGTGTAAGTAAACACGGATCTCCGTTCTGTTAGAGGGGGAAGGGCGGTGATCACTCCCCCCAGCCAGGCCAGCTCACATACAGTAAGAACACGCCCAGGGAACACAGTTAACCCTTAGAGCGCCCCCTCCAGGTTAACCCCTTCACTGCCAATGGCATTTACACAGTAATCAGTGCATCTTTATAGCACTGATCGCTGTATAAATGCCAATGGTCCCAAAAAAGTGTCAAAATGGTGTGACATGTCCGCTGCAATATCGCAGTACCGTTAAAAATCGCAGATCGCCGATATTACTAGTAAAAAATAAATAAAAACCCCAGAAATGAAGTATCCGTAAATGTGGCAATTTTTGCGCAAACCAATCAATAAACGCCGATTGCAATTTTTTTTTTACCAAAAATATGAGGAAGAATGTAAAATCGGCCAAAACCGATGAAAAAAAAGTTTTTTTATATTTTTTTTTTTTGGATTTGTATTTTAGCAAAAAGTAAGAAATTTGTTTTTTTTTGCAAAATTGTTGCTCTTCTTTTGTTTATAGCGGTGATCAGAAATGAGGCAGAGGGGATCAAATACCGCCAAAAGAAAGCTCTATTTGTGGGAAAAAAAAGGATGCAAATTGTTTGGGTACAATTTCGCGCGACCGCACAATTGACAGTTAAAGCAATGCAGTGCCGAATCGCAAAAAGTGCTCTGGTCCTAAAGTGGGAAATCCTTCTAGGGCTGAAGTGGTTAATATAATTTACTATATTTTCAAAAACTGTACTCAAGCAGGTAGCTTAATGGACGAATTACTGAAGTTTGAAGTTATAACTTCAAACCAGTAATTTCACAGTAAATCGATAAATAATACATTTTTATCTTATAACATATAGCATAATAATATATGATTTAGCTTGTACCTTTTCAGCAGCAGTAGATTCTCATTCTCCCTCTTAACTGTGTAAGAAAAACATGGGATTGTGGGTAAATCTTATACACATAAACCCATGTATTTCCTTGTAGTTAAGAGGGCTGGGCTGGAAGGGAGTATTTGTCTTTTAGAAATATGCCCCCCTATGACAGAGGCGTGCCTCCACTGCAGAATTATTATTGGACAGCTTGGGCCAATGGTGCTTTACCATTGGTCCAAGGCTCCAAGCTGTCCATTGAGCTTAGTGCTTCGGACAAGAAGTGAGGAGAGGCACTGTGAGCTCATACTCTCAGTCTGCTGCAAACACAGTGTGTCAGCTTGTATTTAAACTGGTCGCTCTGTATCTAGCTTCTGAGAGGCTGCGCAAGGAGCCCCATATTTCTGGAACCATAGATGATAGAAGCCCCAAATTTTGACCAGTGGTGGGGTAGGACTTCAGCCACCTACGACCCTCGAAGTTGATCTTTTTTTTTTTTTTTTTTTTTTTGGCGATTGGTGATAAAGCTTTAGTGGAGACACCTTTTTCGTATGAAAGTCAGATGTTTGTAATTCGGGGACTGCTGTAATATTAATATTTATATATATATATATTATACATATGCTGATGAATCCCTGTTAGACAACCAGATGGATTTTAAGCATAAGTCTACTTTAAATAATCTATAACAGTTATGTGAAGAAGACTCTAGTAACAATGGTAATGCTTTTCAGGGCATTGTTTTAACTGATATGGCTATGTATTAAATGAAAAAAGTTATACACACGGAATTACCTGGTTGAAATTGCAACATCAACTCTCCACCTTAAATCTTCCACAGTTGGTAACCTAATTCCTTGTTTTAAAGCTGAATCCTCTAGAATTGGACGTCTAGGGGGAAAAAAAAAACACAAAAGTTAACTTAGCTAAGAGCAGGTTCACATTGGTGAGCTGCAGTTTCAGTGCAGCACGATTTATACGCTTTTTACACAAAGTCTTAAGTGCATTCCCACCAACTTCTATTAGACCATATTTTTACATGAAAGCGCATCGAAGTCCTGTATCTTTGATGCACTTTCAGAAAACAGAGTCTAACAGAAGTCAATGGGGCGCGTGTAAAACATGTTTACAATTGTGCTGCACCTGCAATGCAGCCAAACATCAGAGCACCGCTATGAACCCGCTCTAAGAGTAAGCAACAGGTTTCCCGCTACCCTACCAAACAAGGAAAAAGAAGTTGGAAGTGGGAAAAGCTCAGTGACGATAGCATCAGTGCCTGTGGATTAGCAATGGTGAGTATGGCACTGTCATCACTGCAACAGGACAAACTCATAGTTAAAGTGGCTGTAACCCTAAAAAAAAAAAAAAAATTCTTCTGTTGCTGCAAGGTGTGTAGCATAGTGCTATTGCAGTGTAATTTGTCCCAGTTTTTGCTCTAAAATACCTGGTTGATCCTGCCTGTTCCTGTGTCCCCCTTATGTATGCTGACCGGGGTAATCATGTCTGCTGATCCATGATAACGTGGTCAGTTTACGGGCCTCCGTCATCCGGCAGTGTTCTGAGTTGCACTCCCTCTCCCCCTCCCCCCTTGCCTGCCAGCTCCAGTCTGTGTCTGTAGAGCTGATCTCCTCTCCGTCCCTTCCCTCCTGTCTCTATTCTGATGTAATACATAATGCAATTACTTGTATACGCACTGTTTTAGCAAGATATTCAGTGCAGTAGGTCCATTTTTTTTAAAATGATAATCTTAAATACCTTTTTGCACAGCTCCTGTGTTGTCATGTGATCTCCCTCTGCTGGCTGGCATCACTGGGAAATCTCAGCCCCTCCCGCTGCTGTAGATTGAGGAAGGAGAGCAGAGGGAGATCATGTGACTGCACAGAGGAGCTGTGCAAATCGGTATTTAGGATTAGAATTTAAGAAACACACACACACACACACACACACACACACACACACACACACACACACACACACTGCACTTTATATCTTGCAAAAACAGAGATAATGCACATAATTATATTATGCAACTTTACAACCTCTAAGTTTTCCATGACAACATTATCACAAGTGCTTTCCCTGCCACCAATATAATGCAGTTTGCCAGTCTTTACATGTTTTTCAGGCTTTTCCCCCTTTATTTTTACATAGTAATGCTGCAAATAACACTTTATGTTCCTGGGTGGCTATACTGCCTCTTCTATTGTATCTACAGAAGGAGACATGGCTTTCACACAGGCTGTATTTCCAACATGTTTGCCTTTGTTCATCTCCATTACATGGGGGTGGGATCAGTAGTTTACATAGCTCAAACAATATTGTTTTACTATACTTGCTGAAAAGGTTCTTAGTCCGAAGAAAACAAATGCAGCCACCACATCTAATGACTGCTAAGCTGCAATCTATTATATTTTTTTGTTCTTAGTTTAGGGTAGCAAAGGGTTAGTTACACTTTAAAGTAGAACTCTTCAGGAAAGAATATGTAAATATTGTGCAAACATATCAGAATGTGACACACATATATCTATATATATATATATATATCCAATAATAAGCGCAAATATGTCTGCAAATGGTTGGATGTTAAAGTGAACACATGTTCACCTACGTAAAAAATGTATTTTTATACATTACCCCTAGTGTATTTGCAGGCTGCATAATGACATATACAGTGGGTAAGGAAAGTATTCAGACTCCCTTAAATTTTTCACTCTTTGTTATATTGCAGCCAATTGCTAAAATCATTTAAGTTCATTTTTTCCCCTCATTAATGTACACACAGCACCCCATATTGACAGAAAAACACAGAATTGTTGACATTTTTGCAGATTTATTAAAAAAGAAAAACTGAAATATCACATGGTCCTAAGTATTCAGTATTTAGTAGAAGCACCCTTTTGATCTAATACAGCCATGAATCTTTTTGGGAAAGATGCAACAAGTTTTTCACACCATTTGGGGATCCTCTGCCATTCATTCCGCCTTGCAGATCCTCTCCAGTCCTCTCAGGTTGGATGGTGAACGTTGGTGGACGGCCATTTTTAGGTCCCTCCAGAGATGCTCAATTGGGTTTAGGTCAGGGCTCTGGCTGGGCCATTCATGAACAATCACGGAGTTGTTGTGAAGCCACTCCTTCATTATTTTAGCTGTGTGCTTAGGGTCATTGTCTAGTTGGAAGGTAAACCTTCGGCCCAGTCTGAGGTCCTGAGCACTGTGGAGAAGGTTTTCGTCCAGGAGATCCCTGTACTTGGCCGCATTCATCTTTCCCTCGATTGCAACCAGTCATCCTGTCCCTGCAGCTGAAAAAAAAACCCCACAGCATGATGCTGCCACCAACATGCTTCACTGTTGGGACTGTATTGGACAGGTGATGAGCAGTGCCTGGTTTTCTACACATACCGATTAGAATTAAGGCCAAAAAGTTCTATCTTGGTCTCATCAGACCAGAGAATCTTATTTCTCACCATCTTGGAGTCCTTCAGGTGTTTTTTTTTTTTTTTAGCAAACTCCATGCGGGCTTTCATGTGTCTTGCACTGAGGAGAGGCTTCAGTCAGGCCACTCTGCCATAAAGCCCCGACTGGTGGAGGGCTGCAGTGATGGTTGACTTTCTACAACTTTCTCCCATCTCCCGACTGCATCTCTGGAGCTCAGCCACAGTGATCTTTGGGTTCTTCTTTACCTCTCTCACCAAGGCCCTTCTCCCCCGATAGCACAGTTTGGCCAGACGGCCAGCTCTAGGAAGGGTTCTGGTCATCCCAAACGTCTTCCATTTAAGGATTATGGAGGCCACTGTGCTCTTAGGAACCTTAAGTGCAGCAGAATTTTTTTTGTAACCTTGGCCAGATCTGTGCCTTGCCACAATTCTGTCTCTGAGCTCTTCGGACAGTTCCTTTGACCTCATGATTCTCATTTGCTCTGGCATGCACTGTGAGCTGTAAGGTCTTATATAGACAGGTGTGTGGCTTTCCTAATTAAGTCCAATCAGTATAATCAAACACAGCTGGACTCAAATGAAGGTGTAGAACCATCTCAAGGATGATCAGAAGAAATGGACAGCACCTGAGTTAAATATATGAGTGTCACAGCAAAGGGTCTGAATACTTAGGACCATGTGATATTTCAGTTTTTCTTTTTTAATAAATCTGCAAAAATGTCAACAATTCTGTGTTTTTCTGCTGTGTGTACATCAATGAGGAAAATAAATGAACTTAAATGATTTTAGCAAATGGCTGCAATATAACAAAGAGTGAAATATTTAAGGGGGTCTGAATACTTTCCGTACCCACTGTACATAATGTATCATTTTTCTGCTTTGAAAGGAAATGTGTATATATATATATATATATATATATATATATATATATATATAAATAAATAAAAATATATACATAAAAATATATCCACAACTATGATAAAGTATGTGAAGCCATTTTTCTAATTCTGGATAGAGTGGTTAAAGTGATTGTAAAGTGTTTATTTTATTTTTTTTTAAATAGCAAACATACTTACCTCTTCTGTTTTGCACAGAGCAACCCCGATGCTCCTCTTCTCGGGTCCCTCTTCACCTCTCCTGGTCCCACCCTCCTGTCAAGTGGGTGGGACCCGATCTGAGTCACTTCTCCGTGTATCCATTTAGACGCGGAGCTGCGGCCCGGCCCCACCCCCTCTCTCCCCCGACTGGCTAAACTACTTTGATTGACCGCTGCGGGAGCCAATGGCGCCGCTGCTTTACCTCAGCCAATCAGGAGGGTCTCGGATGGCTAAGACACTCATGGACATCTCTGGAGAGAGAGGGACCTCAGGTAAGAAATTAGGGGGTGCTGGGGAGGCTGCTAAACAGAAGGCTTTCTATTTTAATACATAGAATGCAATAAAATAAAAAAAACCCTTTATGCCTTTACAAGTCCTTTAAGGGTTATAACCCAGATGCCCATGTCCTCATTAGGAAGATTCACTCTGTTTGTGATGGGGAACACAGTCACTGGGAGTGAAAGCAAGAAGAGATTCTAAAAAAAAAATTTGAGTGATGGAATAGAGTAATCTTCCAGTGAGGACGCTTGCTATAGTGACAACTGTCAAAGATTTTCTTTTACTTCCTGTTGTATCTATTTAACAAGAAGCTAAGTGAAATCTCTCACTACACTATTTACAAATAAACTGACAGGGTTTTAAGACCACCTTATTTTTTCCAAAATGGAAACAAGTAGCTTTAAAACGCACACTTTAGTAACTATATAATTTGCTTTAGCTTTCGGCAACCAAATTTGTCAAGAATTGTCATCTATTAGTAATGTGTACATAAAACATTTAGCATGTTGTTTTGTTTTATACCTGTTTCCATAGACAATATTAGAAAAGTCATCGATAAAATCATCAGGAATTCTAAAAACAAAAACACATAGATGAAGACGTCATAAGCACAGCAATCTCAGAGCACATATCAAGATGATAATAAAAAAAAAAAAACAAACACATTTAATTCACCATATACATTTACCCACATTTTAGCTCTGTAATGCTACTCTCACACTGGGGTGTTTTTTATGTGCTGCGGTGCTAAAAATAGCGCCCTTATAGCGCCTGAAAAACAACCCCCCATCCACCCCAGTGTGAAAGCTTTCACACTGGGGCGGTATGCATGCAGGACGTTACAAAAAGTCCTGCAAGCAGCATCTTTGGGACGGTGCGGTGATTACACCGCTTCTCCACCGCCCCTGCCATTGAAATCAATGGCAAGCGCTTCCGAAACGGCTGCACACCACCTCGGAAGCGCGGTGAGCCGGCATTTTAACCCTGTTTTAACCCCTTGTGGGGGGGGGGGTTAAAAGAGCCGTGCTCCCACCTACATAGCGGAGTCATAGCACCGCTATAACAGCCGTAAATCACCGATGAAACTAGCGGAGATTTACTGCTAGCGCCTGCCCGCCCCAGTGTGAAAGTAGCCTACAACACAAAAAAAACACAGAACAATTAGGCCTCATGCACACAGGGCGTTATAAAAAATGAGCTGCAAAGCCACTATTAATGGCAGGAAAAAGCTGCTGTAAAAACATGCTTTTAGTAGCTTTTTGCATTGGTGTTAATGCACGTTTAGCCACGCTAGCTTTTAGCAGCGCTTCTCTGCCTATTCAAAATCAATGGTTCCCTATGAGAGCCCATTGATTTCAATAGAAGTTACATCCAAGTCGGATCATGATGATCTGATTTGTGCACTGAGGATCTTGAAAGGGAAACCCTTGCAAAATGAGAGAAAAAAAAAAAACCAACCTAGCATGGGGCCGCATCCCCCCAAGACCATATCAGACCCTTCGGTCTGGTATGGATTTTATAAGGGAACCCCCCCCCACACCAAAAAAAATAAAATAAAAAAATGGCGTGGGGCTCCCCAAAAGCCATAGCAGATCCTTTTCCAAGCATGTAGTCCAGCAGGTCACGAAAGGGGGGGCCCCAGATCCCAAACCCCCACCTAAATGTAAATGAGTATGGGGTATATTGTACCCCTACCCATTCACCCAAAAACTGTCAAAGAAATAAAACCAGAACAAAGTCCTTTATTAACTGGTTCTCGTTCGGCTCGCGTCCATTTACTGCTGCAGTGGCTCTGTAGCGCGAATCACCGCCTATAAAGAGCGGCTCGTGCGTGCGCAGTAGCAGGCAGAGCGCTCTCGTGCCCACCACACTCTGCAGAGTTCTGGCCGTGGCTCGGGTGGACCCGATCTCCGCCGGCGAGCCGCGATTGCTTAACAGAGAAGAAAAACAGGGAACCGCTGAAGTATACACAGGCACTTCCCAGCTCTGTCAGGCAGCCATTTACACAGTAATCAGTGGATATTTAAATTTCTGATCGCTGTATAAATGTCATTGGTCCCAAAAAAAGTGTCAAAAATGTCCGACATGTCCGCCCCAATATCAAAATCCCGATAAAAATTGCAGATCGCCACCATTACTAGTAAAAAAAAAAAAAAAAATTGTAAAAAAAGACAGAAATGAATTCACATAGTTTGAAAACGCGGCACCTTTTGCCGATTGTGATTTTTTTTTTTTTTTTTAACCTAAAATATAAGAATATAAATCGGCCAAAATCGATGAAAAATTTAGTTTTTTTATATATTTTTTTATATGTATTTTAGCAAAAAGTACTAAATATTGTTTTTTTTTTTGCAAATTTGTCGCTCTTTTTTTGTTTATAGCGGTGATCAGAAATGATGCAGAGGTGATCAAATACCACCAATAGAAAGCTCTATTTGTGGGGAAAAAAAGGATGCAAATTTAGTTTGGGTACAATGTCGCACGACCGCGCAATTGTTAAAGCGACGCAGTGCCGAATCGCAAAAAGTGCTCTGGTCCTAACATGGGAAAACTTTCCAGGGCTCAAGTGGTTACAGTAGCTCCAGCGTCTCTTCTCACTCGCTCCCCCCCCCCCCTTTCCTGGCCTGCTGGGCTGCATGCTCGAATAAGGGTCTGGTGTGGATTTTGGGCCGGTCCTTTCCCCCCCCCC
>BLSH010466543.1:4141433-4154160 GCA_018402905.1 Glandirana rugosa | reverse complement strand
GGCAGTCATGGGACACAGGGCTAGGCCGATGTTCAGTCATGGCCAAAAATATTGGCACCCCTGCATTTCTATCAGATAATGCACCACTTCTCCCTGAAAAATATTGCATTTACAAATATTTAGGCATTCTCATGTTTGTTTTGTTTGTATTGATATGACACAAAATGGAGAAACAAAAAGCCAAATCTGACACATTTCACACAAAACTCAAACCATGGACTGGACAAAATATTGGCACACCGAATGTAATATTCCGTAGTACACTCCTTGGAAAAAATAACTGAAATCAAATCGCTACCTGTAACCATCAATGAGTCTCTTCCACCTCTCTACTGGAGTTTTGGACCCCTCTTCTTGGGCCATCTGCTCCACGTCTCTCAGGTTGGAACGGTTCCTTTTCCCAACTGCTATTCTGAGATCTTTCCACAGGAGTTCTATGGGATCTGGACGTATTGCTGACCAGTTCAGTACTCTCTGGTGCTTTGTCTTAAAACGTTTCTGGGTGCTTTATGACGTGGGTTTTGGGTCATTGTCCTGCTGTAAGACCCATGACCTCTGACGGAGATCCAACTTTTTGACACTGGGCCCTACATTGCACCTTAGAATTCTTTGGTAGTCTTCGGATTTCATAATGCCATGCATACGGGCAAAACATCCAGTGCCTGAAGCAGCAAGTAAACCCCAAAACATCAGTGAACCTCCACCATGTTTGACTGTAGGGACTGTGTTCTTTTCTTTAAGGGCCTCATTTCTATTTCTGAAAACAGTAGAATGATGGGCTTTACCAAAAAGCTGTAATTTTGTTTCGTCTGTCCACAACACACTCTCTCAAGGATTTTGGCTTCCTCAGATGAGTTATGGCAAACTCCAATCTGGCTTTATGTTTCTGTGTCAGCTGTGGGGTCCTCCTACCATAGCGTCCCTTTTCATTCAGATGGCTATGTATAGTGCGAGCTGACACAGTTGTACCCTGTGCCTGAAAGTCAGCTTGAATTTGTCTGGAAGTTTATCGAGGTTCTTTATCCACCATTTGAACAATCCTTCGTTGCAATTTGATCAATTTTTCTTGTCCATGTCGATTATCTACAGTGCCATGGGCTGTAAACTTCTTGACAATGTTACGCACAGTGGACACAGGAACATTAAGGTCTCTGGAGATGGACTTGTAACCTTGAGGTTGTCCACGATTTTAGTGCTCAGATCCTCAGACAATTCTTTGCTGCTCTTTCTTTTCTCCATGCTCAGTCTGACAAACAGAGACACAAAAGAAAGTTTGAGTCAATTTTTCACCAATGTAACTGGTTGCCGGTGTGATTTTTATGTTGTCAGCATCTTAATTGATGTGAGTTTATTTACAAATTACAGGAGCATCACAAACTTGGAATGCAATTATTTTTTATTTTTCAAGTCCATTTTTGGAGTTTTGTGTGAAATGTCAGATTTGGCTTTTTGCTTCTCTACTTTTTTTGTGTCACAACAATACAAACAAAAGAAATGAACATGAATATGGCTAAACATTTGTAATTGCAACAATTTTCTGGGCGAAGTGGTGCATTATCGTACAGAAATTCAGGGGAGCTTATTTTTTTTTGGCCATGACTGTACATGGCAGTCATCGGACACAGGGCTATACTGATATCCATGGCAGTCATCAGTCAGAGATTTTAGCTTTGTGACATGGTGCATTATCCTGCTGAAAGTAACCATCAGAAGATGGGTACACTGTAGTCATAAAGGGATGGACATGGTCAGCAACAATACTCAGGTAGGCTGTGGTGTTTAAATGATGCTCAATTGATACTAAGGGGCCCAAAGTGTGCCAAGAAAACATCCCCCACACCAGAACACCACCAGCCTGAACCGTTGATACAAGGCAGGATGGATCCATACTTTCATGTTTACGCCAAATGCTGACCCTACCAGCTGAATGTTGCAGCTCAAATCGAGACTCATCAAACCAGGCAATGTTTTTGCAATCTTCTAGTGTCCAATTTTGGAGAGCCTGTGCGAAATATAGCCTCCGTTTCCTGTTCTTAGCTGACAGGAGTGGCACCCAGTGTGGTCTGCTGCTGCTGCCAATCTGCTTCAAGGTTTGATGTGTCGTGCATTCAGAGATGGTATTCTGCATACCTTGGTTTATTTGAGTTACTGTTACCTTTCTATAATCTGGAACCAAATCTGCCCATTCTCCTCTGACATCAACAAGGCATTTTCATCCACACAACTTCCACACTGGATATTTTCTCTTTTTTTGGACCATTTTATGCAAACCTTAGAGATGGTTGTGCGTGAAAATCCCAGTAGATGAGCAGTTTTCAAAATACCCAGACCAGCCCGTCTGGTACCAACAACCATGCCACATTCAAAGTCACTCACTTAAATCCCTTCTTCCTCATTCTGATGCTCGGTTTGAACTTTAGCAAGTCTTCTCCACCACGTCTAGATGCCTAAATGCATGGAGTTGCTGCCATGTGATTGGCTGATTATCAATTTGTGTTACCAAGCAATTGAACAGGTGTACCTAATAAAGTGGCCGGTGAGTGTACATGGCAGTCATCGGACACAGGGCTAGGCTGATGTACATGGCAGTCATGGGACACAGGGCTAGACTGATGTACGTGGCAGTCATGGGACACAGGGCTAGACTGATGTACATGGCTGTCATCATCAGACACAGGGCTAGACTGATATGAATGGCTGTCATCAGACGCAGGGCTAGACTGATATACATGGCTGTCATCAGACGCAGGGCTAGACTGATATACATGGCTGTCATCAGACGCAGGGCTAGACTGATATACATGGCTGTCATCAGACGCAGGGCTAGACTGATATAGATGGCTGTCATCAGACACAGGGCTAGGCTGATATACATGGCTGTCATGGGACACAGGGCTAGACTGATATACATGGCTGTCATGGGACACAGGGCTAGACTGATCTACATGGCAGTCATGGGACAAAGGGCTAGACTGATCTACATGGCAGTCATGGGACACAGGGCTAGACTGATGTACGTGGCAGTCATGGGACACAGGGCTAGACTGATGTAAGTGGCAGTCATGGGACACAGGGCTAGACTGATGTACGTGGCAGTCATGGGACACAGGGCTAGACTGATGTACGTGGCAGTCATGGGACACAGGGCTAGACTGAAGTACGTGGCAGTCATGGGACACAGGGCTAGACTGATGTAAGTGGCAGTCATGGGGCACAGGGCTAGACTGATGTAAGTGGCAGTCATGGGACACAGGGCTAGACTGATGTAAGTGGCAGTCATGGGACACAGGGCTAGACTGATGTACGTGGCAGTCATCGGAAACATGCAGGCATAAAATAGATCTGATTCTGGGTCTGCTTTAAAGAGATTACTTCCTATGAGAACCATGGGCGTGCCATCGCTGACCTGAAAATGCCCGTTTCCTGGCTATTCTGCTGACCCTCTGACTTTACTTTCTGATCACCGATTTGGAATAAGTTTGCAGATCAGTAACGTCAGAGCAAAATAAGAACTCAGAGGGTCAACATGACAGCCATGGACCTAGCCAACTAGCACTTGCAGAATGAAAATCGGCCATGGCAGTGTCGTCGTTTCTGTCAGGAAAGGTTTTCTTTAAAACTGACCAATGCTTTCTGAACTAAAAAAAACAGTATTGCTGGAGTTGGTCTTTAATTGCTTGACATGAAGATGTCCAGGTCCCAGGTGGGCAGTGAGGTCATGGAACATATGAGTTAATAATTATCATGTGAAGGCATTTGTAAGCATTAATGACTGTCCTTGTAATTTTACAGGTGGAATCTGACATCTTGTGGAACTAGTGTGGCAAGTTCTGAATGCAGTGAGGAATTATTTTCCTCGGTCTCCGTTGGGGATCAGGATGATTGCTATTCCCTTCTGGATGACCAAGACTTCACTTCCTTTGATCTGTTTCCAGAGGGAAGTGTGTGCAGTGATGTCTCATCATCCATCAGTACATATTTTGACTGGTCTGACAGCGAGTTTGAATGGCAGGTAATTTGCAGAGTGAAATTTTACAAGCGAAACCCACCTAGATCTCCTTCTGATGTTCACAAGTTTTAAGAGTACACCCCTGTACTCCTAAAATCCATGGTGACCTGTAATGCATACATTGATCAGATCTCTCATGGTTGCTGTGGGACACATATACTTCATCTCCCTCTTTGCCATAACGTGTGATGGGTGTCCTCCATCACTGACTAGTGTATTGGAAAAAGGGAGAAGAAAAAGGTAGGTCTCTGTGTATAACCTTTATAGGTAGTTCTGGATCTCAGGGGTACTCTGCCAATAAAGTATTCATTTTTGTTCACACTGTGATTTAATAGCCTTTATAACCTGACCATCAAATGCATAGAAACCTTGATACCCCTTTAGTAACATGTTACACCCATATTTAGGGTTTAACCTATTACTAATGCAGGAGCTTTGCACCCCCCGATCCCTCACTGTGATAGCAGGTGGGGGATCCTCTCCTAACTCCAGCTGCCACAATTTAAAAACGGCAAAGTGGTTTGGGGCTCCACTCCACACGTCTGCGTCATTCATTCACACAACGACTGTAGTATACGGCTTGCAATTTTCATTGAACTATCAGGGTGCTCATCAGTGCTCTTGTAGTTCACTGACTCTTCTGCAGCTCCATAACCATCTGGATGTGTGAAGGTACAGGCAGACAGCTGTCAGAAGTTAGTGCAGGAGCCTGGCATTGCACCTGCAAGTAACTAGTAATCACAAGTGCAATGCTTTGCAGGCTCCATGGTAAAAAAGAATAGATGCAATTTTTTTTTTTTTACATTCAAAATCCTGTGCATTTAGTTTATAATGTGTTTTTTTTTACAAAAGGTGATGATAGTCTTTAAAGCAAGCAATTAGTTCTGCAGAAGTAAGACATCCCCTCACTCTCAGGATTGTAAACACTATAGAATGCCACATGAAACCTTTTTGTTTGGTGTCCATTACCTTCCTTTTATGCTTTTGGAGTCTGCAGAAATAAAACTGAACTTTTTTCTCTCTAGTTACCTGGAAGTGACATAGCGAGTGGTAGTGATGTGCTATCTGATGTGATACCCAGCATTCCCAGCTCTCCCTGCCTCCCCTCCAAGAAAAAGAACAAACACCGGAATCTGGACGAGCTCCCATGGAGTGCTATGACAAATGATGAACAGGTAATACCAAAATCACACTGTATATCTTTTCATCTCTGTTTTAGAAATCTGTTTAGTGCTCTCAAAATGTATTGTACGTCCTTCTGTACTACACTGGGGTACTAAATGAGAAGCTGGTTTCTCCAGACATAAATGAATGTCTCCCCATCCCACCAGTGCTGCTTATGTCCTCTTCCTTTTAATGCTTTTAAAATTTATTAGTGATATAATACTGGTCATATATGACAGTTTTTCTTTTAACCACTTGACCACCGGGCCTTTTCTAGCACTTTTTGTTTACATGTAACAATCCAGTATTTTGTGCTGGAAAATTACTTGGATCACCAAACATTATATATTTTTAAAGCAGAGGCTGTATAGAAAAAAAATTGGTGGGTGTTGCAATTTTTTGTCACACGGTGTTCGCGCAGCGGTTTTTCATACGCATATATTTTGGAAACAAATACTTTTTTGAATTTTAATGCACAAAAACACAATATAGTTTGGTAAAATTTTAAAAGATGAAGTTGTGCCAAGTGAATTCCAATATATATCACCAAACCTATCGTGCTTTAACCACTTAAATACCGGGCACTTAGAACACTTCCCGCCCAGACCAATTTTCAGCTTTCAGTGCTGCTGTGATTTGAATGAGAATTGCGCGGTCGTGCGACGCTGTACCCAAACAAAATTTTCATCATTTTGTTCCCACAAATAGAGCTTTCTTTTGGTGGTATTTGATTCCCCCCCTGCAGTTTTTATTTTTTGCACTATAAAAAAAAAGACCGAAATTTTTGAAAAAAAAAAAACATTTTTCTTTGTTTCTGTCACAAAAGTTTGTATAAAGTACATTTTCTCCTTCACTGACGGGCACTGATGTGGCTACACTGACGGGCACTGATGTGGCTACACTGACGGGCACTGATGTGGCTACACTGACGGGCACTGATGTGGCTACACTGACGGGCACTGATGAGGCAGTATAGATTGGCACTGATGAGGTGGCACTGATGATGGGGCACATATGCTGCACTGATGGGCGGCACTGCCAAGCAACACTGACGGGCACTGATACGTGGCACTGATATGCGGCACTGATGGACACTCATAGGTGGCACATGTGGGCACTGATAGGTGGCAGTGGTGGGCACTGGTGCAACAAGCACTGTTAGGGATGGCACTGGCAGGCATCATACATTGGCACAGTGCCATCCCTACAGTGCACAATATTAACCTTACCTGGTGGTCTAGTGGGGGCTCCCTGGTGGTCCTGGGCAGCCTCTGTGATCCTTCCCTGGTGGTCCTGGGTGGCCTCTTTGTGATGTCCAGGGGGGGGGCTCCCTGGTGGTCCTGGGCAGGCTCCCTGGTGGTCCAGTGGGGTGATCCTGAGGGTGGCTGCGCTGATAAATGTTAAGCGCAGCCCCCCTCTGTCAGGAGAGCAGCCGATCGGCTCTCCGCTGCTCAGGTCTGCAGACCTGAGCAGAGGAAAAGCCGATAAACGGCTCTTCCTATTTACACTGTGATCAGCCGTGATTGGTCACGGCTGATCACATGGTAAAAGGCTTCGGATCGAAGCCTTTTACCTCGGTCGGTAATACGGTGGGTCAGACTGACCCACGGCACCACCGATCGCCGCGATGCGCGCCCCCAGGGGCGCATGATCGCGGATTATCCTGAGGACATCAATAGACATCCAGTCAGGATAATGAACCACCTGCCCGGACGTCATTTGTCTATACGCCGGGCGGGAAGTGGTTAAAATAGCACATGCTTGTGCAGCGGCGATAAATAACGTAAATGTTACTGTCCATAGGCGATGCTTTAAAAGTCTTCACAGAGATTACCACTTTAGATTTACACAGGAGGTCTGGTGCTAGAATTACTGCCCTCAATCTGACTTATGTGATGATACCTCATGTGTGGGATGATCACGGTTTGCATGCGTGTGGACAGGGGGGTGGGGATGATGGGGGTGCTTTAAAACTTTTTTTATTTTAATCACTTTTATTATCACAGTGGGTATAGTGACAAGTATTCTTTATGGAGAGATCTGCATCCTCTGCCCTTAAAAGTATTTGAAAACCAAGATCGGTGTGATCAAATGCTTTCCATTTTTAAAGATGGTGCTGTTTACATCCAGAGAAACTGGAAGTGATCTACAGAGCCGGAGGGATGTCCCCTCCCGCTTATTGTAAAAGCAATCCAGTGGTTAGCTAGCCTTTAGGATTGCTTTTACAAGAGAGCCGACCTTCTGCTCAGAAAAACGATACTGGAATGATGTTTGCATAACTACTTGAAATCTAACGACGTACCGGTACATTGCTGTCGTCGAGTGGTTAAAGCAGACTGTGACGACTGACTGTGCTCTGTGAATGCAGCCAAATGGTCCATACATTGTAGTGTGTGTGTGTGTATAGTGGTCCATTTTATATTTTCTGTAGGTTCTTCCAATATGACACAAATATATTGATTTTCTTCTACCAATTTCTTAATGAAGAGATGGTGGACTTCTGGTGCCTGGGTGGTAATTATCACAGCAATGCCTACTTGCCAGAATGTCAACTGGGACGTGCCCTGTGTCCTGCATGACTTATGGCCAGGATGCTGGCAGCATACACATGACAAGTAGATTATTTTAGTGCACGCAAATGCAATAGAATCTCTAAATTTTCCATTAAATATTGAAGTTGGGATTATGTTAAGTCAAAGTAGAGCTAAATGCTTTTGTAGAAAAATTGCTGGAAGGTGGATATTTATGACAGAATGAATTTTTATTACAGCTTGTTTCCTGCTTGCTCCATACATGTACAGGAGGATGAGTGTGCCTTAATGTGCAAATATGGAGTATAGTGTTTCTGTAGAAAGTTGCACTGTGACCCAACTCCCAGCCAAAAGTTTTTTTTTTTTTTTGGCAAGGTCTTTCTAGTTCTATTGGAAACATGATGGTGTTCGCTATGACCCCACAGGTACCTCTCACCTGTCAGACAGGAAATGGGGAGATTTCCCTGCAATTGCTGGTCACTTATGTCTGATGCCCAACAAATATGGAATGAGGTGAAAGCTCCCAAATGGGGATAGCAATTAAAGACTTGGCAAAGGTTGCCCTTCTTTCTTCATTTTTTTTTTTAAAGGGAAAAAAAAAAAAGTTTTGTAGTAGTTGGGCTTTGAATAACACTGAGCACATCTTGTGATTCTTTCATAAGCCCAGTAAGTGGTGTTTTGTTTTTGTTATGTGGCTACTAATTCAGTGAATTGTGTGAATGTTGTGGTTTTCTGGTTTTCTAATCTTTAATACTTTGTTCTCCTAGGTTGAATACATTGAATATCTCAGTCGAAAGGTTAGCACAGAGATGGGTCTACGAGAACAGCTTGACATTATAAAGATAATTGATCCTACAGCGCAGATCTCCCCTACAGACAGCGAGTTTATCATCGAACTGAACTGTCTGACTGATGAAAAACTGAAACAGGTTTGTTGGTCAGCTCTCATATAGTCAAACTATGAAATGAAGATGACCCCAAAAACTTTCATTAAACACATTCTTTAAAAGAATATTGAGTCATCATACACTACACATTACGCTGCTGAAACTGGATACTGCTCTTAGCTTTGATTTCCATCCAGTAAGCTTGCTGACATGGTTTGCAAAGTCTGTGTTTGGGTCTGTGCACACTGGTGACTTTTTTAATCCTTTTATCTTAATTGTACAATACAGGAATTGTATTCATAGACTATGGGTTATGCAGACCACCCTCAGGTCTTTGGATAATGGCAAAAGACTTACTAGGGCCGCCCCGAATGCATATTCATATAACCCCACCCACTCCGTAAGACTCCAATTTTTTGTGGGTGTCCCTAGTTGACGGACCTCTTCTGCACTGTGGGGTCAGCCTGTAATGTTTGCTTCGGACACTGGAATCCTGTGTTAGGCACTCGTCTTGGCATGTTTTTTGCAACTATTGTAGTTAGCTGCAGGGTGCTATACAGGACCTTGAAGACCCCTTCAGTGGGTATGCTCAACATGATAGGTGAAGCCTGAACCCTTAATGGGCAAGGCAAGACTGGGGTAATTTGGACCATTTCTTTTCGCAAACGGAATGCACAGGAATGAGGAATCCTTGTTTTCTGCATTAAAGTGATACTAAAGTCTAGTTTTTTTTAAGTGAAAAGTGACAAATATTATACTTACCTGCCCTGTGAAGTAGCTTTGCACAGAGCAGCCCAGATTCTCCTTCGCAGGCCCCCTCCTGGGTGCTCCTGGCCCCTCCCTCCTGTTAAGTAACCCCACAGCAAACAGCTTGATATGGGGGCACCTGGTCCGAGCCACCGCTTCCTCTGTCCATCAGACACAGAGCCACGACCCGGCCCCACCCCCTTTCTCTCATCATTGGATGACTGACTTTGACAGCAGCGGGAGCCAATGGCGCCACGCTGCTGTCTCAGACAATGAGGAGGGGAGTTCCGGGCAGCCAAGACACTCCTGCAACATGGCTGGATCTAGATGGGCTCAGGTAGGGGGGCTGAGGGGGGCTGCTGCACACACAAGCCTTTTTATGTTAATGCATATAATGCATTAAGATAAAAAAAAAAACTTCTGCCTTTATAATCACTTTAAGAAAAGTAATTTACAGGTAAGTCAATTCCCATTTTTTTCATGTTTTACTTGCCTGTTTGTCCTATAAACAAGCAGAACAATTTCTGGTTTGCATTACCTGTCCTGTTAAAATTCCTTTATTGTACAGGACACAGACTTCAAATCATTACAGCTTGGCTATATGCAGCTCTACAAGTGGTTGGACCTCTCGCCTTATATAACCCCTTCCACTCCCAGTTAGCTTCAGTTTTGCTAATGTTCCTAGGTAATGGTTTTCTTTCCTCTACTGAGAGAAGCTTACCTTCTTTTTATGGAAGGTTTTTTTCTCATTTTTACACTCTGATTTCTTCCAATGTTGTTTTTTTTTTTATTTTTCAAGATTATTCTTATTCTTATTCCACTGTGGCTTTTTATGCAGCTTCTGGATAGGTAGACTCCCCACCAGTGCCCTGGGAGACTGTACTTGGACCCCATTTGTGGGCCAGCCTGTATTGTTACTTTGCACTGGATCCTGCTGTGAGTGCTCCCAATGGCATGTAGTATAGCATGCAGAGTTGGCCCAATTCTTAAGTTGTAGAAGATGGAAAGCAGATTAAAAGTGTGGGGTCCATTTTATCATGTCTGTTGCTCATTTCTAGTTTTGTGTACTGGCTAGAGTTAATGCAGCAGGAAAAATAACTGAAATAGAATGAAGACCTGGTTAAATTGCAGTGTTTTAAAATGCTGAATAAATATTTGACAGGCTGCTGGCAGTGGGCTGTAAGCTGCACCTGTGACCATGGACAAAGAATTATGTATGACTGTATGCTGCATGACCCGTTTGTGGCCCTCATGTGTCTTCATTTATCCTTTAAGTAGAAATGCAAGAGGAGTTGTGAATTGTTAGTGGATCTGTTTTAAATTTTATCGGTCAACCCTTGTAGTAGATCTGATTTAGGTCTGTATGCTTCCCTCTCCCATTTTCATGACAAGTATGGTTTTATTCGTGTTCTCAGGTCAGGAGCTACATCAAGGAGCATAGTCCTCGACAGCGGTCCACACGAGAGAGCTGGAAAAGAACCAGTTACAGTACAGCCAGCACAAGTGGTGTTAGCGGAGCCAGTGTGAGTAGCAGTAGTGCCAGTATGGTCAGCACAGCCAGCAGCACTGGTTCTAGTGGAGGTCACTCAGCTTCTAACTCAAGTGCCAACATGAGTCGAACTCACAGTGACAGCAATCTGTCTGCCAGTGCAGCAGAAAGAATAAGGGATTCAAAGGTAAGAATACTTCTCTAATTGCCAACCTTTCCTGTAAATTGTTTGTTGTTGTACATGTAAATGAGACTGACTTTAATCATTAACTTCTTTTAAGAGCATAATGTGTAAACTTTTGTAGAGCATAAGGAAATGAATCAAGGATGCACAATTCCACTTGATGCCTGGGACAGGCAGGTCATTTTTACACTCACCCTGGTAACTGTCCCCACCATGTATCTCGGGCTCCGCTCCCCTATCTGCGGGCCAGGGACTGGCATAGCAGGTGCTGCCCTGGAGGGAGGAGAGTGGACACACGTCTGCTCTCCACCCCTTCCTGTTCCTGACCCGAAAGCGATGTGTATGGCATTTGCAATGTGATGTGCGTAGCATTACATTCAGTAGAGCACAGGGGAGACATCCAGAGTCTTTTCGACCCTGGATGTCTCATTTAAAGAGAACATGTCACCAAAAAAATATCACATGGGGGGCTTTTGACAAAAAGTAGTTGAGTGGGGGGAAAAAAAAAAAAAGTTTTTAAAAATTAATTACACCCAAGCACATAAACCCGTTCCGCCCCCCACCCCCCCCATGCCTGAAAACATTGATTGCAATACTTGTGTTGCATATTGCCGCACACGCTGGAATAAGAGCAATAATTCTACTACCAGACCATCTCTGTAGACCTAAACTGATGACCTATAGGGAGCTTTTAATGAGTTGCCTATAAAAAATATAGTTTGGCACCATTTCACGGGTGCACACAGATTTAAAGTTTGACATGTTTGGTATCTATTTACATGATGCAACCTCTGCTTTTATATTTTACCAAAAAATTGGGTAATTTATGGAGTTTTTGTACCCCCTAAAAATAAGTTTAGTGTGTTTTTGCCTTTGCGGTAATATCATGTGACGACAAATTGGAACTACCACTATTTTATTCTCTAGGGTGTCTGCTTTCAGAAAATATATAATGTTTTTGGGGTTTTATGTAATCTTCAGGCCTTAAATGATTTTTTTTTTTAAACGTGTTAAAAAAAAAATCAACCCAAAACTGCTCTGGCAGTGAAAGGGTTAACACGTGAGATGTTCCAAAATGTGAACTTATCCTTTTAGGCCTCATGCACTGCTGCCTCTAAAAGGCCGTTTAGAGGCATGTTGGTGTTTTTTTTTTTTCCAGCTGCCCCTGAGCTCATCTAATGTTACCTTATTACATGTACACAGGGTTGTTTCTAGGCAGTTGAGTTTAGAGGCTTTTTTTGGAAAGCAAAAAAAGACTTGAAGGCAGACTTGCGAAAAAAACGAAAGGTTTTTTTCGGAGATTTGAGTTGACGGATCTTTGTTGGGACACATGTACATTATTCCATTGTAATCTACTCGAGTCCCCGTCGACCTTTTTTTTTTTTGTGGTTGTACGGAGATTTGCCGGAAAATCTCCGTCGTCACGTACTCCGGATTTTCCTATTCAAGTGTAAAACCTTGTAGAGTGCACAATTGGGAAAGTGACGGTCTCGTCAAAACCCAACTAAAAAAAAAATTGTGCAAATTTTTTTTTTTAGTAAATTCCGGACTTCTAATGTATTTTGGGGTTTTTGTAATATATAAAAGACTTTCGTCTGTGGGATCTCTTATTTTATCACCATCAAGGTTAAACAGCAGTGTACTATAATGGCGTTTCCGTTTTTGTGTGATTTGAATAAAAATCCCCCATGTTTTTGAGGTATTTAATGGGTTAAA
>BLSH010466543.1:4083839-4141423 GCA_018402905.1 Glandirana rugosa | reverse complement strand
TTTTTTGGAAAG
This sequence comes from Glandirana rugosa, assembly GCA_018402905.1. NCBI lineage: Eukaryota > Metazoa > Chordata > Amphibia > Anura > Ranidae > Glandirana > Glandirana rugosa. Next base: position 4,141,411 of record BLSH010466543.1, on the reverse strand, counting down.
CAAAAAAAGCGTTCAGACGGAAGTTCAGGAGCATTTGAAATGCCAAATGCCTGTAACAGCTTGTAAACGCGCCTAAACGCCTAACTTGCATTTAGCAGAGTTTAGTTTAGAGGTGTTTGTCATTTAAAAAAAAAAAAAAAATGCTTCTAGACGCAAACGTGGCATGTAAAACGCAGCTAAATGTCCTTTTTTTAAGCATCGGTTTCTACCTGTCAAAAAAATCATTCGGGGAGGTTGAAAAAGCGTCCCATGTACATGAAGCCTTAAGGTATTTTTTAGGGCCATAGCTGTATCTTTCTCCCAACGTCTAGTATTCTATGTCTCGATTATTCTAAACGTGCTGTCAGACTCGCCTACAAATAGTTTCCAAGCTGCTTTATGGGAAACCAGGCTCTAATCCAGCCTTTCTCAACCTCTTCAGCACAGGGGAACCCTTGAAATAACTTTCTGGTCTCATATAAACCCCTGCTGAAAATGACTATATCTACAACGCGTGATACATTTTGTTTAATGGTCAGTGGGAAGAACCCTCCTTACACTTGTGATCGGTGGGAAGATTTACCCCCTTTGAGATAGTTTAAAAATATCAATGGTGTCAGTGGGAACTTATCTAAGAGACCAAAATTGCTCAAGTAACCCCTAGCAACCTCTGGAGGAACCCTGGTCGAGAAACCCAGTTGTAAGCTATACATTGCCCCCCAAATGACCACAGGAGCTTAACGAAGTGGAACTTTTTTTACTTTTTGGTCTCGGTCACCATGTTGCCTCCATTTTCTGACAAATGCCAGCAAAATGTTTTGTCTTCTGTAGGATCTGCTTTGTTCTGTTTTTTCATTTTGGAACCAGACTCCTACCCTTTGCTTGGAGGTGCACCTTGTGTTGGTCATGTGCATGGGCTCGGGCTTGTTTGGAACCGAACATGCCCGAGCCCTCCAGGAAGTGAACCCTGCACTGCGCTAATCACAGAGCTCTTAAAAAAGTGCATCAAAAACACCCCTCTTTGAAATGAATAGGAAGCACTTCAAAAGTGCCCAAAGATGGTTCTTTTTTTTGTTGAGGTCACATCACGTAACCTTTAAAAGCGCATCGCTAGCGCGCCAGAAGCGCTTGAAAAGCGCCCGACGTTTTATTGGCAGTTTTTTTTAAGCGCCTCAGTGTGAAAGGGGTCTTTATAGGAAATCCTGTTCGGCATTTTACCTTCCTTTATAACTTTAAATCTCATCCAGTATAAGCAGAAAGAAAATTGATATGGTTTATGTAGCAAGCAGTAGCATAGCTAATCTCTTTAACATTGTTTAATTGTGTGCGGTGGAACACATTTCTGTATCTTAGAGACAGTAAACTCCCCTGGTGTTTTTGTACCTATAGGTAAGCCTATAATGAGGCTTACCTATAGGTACTGCAAATCTCTCTCTATGAGATTTACTGTATACTGCACCAATCACGTCATTGGTGCATGCGCTCTGAAGAAACGTAAATAGTATAATGGATTCCGCGCTTAGAATATTGGGTATATACTAGTAAGACTGCTGCCCTCCCGAATTTCCACACTGGAAAAAATTACTTAAATTTATACAAGAGGAGATGGCGCTGTCCTTTTTATAATCCAGTTTGGTGATCCAAGCTGGTCCAAGCTGGTGATCAGTCTAAAGTGGCAACATGTGCAATTTTAAATATGTAAATAATAAAATATAAACGTTAAATATTCACCAACTGTGAAGAAATATTGGTATACTTTAAATAACAAATATATAAATTATCTACCAAAAAATGTCCATGGATGTGCAAAAAAAAAAAAAAAATTATTAAAAAAATAGAAAAATATGTATATTGAAAGTGAAGTGAAAATTTTAAAAATATATGAATGTAGCTTTGAAAACCAGGCTAAAAAAATCAATCACCAATATGTAGAAAAAAGTATAAAATCAGCATACAGAGATAGAAAAAGTAAAAAAAATAATAAATAGTCTTCAAAAAAAAAAATATATTCCACTGTCTGTATTTGGGTGACATTCCAACGATGTATCCACAAAATTAGTGATTTCCACACGTGCTCCCCTTATGTGCCCCCACTGACCAGAGCCACACACCCCTGCAGGGGTAGTGCGCGTGTAACTGGTCCGGTTTTTGAAACCTCGTTCCCAGATCGATCTGAGTGTAGTATGCAGGGACAATGTTCATCCGTAAAAGGACTCCTCCCAATGAGTTTCCATATAGAAAAGGAATAAGATTCCAGAATAGTGTGACTCCGTTTAAAAACAAACCCAGTGCCGTATCTTTAGGGCTCGGGAGTGACGTCATCACGGCTCTGGCCAATCACAGCTCCAGAGTCCGCAAACCCGGAAGTAAATCCGGGAAAGATGTCAGCGGTGTACAGGCGCCGCTGCAGGGTTTCTTTCTGAGGTAAGTATTTCAAAATAAGCTGTGATGCATTCTAGCTCATTATGCCTTTGTCTTGCAGGGTTTTATTTTTTTATTATTTTTTTTGAGGTTTACAATCTCTTTAATTTTCTTTTACTTTTATATGTTATGTGTTTTAATTTAATTTAGAAACGATCTAAGCAGAGAAAACTTCAGCAGAAAGCGCTACGGAAGAGACAGCTAAAGGAGCAGAGGCAGGCTCGGAAGGAGAGACTCAGTGGCTTGTTCCTAAATGAAGAAGTGTTGTCACTTAAAGTTAATGAGGAAGATCATGAAGGAGATGTAGATGTACTCATGTGACGAGGGTGAACATAGCAGTGTTCTTCTTAAGTCTCTAAGGCCAGGGTATTTAAGTAGAATCAAATATGGAAAAATGGGGTCTTCTATCATGCTGTAGGATCTCATTTTTAAGTCTCCCAATGTATGCTGTTGCCTGTGTTTCCTATTTGCCATCAAAGTAGAGTATAGAAGCTAGTTTTGGATTTTGTCTGAAATAGTCCATCTGCAGTCTCAGATCCTACCTCTCATGTCTAGTACACACAATGAGAAAATCAGATGAAAAATACCGCTTTTGGAGCAGTCATCCAACGATCTGATCGTTGGTACACCACTTTCGAGAGCTGATCACGGTAGTTCATGCAAGATTATCTGAAGGGACTAACACAAAAATGTTTCTTGTACGATAAACATATGATTTTATTTTATCAGTACAGTATGTGCCCATAAAAAAAAAATCAAGTGACCAAGACTGCGCATGCTCGGAAATGAAAGAATACAATACATCATCGCGGGAAGTTGTATTCTGTCTTCCGAGCATTTTTGTAATCTATTTGTTTTTGATAAGGACGATTATTTTCTCATCAGGTGTACGAGGCTTTATTTGTATTAGGTCAGTCATCAATGCCGATGCAAGATGTTCTACTTCTCATCACAGGTGTTCTTTTTTTCACAGCAGTGCTTATTAGGTAAGATATTAACAAAGAGAAGACCCATCATTTTTGTGTGTGAACCGTCCGTTGCAATTATCTACTTAAAGTGGTAGTAAACTCCTTGCTTTTTATTTTTACCTACCAGTAAGCTTATAATAAAGCTTACCTGTAGGTAAAATTTAATATCTCCTAAATGTGCACCATTTAGGAGATATTCTAGCGTGCAGCAGCCGGTGACATCACCGGCGCATGCGCTCTGAAGGAACGTATACCCGTGCCGTTCCTTCAGAGCTGTGTGCCGCGGCCAGGACTCCCGTGCAGATGCGTGGGAGCGACGTCCTCACAGCTCGGCCAGAGACTGCCGAAGTCTGTGAACCTGGTAGGAAGATCGGCTGAAGATGGAAGCCTCTGCAGCTGTGACAGTGCGCTGCTGGATGGCTTTGTTTTTAAGACAAGTTTTTTTCATAATGTGCTAGTATGTGGTGCATACTAGCACATTATATTGTCTTGTGGGAGGGAACGACCAGTTTTTTTTTTTTTTTTTTTTTTTCCCCCTGCCAAAGAGTTTACTACCATTTTAATTGGTTTAAAAACAACAGATTCAGTCTGCAGAACATTTTTTAAAGGTTGGCACAATGGTGTTAATAGAATCCATTAAAATGAATGGCTTCTACTTGCTAATTGTGCTTAACTGTTGCAAAGTGCGTGCGTTTCACTGCTGTAAAACACACAAGTGTGACTGGACCAATGTACAAGTTACCAATTAGTGCAGCCGTTCTTCAGCTTGTGCAAGCTAGTCTGCAAATCGGTGTACACAGAAACATAAAAAAATGGTAGAAAATTGGGAAAGAGCACATTGAAAGACCTAAATATGCTTGAATAAATGCCGTATATAGGCTGTGTTCAGCATTGTACTAGTTATTCCCTGCAGTGCTGGTTGTCAGCAAGTCCTGTCTGCTGTCAGAAGTGACTTGGAACCCCTTAAATGTCTTGTAGTCGTCTCTCACTTTGTTGAAGATACGCACGCTAAACTGAGAAATATAATGGATCAACTACTGATAATTCACTAGATGGGCCTGCTGTTAAAAGGATACCCTCTAAAATGTGGAATCTTACAAAGCTGGCACAGACTTAGGAAGAACACTGTACTTTCTTTGGGGTTTTTTCAATTCAGACATTATCAAGATGGAAACCTTAAAACTACTTTGTAACTGTATATCTGTATATACTAATATGTTTGTGCTCCAGGTATATTGACTGCTGCTGATAGTGGGGGAGGCCTGTAGCCCTGTTACAGTATCTCTACTGATCATTTCTGTTCTGTGGAAAATGCGTGGACTTTATTCATATTTGATATTCAGCATTATTATTTCTTTTCTGCTCTTTTTATGTTGATGGCTTTTTTAGCAATCCTTCAAATCCGATTATGAACCTCTTGGCGCAGACTGCGCGCAAATATGTAGCCTCGGCACAGTTACTGGCAGCGAATGGAATACTCACAATCGCTAATGGTGTTCAGCTTTCCGATCATGTGACCGCCATGACAGCCGATCTGTGCCAAGGGGTTAAAGGAAGCGTCTGAGAACCTAATTCTAACAAGGGTTGTGCTAAGTATAAAATGGTCGGTGAACCAGTTTCAGTGAAAAAGTTTAAAGCTGAATGCCAGGTATTTTTTCTGTCAAACAGCACAATTGAATTAAGATACCTCTAACAAGGAGTATGTGAAGTCTGCAGCACTGTTTTTTACTGTAGAAATTACCATTTATTCATCCTAAACACTCTCCTGATGCTGCGACTGATAGCTTTGTGTCTAATGCAGTGTAGGAAACAAGTTGTTTACTCTCCCCTTCTTTTCCCCTCGTCTTTCCACAAATGCCTTGTATTATGATCACAGACTATAAGACCTTTTTTTGAATGGATAACGGCAGAGGAGGGGCAAGTAAATGACATGATCTCAGCTTGTCCAGTCACAGAACACCTTGTATTTGGTGAACAGAACACAGGGTATTTTGTGAATGGACAAAGGGAGAGGAAGTGAAGGATCAATGGCACAATCCTAGCGCTATACAAGGGCTGACGCTATCAGCTGCAGCGCCAGAAGAACGTCGATGTGAGTATATCAAAAGCAGCAGCATTGCAGACTTGGCATAATCTTTATTAGCGGTATCTTTATTTCAATAGTGTGGTTTACAAAGAAATCCTGGAGTTCTACTTGCTTTAAAATAAGCCTGATGCTTTAACTGCTCCCACCTTTTCTGTGCCTCCTAGAAGCTACTTGAAATCCTATGTAAATACTGATTTCTGAAAGTCCTCATTTGCATAGGACTAGTCTCCCTCTCCATGTGACAGTGCTCAGCCACCAATTACTGTATTGTGGGTGTTCAGGGGGAGTGAACAATGCACTCAAGCTGAAAGTACTTGTATTTATATTGAGCTTCAGTGGAAGATCAATAAAGGTAATTGACACCTTAATGTACCTATTACACTGTGTCAGGCTTACTAGTAAACACTTTTCTTGCATTTACTTGATAGTTGAAAAACTAGACAACCCCCTTTTCTATGATCAAACATGATTGAGAAGGCTTTTTTCTTATGTACATTGAGTTAATTTGGGGTTTTACCCTTTTAGGTATGTGCTTTTTATTCTTTTTACTTTTGGGAAAAAGTTGCAAATACAAAATGTTGTTGAAGTACCATAATGTAAGCACCAGATGGCGCCTGCACATACGTTTTGCACGCTATTAAGACCAGGTGATCTAAATCCTGAGTAGCTGTCAAGTTTTTCCACTCTGGTAGTGTTGATTTTGGCCTTGGCCTCTCTCCTGCATGTTCCCGTTGTTCCAAATGGATGAATAGCCTTACTGTTCAAAAAGAACCCGTGGAAGGGATTGGAACCAGTACTATATTCCATGAGGCAGTGAAAATTGCTTTCTATGGCTGTCTGGTATTTGAGGCGCTTGGGCTCCAGAGGAATATATCTAAAGGCATGTGCAGGCATTTTGTGCCAGCATTTTAGTACCAAAGCCTGCCTTTTCTTTTAACACTAAATGCTTGTGATATTTTCTCTGCATCACAACTGGTGTAGCAATGGTTGCCCAGTTTTGTTCTGTGGTACATACCTTTTTTAAAGCGGTTGTACACCCAAGCATACATAAAAAAAAAAAAACAAACACTGTAACGCAAAGGCATAATGAGCTAGTATGCACCGCATGCTAGCTCCCTATGAAATACTTACCTCAGAACAAAGTTCCAACAGGGCCGCCCGGTACCCTCTGAGGGAGCTGACCTTTTCCCTGTGAGCATGCGTGCGGGAGCCCTTCCATTCCGGCTAGGTCCAGCAGGATAAGCCGGACATTCGCCGGGACTTCACTGCGCATGCGCCGCTGACGTCAGCGGCTGCATACAAGTTGAATATCTCCTAAACCGTGCAGGTTTAGGAGATATTCATTTTACCTACTGGTAAGCCTTATTATAGGCTTACCTGTAGGTAAAAATCAACTAAAGGGGGATACAACCGCTTTAAACTTTGAAAAACTGCTGTGTAAACGGTAAAGCATATGTATTATGCATAAAAACACTACAATTCTAAGGTTGCAGTAAGTGTAAAAAAAAAAAAAAAAAAATTGCCCTTGGGTGTGTGGTGGTGGTGGGTATAAGAAAAATGTATTTTATACATGTACTGAACAATGGAATGCTCTGAATTTTAATATGATTTATATAAATTTTGAAGTCCTAGATGGAGCTCATCATTGCACCTTATTTTGTACAATAATCCATTTACATGCAACTATCTCCTCTAACAATTCAGTCAGAGTATGTGTTGCCCTTTTCCTGGCTTTTATATGTTCATAATCCTTGCACAGCTGTTTCTGCTTTTTAGCAAAATGTGCAAGCATCAAATATTTCAGGTTTAATTTAGATAACAAATCTTACATAGTCAAAGGTTCTGCTTTGTGCTTTTATTGTGGTATGGAAAGTACATATTGTATATTATGTAACTTACTTTATTCATTACCATATCCTTACTATTTATAAAGGTGAGCATGTCCACAGACATATGACTCATTCTGCAAAATATTGTATGCAGACGTCTTTTATATTCTATCTGCATTGTCATTTTATGAAATCCAGATAAACTTTATAGTTGATTAAGTGGAAGATGGCAGGAAACTGCTCTTCAGAAATGCCTGACTTGTAGATATTGTCAATCATGTAAATACACAAGAAATTGCATGTACAAAAGTTCTTTGCAGATGGTTTTAAAGAAAAGTCCTTATAAATAATGACCACTCCTTGCCCTTTCTGCTCATTGGCATTGATAACCTGTCTGTGGCTATTGCAGGTCTGTAAATGGGTGTCTCTGCTCTTGGTGATGCATTTTTTGTGTTAACATAACTGAAAATAAGATGTTACTAGAGCAAAGAACTATGTGTTCTCTGTACTTGTTTCCTTTTCTTATTTCCTGTATGTGCTAGGTGCTTGCTGAGCTCAGAGACCACCGATCCCTATTTACCATGGGATGACTAACTCAGGCCTGTAATGCTCAAATGAAGAAGTCTTACCGTTTTGGTTGCTGTTACATGAAAACTGCAAAACTTGAAACTGACTTGTATAATTTAGTCAGGAAAGGCAGCTTTGACTTAACCAATGGCTTAATGCTAAGATGTTTTTCTTACTTGTACAGTATGTATATGTACTCTCAGAGCTAGGAATTTTTGTTGTGATTTTTGTGTCAATTTTCCTTGTAAAGTGATTTGCCATTTTGAAAAAAACAGTGCATTCTATTCTGTGGAATAAAACTGATTCATCCCTTCCATGTGTCTCGTGTAATTGAATTGATACATGTATACTATCATTGAACTAATTTAAATGGTAACTCCACTTTTGTGGGAAAATGTAGCAAATACACATGCAGGTAAAATTTTAGACATCTACAACACAAATGTAGTTTTTGATGGGATTCTCCCTAATGGTTATAGTTTAAAAGAAATACATTTTTTTTGTGATCTCATGACCTCTGTTCCAAGCTGCATAAGGGGCACATTGTAACACTATACTTCCCCATAGTACAACAGTGTCATAATGACACAAATGTTGGTATAGGTAGGCTGATATTCCTGCACAGTATTAGGGTTGAATACAGGGCTGTCTTTTAATATTGATTGGACCCTGGGAAAACCTTTTTCTCTTTCGTTCATTGACGGACGCAGCATCTTATTCATGACATGTGGGGTTATGCCACCTTTCACTAGGAGTGGACTAGGCAGAACACAGTTCAGCTAAAAGCAGACACAGCCCCTCCCAGGGGGCAGTCCTCACTTGGTATAACCCCTCCACCCTGCTAAGCAACTCAGTTTTTTTTTTTTTCTGCCTAGTGCAAGGAGTAGGACCTGACTCCCTGCTGGGACCTGCGGTTCCCCATTTTTTTTTTCCCCAAGACTTCTGATGAAGACTACAATCAAGCAGCCGGCTGGGTGACAGGCTGGATATCCTAGATCCAGGTAGTCTCTTCAGCGTGACCAACGGCGCGAGCCGACCTTAGCTCTGCGCCGTGCGGGGCGGCCGACGGGTTAAACGTCCCGCCAGCACACTTAGGACCGGGTCCTAGAGCTCGTGTCATGGGTGTTACATGGCCGGCAGCTCCCCCGGGAGTAGCGGGGTGGCAGTTCTCTCGGGGGGATGACCCGCTATGCCCGTCAGGATGGGTAAGTATGCCCCCTGCCCTCCTGGGGTGTGGGGGGCAGGTGGGTTGTGTTTTTTTTTACCCCTTGTTAGGTGGGCTTCCTCCCTCCCTTTACCCCTCCTCAACTCTGGGGCTGTGCTGGTTGCCCCCCCCAGCTGCATTCCTCCCACCTCCGTGGGGTGCATCACCGAGCCTGAGGCGGTCGGCCGCTCGCAGCAGCGGTCAGTGCTGTTTTTCAGCGGCCCGGCCACCATTTTCTTGTAGCCGACCGTGTGCTCTAGCCACGGCCACCATTTTGCGGTGTCCGACCTTGCGGTTTGGGCTCTAGTGCACACAGCAGCCATGTTTGCATTGGCCGCTGCGTCCTGGCTCCTGGTTGGCCGGCTCGGTGGGCGGTCCTGTGTGTGTGTGTGTTGGCGCCGTTCCTGTGCTCGGTGTGCATTCGACAAGTGGGGCCGTGGTGGCAGCAGGGTGGCACGAGGCAGCGACAGCAGCAGCACTCTCCCGGGGTAGGAAGTGGGCGGTGTGGCGGCATTGTTTGGGGTAGTGGGGGCGCCTGGTTCGGTACACAGGCCTCTGCAGGCGGTGCTGTGTCTTGGTGGGTGGCACAATGGCGGCTGAAGCAGGTGCTTCCCCGTCAGAGGTCTCCGGCACGCTGGGACCTATGGTCCCTCTTGATAAATTGACCGCGATCCTGGAGGAATTTTTCTCCCAGGTGGAGCCGATCCGTGACCGCAGGGTGGCGAAGAAGAGGCCACCTCCTCCCCTATCTTTTGGGGAGGAATCGGAACAGCAGGGGGGCTGTCGGAGGGTGAGCTCGGGGACCCCTCCGATGATGAAGAGGAGTCCTCGGGGGCCACCGTGGCTCACGAGAGGGCACTGGTGGGTTCTTTGGTTTCAGCGGTCCGTGAGACGCTGGGGGCGGTGCAGGAGGTGCTGTGCGCTTTCGGGTCGCAGAAGCCGGCCCAGGCCCCTTACTTGCCGTACTTCGATCGGTTTGTGTATAAGGAATGGCAACGGCCTCAAAGTTCTTTCGCCATGCCAAAGCGTTTTTCTGTGCACTACCCCTTTGAAGATGCGCTGTTACAGAAGTGGGCGTCTCCTACGGTGGACCCGCCAGTGGCTCGCCTGAACAAGGCGACTACTATCCCGATGGAGGGTTCTCCATCTTTTAAGGACCCAGCCAATAGGCGTACTGAGGCGGGTGTCCAAGGTCATGTTCGTTGTGGCGGGGTGGGCCATGTGACTGGCACTGGCCTCAGCGCTGGTGGCACAGGTGCTTATGGAATGGGCAACCATTCTGCACCGGGATTTGGGCGGCCTTGAGGTTCCGCCTGAATCTGTGCAGCTGGCAGACCAGCTGGCCCAGGGCCTTAGGTATCTCTGCGATGTGGCACTGGACATGGCCCCCATGCTGTTGAAGCTGTCCGCCTTTGCACTCGTTATTAGGCGCCAGCTTTGGGTAAAATGCTGGTTGGGTGACCAGGCGTCAAAGGGCCTGACAGACCTGCCCTTCCATGGAGGTCGGCTCTTTGGGGCTTCCCTGGATGAGATCATTAAAGATTTCACGGGGGGGAAGAGCACTTTCCTACCAGAGCCCAAAAGGGGTAAGGAGCCCCGACGTAAACCGGGTCCCACTTTTTCTACTCGGAAGAGGTTTTTTGGTGCGCAGCGGGCAAGGGCCCTCAGCCCGCCAAGGCCGCTGCGGGGGGCCAAAAGCATCCCTGGCAGCGAAAGCCTGAGAAGTCGGAGGAGAAGTCCTCCGCATGACGGGTTGCCCCGCCCGTTTCTCGGGTGGGGGGGTGGGACGGCTCTTGGGGTTCGCGGACCGGTGGACCTCCCCACATCTCGGACCTCTGGGTGCGCGAGGTGGTTTCGTCCAGGTACAAGATAGAGTTCCGTACCCAGCCCCCGGACAGATTCTTTGCCTCCAAATCGAGGCTCCCCCCGGGGCGACGGCAGGCCCTGTTAGGGGCTGTGCAAGTCTTGCTCAGTCGGGGTGATTGTTCCGGTTCCCTCCTCAGAAAGTTTACACGGGTTTTGCTCAAACCTCTTTGTGGTTCCAAAACAGGATGGGGTCAGGCCTGTCCTGGATCTGAAGGCGCTCAATCTCTTTGTGAGTGCGCGGAAATTCAGAGTGGGTCCGTTCTGTGGTGGCGGCGCTTCGCCAGGGAGACTTCCTGGCCTCCTTGGACATCGAGGACGCGTACTTGCACATCCCCATATGCGCTCGTCACCAGCGCTTCCTGTGCTTTGCGGTGGGGGATCTCCACTACCAGTTTGTGGCCGTTTGGTCTGGCTTCCGCTCCCAGAGTCTTCACCAAGCTCTTGGCTCCGGTGTTGGCCCTGCTGCGGCAGAGGGGCATAGCGGTGGTGGCATATCTCGACGACCACCTCCTGTGGGCGGAGTTGGCTTCGGCTCTGAGGGACAACATGGCCATCACCCTGAGCTCCCTGCGGGACTTCGGCTGGGTGATCAATCTCCCGAAGTCGGCGCTGACTCCGACGTGCCGTTTGGAGTATCTGGGCTTGATCTTGGATACGGGGCAGGCAAAGGCGTTTCTTCCTCCGGCCAACTTGCTGACGCTCCAAGTGGCGGTGCGGGCCCTGCTATCGCAGCTGTGGTCCTCCCTAAGGTTTTGCATGAGGGTGTTTGATTATGGTGTCCACATATTGAGGCAGTCCTGTATGCCCAGAGTCACACCCGGTCCCTGCAGTGTGCAATTCTGCTGCGGTGGGACAAGTGCCCTTCGTCCCTGGATCAGGTGATCCGATTGGATCGCCAGACCCGGTTCTCCCTCGCCTGGTGGCTGCGGGCCCTGGGGCTGGGGAAGTCGTTTCTCCCCTTGGAATGGACAGTGGTTGCGATGGATGCCAGCCTTAACCGGCTGGGGAGGCGTCCTGGGCCTGTCGTCGGCCCAGGGTTGCTGGTACCCGGAGGAGTCTCTTCTCCCGATCAATGTGCTGGATCTTCGGGCCATCAGGCTTTGTCTCTCCAACTGGTCGGGGAGGTTGCGAGGTTGGCCTGTCCGAGTTCAGTCAGACAACGCCACGGTGGTGGCTTACGTGAATCATCAGGGCGGAACGAGAAGCTAGGCAGCGGCGTCGGAAGTGACGCACATTCTGAGGTGGGAAGAACTTCACGTGCCGGCAATCTCCGCCGTTTACATTCTGGGCGTCGAAAATTGGCAGGCGGACTACCTCAGTCGCCAGAGGCTGGATCAGGGAGAGTGGTCCCTGCACCCGGAAGTGTTCCGCCAGATCTATCAAAGGTGGGGCACGCCAGACATGGACCTGTTAGCGTCCCGGCCCAATCGGAAGGTGCAGACCTTCGTGAGCAGAACAAGGGATGCGTTGGCAGACGCTGCGGACGCCCTCGTGGTTTCGATATCGACTCTATGCCTTTCCCCCTCTCAAGCTGCTTCCGCGCCTGTTGCACAGTATAGAGGCAGAGGAGATTCCAACCATTCTGATAGCGGATTGGCTTTGGCGTCCCTGGTACGCCAACGTGGTGCGGATGGTGGTGGTGGTTGTGGTTGTTCCCCAACGGCTCCCACTTTGCGAGGATCTGCTGTCCCAGGGCCCTATCTTGCACCCTGCTTTGCCCTCGCTGGCTTTAATGGCCTGGCTATTGAATCCCAGGTGTTAAGGGATCGGGGGGTCTCTGAATCTGTGATTCCCACCATGCTCAAGGCGCGTAAGTCCACTTCACGAAAGAGATATATCGCCGCACCTGGAAGGCTTGTATTTGCCTGGTGCGAGGCGGGGGGGGGGGGTGGGTGAAACCCCCGTTCTTTTTCAGTGGCTCGGGTGCTGGCCTGCCTTCAACAAGGCCTAGACCACAAGCTGGCACTCTCAAGGGGCAGGTTTCTGCCCTGGCGATTCTTTTTCAGCGTCCCTTGGCCACACATTCTTTGTTTCGTACCCTTATACAGGGAGTCGCCCCCCAGGTACGGTCGTTCTTGGCGCCATGGGACCTTAACTTGGTCCTCTCAGTGCTTCAGAAGCCGCCCTTTGAAAATATCAGGGAAATTTTGTTGCAACTGCTTTTGCAGAAGGTGGTTTTCCTGGTGGTTATCACATCCGCACGGTGGGTGTCTGAGCTGGCGGCTCTGTCCTGTAGGTCTCCGTATCTGGCCCTACATGGGGCTAAGGTGGTTTTGCGCCCGTCACCTTCCTTTTTACCAAAGGTGGTCTGTTCTTTCCACATCAATGAGGATATTGTCCTTCCTTCGCTGTGCCCGCGCCCGTCTCACCCTAAGGAGGTTGCCTTGCACTTCCTGGATGTGGTCAGGGCTCTGCGGGTGTGTTTTGGCGGCTATGGCCTCCTTTCGGAGGTTGGGTGCGCTTTGTCGCGGTGGATGGCCCGCGCAAGAGTTTGGCGGCCTCGTCTGCCACAATTTCTCTTTGGATTAGACTGACGGTGACCCGTGCATATACTGTTGGAGGTCTGGAGCCCCCCTTTTCCGGTCACGGCTCACTCTACCAGGGCGATTAGCACCTCCTGGGCTTTCCGACATCAGACGTCGGTTTCTCAAGTGTGCAAGATGGCTACTTGGACCTCTGTGCACAACTTTTCTAAGTTTTACAAAGTTGATGTTTCAGCATCCTCGGATGCTGCTTTTGGCCGCAAAGTTTTGCAGGCGGAGGTGTGAGGCGCGTCTGGCTCCTCACGGAGAGCTTTTCTGTTGGGTACAGTTTGTTGCATTACCCACCCCTCGTTTTTTGACACTGCTTTGGAACGTCCCCACATGTCATGAATAAGATGCTGCGTCCGTCAATGAACGAAAGCGAAAATGGGATTTTTTGACTTACCGTAAAATCCTTTTCTCTGAGTTCATTGACGGACGCAGCACCCACCCCTCTTTTCTTGAGTTTGTACTGCTTGTTACGAACTGAGTTGCTTAGCAGAGTGGAGTGGTTATTCCAAGTGAGGACTGCCCCCTGGGAGGGGCTGTGTCTGCTTTTAGCTGAACTGTGTTCTGCCTAGTCCACTCCTAGTGAAAGGTGACATAACCCCAAATGTCATGAATAAGATGCTGCGTCCGTCAATGAACTCAGAGAAAAGGATTTTATGGTAAGTCAAAAAAAAAATCCCATTTTCTTGCCCCCCCAATTTTGCTATCCACCTGCTCTAAAACATAAGATAAATGGCAGCTAAACTCAAAATCAATTTAGTGCAGGAGATCAGGCAGGGATTGTGATTTTTGTTTTTTTTTGACAGGTTACAGCACATCATTACCGCTCATCCATTGGTAGCTGGGACTGAGGGGGGTGGGGTATTAAGTGGTGGTGGTCGGGGGAATGGTATCTGTGGCAGTGCTGGGGAGGTGGGGGGAGATGAGTGACAACCGTGCTGGTGGGGATGGGACCAGTAGCAGTCCTTTGGGGGTGGATTGTGGAATGGGATCAGTGGCAGTGCTTGGGGGTGGATGTGATCAATGGCAGTGCTGGGTTAGGATGGAATCAGTGACACTCACTTGCTGGCACCTGTTAGCATGCAGGCAGGGAGAACACTGACTAAGGGAAGGGGGTGATAGATGGGGGGGGAGGGATTAGAGAGGGAATGAAAAGGGTGAGAGAGAGAGAGAGACACCACTATCACTGTCTGCAGTCCCTCCTGTGTCGTCCCCCCCGGTACCTTTCATAGGTTCATGATGGCCAGCAGTGGGCAGGGCCTGTCCCTGACGGACTGTCCCGGGTAGTGGTGCCTGGCTGCCTGCGCCTCCCATCTGTCCCTGTCCTCTAGGCCGCTGTTGGGGCTGGGAGCAAAGAGGATTTTGGAGGATGCTGCTTCTACTCCCCTATCTTACCTGGGCTCCTCACTGCTTTCTGTCTCACTGCTCTCGCTGCCACTGGTTTGGGACTCCCCTTGATGAGGGGCTCAAGGGTCAGCTGCTTTGGGCCCCACAACAATGACTGGGCCCAGGGCAGCTGCCCATTTTGCCCCATGTTAGACGGCCCTGGGTGGATACCTAAACTTCAGACCTAAATCAGAACATTCATATTAAGGTTAAACTATGCACCTGTAGCTTGGACTCAACTCCCACAAGAGTATTTTTTTCATTGCTAAATATCTAAGAAATATACATGTAAATCCCTTGGGGCTATGCTTATGGCTGCATGTACTAACAGAGCATTATAGATTTCTGAGTAAATTCCTTAATTACCTTTTTGTGTTGAGACACTTGGGCTATAGTGGTTTGTCTTTAGTTGCACAGAACCTTCACTAGGTTTTGTCTAATTATTGCAATATTTTGTCTTTCCAGAGTCTAAGTTCATATGAGGTTAATTGAAGGCCGCTAGGTAGATTTTGGCTATGTATTCAGTTTTTGTAATATGGCATGGATTTTCCCTGCAGTTCAATACACAAGTGTGAACCAGGATGAAAGGCGCTTTACAGGTGTTTTTGTGCTAAAAATAGTGTCTGTAAAGTGCCTCCAAACTGCCCTCTAATGCACCCCAGTGTGAAAGCCTGAGTGCTTTCACACTGGAGCGGTGCGCTTGCAGGAGAGGAAACAAACTCCTGCATGCAGTAGTTTTGGGGCGATGCTGGAGCAATGTATACACCGCTCCTCCACGGCCCCTGCCCATTGAAATGAATGAGCAGCGCTTCCGAAGCAGCTGTACACTGCTCCAGAAACTCTGTGCACCGGCACTTTTAACCCCTTCTTAGGGGTTAAGAGCACCCCGCTTCTGCCCGAATAGTGGCACCAAAGCACTGCTATAACAGCGGTAAAACGCTGCTAAACTAGCAGCGCTTTACCGGCGCTGACGCTCGAGCTGTCCCAGTGTGAAAGGGCTCTAAGACTTACTGGTAACTATTTCCAGGAGTCTTTCAGGGCAGCTGGATGTCCTGGAGGATGTTGTGTGATGTGATGTTTTGTTTGGCTTCAGATCATGTACTTTGTTTCTCATCTAATACTGATCAGTTCAACAGAGGGACTTCCTTTTTAGGTATTTTCTGGTGATCCATTTCCTGTTGGATGTAGTGTCCATTTTCATGTGCTGTCCTGGAGAGTTGTCGATAAGTTTAACTCTGGATTTTTCTTTGTTTTGGATAGTATGGGGAAGAATAGCGACCGTTCGTATTTCTATTACTAGGTATGTTCTTTTTGGGGTATGTACTGTCACAGTAAAGATGGCTAAGACAGAACGTGAGGTTAAATCTCTCCAATAGTGTAGGATCACACCTAAAATTTTCAGTGGGGACACCGACAACAGTAAACTATGACTGAAGTTCTACCTCTTCCCTATTATGCATAACACTTAAGTATAGCTATTGCCATGTAGAAAATGCCCTGCAATACACCAGGACTAGCATTCTGCTCAAAAAACAAAATAAAATCTAATTCTTGTTTCTGCAAATGTAGTGTCCATAGACTCTGACTCAACATGTTTGTAAGTAGGAAACGAATTTCAGAAACACTGCCTTGGAATTCATATGTAGTACACTGCTGGACAAAACATATAAAAGAAAAATGTTTTTTGCTAGATTTACTTTTTAATTATGCCATGATTTTGGTAATTATACTATTTGCCCACAAGAGGGAGCACTAATAATACCTGTCTTTAGGACAGAATACTTTAGAACTTCCTAATGGAGTTGTAAAAATAAAACTTCCAGGTGGAATAATGGTTCAGAAGATGAACATGCTAGCTAATCATTGTACATGGAGTTTCAATACATTTAATCAAATTCATTCATTTATAAAGCAGAAAACGTTCACTTTTGTGAAATGTTCTTTTTCTAGAAATCTCAGTAAAAGGAAACTTCCCATGCACAGAGATATAACACTTTTCAGAAATAATCCATAGGTTCTGACTTATTGTGCATCTGCTACCGGTCTCTAAAAGATGGCACACTTTACAGTGGTTACTGTTGAGGGAAATTCAATTCAATTTCAGTCTCATCTCACCACTTTAAATGCACCTTGAGGATTCTGAGACCACATGGAAAAAGGTGTTATGGTAAGATGAGACTAAAGCTGGATACACACTGTCCAATCTTCTGTAGATTTTTTTTTTTTTTCCTTCAAATGTACCAAAATCATATAATATGAGGTCAAACCTTAGGAGTTTCAATTTGTAAGCAATCAGGCCGGCCCTTGCACTACATGGTTTTGGTAAATCTCAAGGAAATCTGACAACAAAAGTTGGGTAGTGTGTATGGGGTCTAAGGCTGGGTTCACACTGGTGTTATCAGACATTGCATTTGATTTGCACCACGTTGCTGTGCACATCACATGTGATGTCTGTGTGATGCAAATTCAGCCATACAAACTGTATGGCTGAAATTGCATCGCATTTGCACCAAAATGCAGGACCCTTTTTTTGGTCTGCACTGGAATTGGATCACATGGGTGTTCACACCCATGCGATCCGATTCCTGTACCATTTCACAGTTCGCATTGCGATCTGCGAACCGATTCGCAGAGGGCAGTGTGAATTGCCTGCGAGTGAGATGCGATGTGGGAAACCACACTGGAATCATGCTGGTTCCCACATCGCACAAGTGTGAACCAAGCCTGAAATTCAATTATCTGGCCTCAAAACCAAACGATATGTCTGGTGGAAATCCAATACAGCTCACCATCCAAATAACACCATTCCTACAGTAAAGCATGGAGGTGGTAATATCCTGATATGGGGGTGTTTCTATGCAGCAGGGACTGGAGCACTTGTCAGGATAGAAGAAAGAATAGATCGAGTAAAATACGGTCAAATTTGGTACAATACAAAATGGTTGTATCCCCCTAAATTACATTTTTACCTACAAGGAAGCCTATAATAAGGCTTACCTGTAGGTAAAAAGAATATCTCCAAAACCTGCACGGTTTAGGAGATATTCTCACTGCAAGCACCGCTGACGTCAGCAGGCGCATGCGCAGTGATGTCCCGTCACATAGCACCTGACCCTTCTGGAAAGGCTGCCGTAAAGACAGGCTCCCGCGCATGCGCGGGAGTGATGTCTCCCAGCTCTGGCCACTCACAGCGCCGGAGCCGTGTACCCGGAAGGATCCACAGAGGGAGCATGTAGCCCGCCATCACCAAGAAGGTAAGGAAGGGCCATTTTTTCAGGTAAGTTTTTTTTCATTTGTATGGGAAGCTGAGTAATGGACTCTTGCTATTACAGTGGAGTTCCACCCAAAAATGGAACTTCCACTTTAAGTAATGGTGACCCCCTGACATGCCATGATTTTTTTTTTTGGGGGGGGGGGGGCGGGTACCAGTTTTCTGTGAACCAAGCCTGAAATTCAATTATCTGGCCTCAAAATCAAACGATATGTCTGGTGGAAATCCAGCCAGTTTTCATAAGTACCCAGCCCTCACTTCCTCTTCTGGCGCCGCAAGGAAGTTCACCTCTCCCCCCTCCCTCCCTGCAATCTTCTGGGAAGATTGCCTGGCCATTCACAACATGCAGTGCGGCTCACCCGACTGTGAAACCACAGTCGGGTGCCCACACTTGCTATGCTGGTGCCATGGAGGGGAGGGGGAGAGGAGCAAGGCATTGGAGGGCCACATCGCTAGACTGTGGGACAGGTGAATGCCATTTATTAAAAATCAGCAGCTACACTTTTTGTAGCTGCTAACTTTAAAATGGGTGGAACCCCACTTTAAGCGCCTCCAGATCTATGTGTATCATGCACATCCTAAACTGGGCTCTTGGTGCTCATGCCTTGACAGGCGAAATCCTGTATGAATCCTGCTTTGATCAAACAGCCAGGGAGGAGGCTGACAACAAGCAACAGGTTATCACAGGTAGCTAGACACTACAAATTAGTTTATTGCCGCTCTCCCTGTACAAGGATCCTCTATTCTGGCAACCTTCAGTTTACTGGTCTCAGATCCTTCTCAGGCCAATTAACCCTTTTCAAACAATTCCATAGAGGAAGATACAGATAAGGATGATCTTTTTGCAGGGTTTTGTACCTCCATTTTTTAGGGCTGTTAGGATGCTTAAAGTAGAAGATGCTTCAGAGGTACCCTGCAGTACAAGTATTTGTATTGCCTGTGCCTTTGATCTCTAAATTAGAAGCTCATTCTAGAACAGTAGAGTAAAATTGAGCCAAAGGACAGAGCACCCCGTGGTTTAGTGGTTAGCACTTCTGCCTTGCAACATTAGGTTTATCAGTTCAAATCCTAACCTGGACACCTCTACCTGCACAGCAGGGTGTCAGATTGGGCACTTATGAGAAAAAGGGTTTCCACCATAAGGAGTCTTCTGTTTTGTTAATGTGACCTTCATGAGATTAGCTAGACACATGGATTTGCCATTAGAGGATGCTGTGTCCTTCAGGGATATCCTCAATTGTGGTGATTGGGTGATCCGTATATTCTGGTGGTAACTTTAAGGTGTTGATCTTAACCTTAGAAATTATATCTGCCTGCTGCTGCAGCCTGAGAACCAATGCAATTGAGAATATTAGTTCTACCCTAAAGAATAGTTCTGAGAAGTGAGAGACCTTGTCTACATTGCAAGAGCTGAAACTACCCTCGTCAAGGGCATGCTTCCTTTAATAGCAAAGAGCTGGGACTGCGTTTAGTCTGGCCTCCTGCTTTGGAGTAAATGTCTGTCAAATGAAACCAGACTTCAGTTAAAGAGTCCGTATCTAATTAACTCAGAAAAGCATTGCTTTTGCAGTCCCAGCTAGCAGCAGAAAGAGAGTTTTCATCCAAGAAGTCAGCAAAAAACTCCACTTCAGGGAGATAGGATGCTCCCTGGTCTTTTTCAGATTGTGCCACCCATACAAATCTACCTGTAATACCTGATTGCTCCTCATCTGATAGGAGGGTACAGCTTTGATCTCATGCTTGGATCTTCAAGACGAGTACTTCATACCATGTTTGGACAATCAGTCACCTTCAAGGCTCTGATTGTGGCGGAAGTAATCCATTGCTCTGGCAAAAACAGACACATTATGCTGACCAATATAAATCTTACTGTTTCAGAGGACAGCAATTTCAATCCTAGCAGATGAGCTTTTAAGAAAGGTACTATTGGTGCTCAGAAGGTTGCCTATTTCCACCTTCTCAGAGCTGTTTCTTTTCTGATGTACCTTCTGTTTCCACCTGGGTCAAGACATCATGCAGCTTACATGTCTTTTGGTTAGGTTCTACAGGGTAGGCCATTTATATGGATACACCTTAATAAAATGGGAATGGTTGGTGATATTAACTTCCTGTTTGTGGCACATTAGTATATGTGAGGGGGGAAACTTTTCAAGATGGGTGGTGACCATGGCGGCCATTTTGAAGTCAGCCATTTTGAATCCAACTTTTGTTTTTTCAATAGGAAGAGGGTCATGTGACACATCAAACTTATTGGGAATTTCACAAGAAAAACAATGGTGTGCTTGGTTTTAACGTAACTTTATTATTTCATGAGTTATTTACAAGTTTCTGACCACTTATAAAATGTGTTCAATGTCCCATTGTGTTGGATTGTCAATGCAACCCTCTTCTCCCACTCTTCATACACTGATAGCAACACCGCAGGAGAAATGCTAGCACAGGCTTCCAGTATCCGTAGTTTCAGGTGCTGCACATCTCGTATCTTCACAGCATAGACAAGTGCCTTCAGATGACCCCAAAGATAAAAGTCTAAGGGGGTCAGATCGGGAGACCTTGGGGGCCATTCAACTGGCCCACGACGACCAATCCACTTTCCAGAAAACTGTTCATCTGGGAATGCTCGGACCTGACACCCATAATGTGGTGGTGCACCATCTTGCTGGAACTATGATGTCGGTGATAGGGAATTGCTGGCCATCAAGTCGGCTTTGGAGGAATGGCAGTACCTCCTGGAAGGAGCAGCTCACCCGGTATTGGTTTTTACTGACCATAAAAACCATAAAAAAAAATATGCTGTGAAGATACGAGATGTGCAGCACCTGAAACTACGGATACTGGAAGCCGGTGCTAGCATTTCTCCTGCGGTGTTGCTATCTGTGTGTGAAGAGTGGGAGAAGAGGGTTGCATTGACAATCCAACACAATGGGCAGCACATTGAACACATTTTATAAGTGGTCAGAGACTTGTAAATAATTCATGAAAGAATGAAGTTATGTTAAAACCAAGCATACCATTGTTTTTCTTGTGAAATTCCCAATAAGTTTGAGGTGTCACATGACCCTCTTCCTATTGAAAAAACAAAAAAGGGGCCATCTTACACCCACACAAGTCCTAATGTATCTGGGAGCCTTATTTATCATGGTTCAGAATACATTTGTTTAGCCACTAGAGCAGGGATATGCAATTAGCGGACCTTAGAGCTGCACGATTAATTGTATTAAAGTCGATCCACCCCCCCGCGATCTCCATCAGGCATTACCGAGATTTTTAGTGCAGTTAATGGGGTCCGACTTGTGGGGTGACTCAGCGTGACTTGACTGTAATAAAAGCCAATGCAAGTCGCCTGAAGTCTTTTCTAAGTCGGAGCGACCTGAGTCTCTGGGGAGACTGCCAAGTCTGGGCAGAGAGCCCAGTTCTGAAGTCACCATTGATAAAGACGCTAGAAGAGATACAATGTTAATTACTTCAAAGGAATGAACTCTGGTGTATAGAAGATGTTCAGTTTAACCATTTAAAGACTAAATATTTTCTGATTTGCTGCTTACAAATAAAAGCCAGTATTTTGTGCTAGAAAAGGACTTAGAACCCCCAAACATTATATATTTTTTTAGCAGAGACCCTAGAGAATAAGATGGCGGTTGTTGCAATATTTTATGTCACACTGTATTTGCGCAGCGGTCTTTCAAACGCATTTTTTTTGGAAAAATTACCCTTTCAAAAACTAAACAGTGTTGTTAGCCCAATTTTTTGTATATGTAAGTTGTTACGCCGCGAGAATCGTGATCTTTATTCTAAGCAAAAAAATTGTGATTCTCATTTTGGCCAGAATTTTGCAGCTCTAGCGGACCTCCAGATGTTGCAGAACTACAATGAGGCATAGCAAGACTCTGACAGCCACAAGCATGACACCCAGAGGCATGATGGGACTTGTAGTTTTGCAACAGCTGGGGCAACAGCTATGGCACTAGAGTAGGGGTAGGCAACCTGTGGCCCTCCAGCTGTTGTAGAACTACATTTCCCATGAAACATTGCAAGGCAAACGTGTACAATTACTCCCAGAGGCATGATGGGACTTGTAGTTTTGCAACAGCTGGAGGGCCGCAGATTGCCTACCCCTGCACTAGAGCATACCAGAGATGAGCCGCTCTAAGGGGTAGTCCTAGAGAATCACCTTCCTTGCTGGCTGAAGGGTGCAGGCTCAGCATAGACATGTGAGCAAAAAAGGAAAATTGGACGGCCGCACTCCAATAAAACGCCTTTATTTGATAAAAGAGAATTAAAATCCATATACAGCAGAAAACAGGTAAAAAGCTCTGGCGCTTTTCATGCCTTCATCGGCAGCTTAGACATAGCTGTGTGGTCACAAAGTTAGATCCATATATGTATGCATTTGATATGAAAACATTTAATTGAAACACGATAAATTACATCAGGATCAGGCATGGTTCAAGGACGATGCATAATTAGAGTCCTGTATCTGACATCAATGTGTTTAACTCCTTGAGGATCCTCGCAAGCAGGCAACAGACTTCTAGTTCATATAGACTTTGCTGTATTTGTCTTGTGACATACGAGTCGCCACCGCACAGGCTTTAGAAAAAGGAAACAAAATTGATATAAGTAATCTTGTAAATACTCATAAAATAAAAGTTTGGAAACAAAAATGAAAATAATAATAAGAATGAATCATGCAAAAATGAAACTAGAGCATACTTAAATTTGTCAAAACGTGTAAAAACACTAGATAAAGACAGTGTATACATGTATGTACAGATGGGAACAAAAATATTGTCTAATAAGATTCTGTCTGTGAATATTTGGAACCCCATCAAAAACCCCAAAGGGCATATATACATACAGTATCTCACAAAAGTGAGTACACCCCTCACATTTTTGTAAATATTGTATTCTATCTTTTCATGTGACAACACTGAAGAAATTACACTTTGCTACAATGTAAAGAAGTGAGTGTACAGCTTGTATAACAGTGTAAATTTGCTGTCCCCTCAGAATAACTCAACACACAGCCATTAATGTTGAAACCGCTGGCAACAAAAGTGAGTACACCCCTAAGTGAAAATGTCCAAATTGGGCCCAAACTGTCAACATTTTGTGTGGCCACTATTATTTTCCAGCACTGCCTTAGGGCTCTTTCACACGAGCAGATCGTTCGGGTCCGCCTGTTAGTTTTTCTATGGAGCGACGGATGTCAGCGGTGACATGTCCGCTGACACCCGATCCACTCCAATCTGCCAAAAACAGATGGATGGAAACCCTATTTTCCATCCATCTGGCGGATCGGATGAACATGGACAGACGGTCCCTGTTCATCCAATCCTCCATAGAGGAGAATGGAGCTGTGACAAGTCACAGGACTGTCCTGTCATCCGCCGGCTCAGTGGGGATAAATGGATGGATCCCCGCTGAGCAGCAGAGCCCGTCGAAACTCTGCTCGTGTGAAAGAGCCCTTAACCTTCTTGGGCATGTAGTTCACCACAGCTTCACAGGTTGCCACTGGAGTCCTCTTCCACTCCACCATGACAACATCACTTAGCTTGCGCTCCTCCACCTTCCGTTTGAGGATGCCCCACAGATGGTCAATAGTGTTTAGGTCTGGAGACATACTTGGCCAGTCCATTACCTTTACCCTCAGCTTCTTTAGCAAGGCAGTGGTCGCCTTGGAGGTTGTTATCATGTTGGAATACTGCCCTGCGGCCCAGTCTCTGAGGGGAGGGGATCATGCTCTGCTTCAGTATGTCACAGTACATGTTGGCATTCATGGTGCCCTCAATGCACTGTAGCCCCCAGTGCCGGCAGCAC
Source organism: Glandirana rugosa (assembly GCA_018402905.1). Taxonomy (NCBI): domain Eukaryota; kingdom Metazoa; phylum Chordata; class Amphibia; order Anura; family Ranidae; genus Glandirana; species Glandirana rugosa. The sequence continues at coordinate 4,117,483 of BLSH010466543.1, read as the reverse complement.
TCATGCAGCCCCAGACCATGACACTCCCACCACCATGCTTGACTGTAAGCAAGACACACTTGTCTTTGTACTCCTCACCTGGTTGCTGCCACACACGCTTGACACCATCTGAACCAAATAAGTTTATCTTGGTCTCATCATACCACATGACATGGTTCCAGTAATCCATGTCCTTATTCTGCTTGTCTTCAGCAAACAGTTTGCGGGCTTTCTTGTGCATCATCTTTAGAAGAGGCTTCCTTCTGGGATGACAACCATGCAGACCAATTTGATGCAGTGTGCGGTGTGTGGTCTGAGCACTGACAGGCTGAACCCCCACCCCTTCAACCTCTGCAGCAATGCTGGCAGCACTCATACGTCTATTTCCCAAAGACAACCTCTATATATGATGCTGAGCACGTGCACTCAACTTCTTTGGGCGACCATGGTGAGGCCTGCTCTGAGTGCAACCTGTCCTGTTAAACCGTTATGAGAACTAAAGAATTGTTCTCCTTACATGCAAAACCATTAAGGACAACTGGTTCCATGCCCTGGATATTGGGATACTCTAAGCTTGCTCACAAGCTGCAGCTTTATTTAGCGATTTAGGTAATCTCTTTGTCATTCTCTCTAGTAGAGCCAAAGGGAAGGGGATATCATCCAAAATCATGGCTGAATGGGTCTTGCCAGATAGTCAATGGGCTTGGCTCCTATGGAAACAGTGACAACATACTCAACGAGGAGTGTGTGGGCTCCCTGTAACAAGATGCCAGGAATAATTGTAAGGAGACAATGTGGTTCTCCACTAAAGCTGTTCTGGCTTATTCCTGATAGACTCCATGGCAATATAGCAATGGCTACCCTCCCTGTGTCATAAGTGGGTTAGTTACAGAACATGGAGTGGGGTCATATGGGGTAAGAACAAGGGCAGAGTCTACCCAAACGTAGACACGTGGACCAAAATTTGGCTGGGTCAGCAAGGACTGGCCCAAATTCAATCCATCTATGGCCACCTTTAGATTCCTAGGCATCAGCAGGCTTTATCTTGTGACCCATGCTGGCCATAAACATGCAGATATCTCCCCAAAACAAAGAGTCTAAAGATATCTGCCTATTTTCACATGACTTAAAGCAGTATTAAACCCAAAAACAAACATTTATTATATTGCAGCTTACCAATTAGATTTGATGGCTGCATTATTTTTCTTTTTTAGGCTTGCTTTCTTCTATTTTCATCTGGTGATCCAACCAGTAAGTTTGTTGTTTTTCAAAAGAACAAGTTGTCTTACAGATGTCTTCGTTTATAGGATATGATACAAACCATTTAACAGGGACAGGGGTGCTTACAATGCTCAGCTTTTATTTATTAATGTAAAACCTTTGTAAAAAAAATGTTTGTTGTAACTGATTATAAAGTGTGAGCTGGAGTTTGGATTCAATTTATTGCTGTATTTAAATCTGCTAGTACTTCTGACACCTCCCCCAGACGGACAATGCTGCTTTCCAAATCTGCCTCCTGAGCTCATTCATCCAGAGAAGTGTCTGTAAAATACAGGAGATGTGTTACTGGCCCAGATACCAGGGGAAAACAGGGGGAAAAAGCCTAAAAAAAAAGAAAACTAATGCAGGCCTCACATCTAGCGATTGGTAAGCTGCAATATATTACATTTTTTTATGTTTTTTTTTTATTTTGGATAAAGGTTTTAACCGAATTACTAAAAGCTGATCATTTTACCCACTTACTTACCGGGCACTTAACCCCCCCTCCTGCCCAGGCCAATTTTCAGCTTTCAACACTGTCACTCTTTGAATGTCAATTGCGCGGTCATGCTACACTGTACCCAAATTACATTTTTATAATTTTTTTCACACAAATAGAGCTTTCGGTTGGTGGTATTTAATCACTACTGAATTTACAAGCAAAAAAACTGTTTCATAGTTTGTTATAAAATTTTTAAAACAGGTAATATTTCTCCTGATGAGGCAGCACTGATGGGCACTGATAGGCTGCACTGATGGGCACTGATAAAGCGGCACTGGTGGGCACTGATGAGGTTGCACTGGTGGGCACTCATGGGTGGCACTGATGGGCGGCACTGGTAGGTGACACTGATAGAGGGCACTGATGATGAGGCACTGATGGGCACTGGTTGGTGGCACTGATGGGCATTGATAGGTGGCACTGGAGGGCACTGCATAGCAGCAGTGCCTCTCCATTTGCGGAACCGTTGTCCCTCTGTCTGAAGCCGAATACCAATCTTTTGTTTACATCACATGATCAGCTGTCATTGATTGAGAGCTGATCACGTGGTAAGGGGCCGAAATCAGCCCCTTACACCGATCTGTGATTAGCCGAGTCTCATTGACGCGGTGATCACAGAGCACACCGCGCGCGCCCCACAGGGGGCACGCAGGCAGCTCGTGCACAGGAGGATGTCTATTGACGTCCTGCCAGCAATTAAAGCCCACTCTGTAGCTGTTATTTGGCTATAGTGCAGGCGGGAAGTGGTTAAACACCTCTGTCAGTGTTAAATGGTTTGTGCCTCCCACTAATGGATACTTCTGCTGCACAGCTTGGTCTGCTGAGGAAAGTTAGAAAATAGCAGGATCAAAAAAAAATAAAGTTCAGGGGGGACTCAGAAAACAAAGACTACTTTGTTAAAGTGGTTGTAAAGGCTGAACACAATCCATGCAGTAAGGTAAAAACGTTCTGCATGCAGCCCCCCCCCCCCCCGCAGCCAGGGCCGGATTAACATATGGGCTATTGGAGCTGCAGCTCTAGGCCCCTACCTCAAGATAGGCCCATGCCAGTGAGTCATTAATGCTGTTTAGCTCTGCTTGTACACACCATTGTTATGTAAATCATGGGTGGCCAACGCTATTGTTATGTAAATTAAGGGAGACAGGCACTATTGTTATGTAAATCACGGGCGGCCCGGCAGGCGCTATTGTTATGTAAATCAGAGGCGGCAGCTGAGTTCCACACAGTGTATTGTAGCACAACACAGCTTTCACAAAATACCCATTTCCTCCTAACTCCCGCTTTGTAAGCAAGCTTTGTACGTATATTTATTTTTTTACCTTTAGGAAGAAGGATGCAGACTCACCATAAGTACAGAGAGAAAACAATTACTCTGTGGGGTTTATGTACTATAGTGCTCGGGCACAAATTTGTAGTACTGAGCGGCAAATGGCACTAAACAGCACCAAAACGGTATTCACTATAGCGCCCAGGCAACAGATAGCGCCCAAATCCTTACTACAGTTAAGATTTGGAGAAGTGCACATGGAAATAATATTTAGATCACGATATAATCACCTAAATTGTACTAAAATTGGCGGGATATTGTTTAAACATAATCTACTTTTAAACTGTGTAAAAAAGTGATTTCTACACTGAAATATCTTAAAAAGTCGGAGAACAGCTGAGCACAACTGAGCATGCTCAGACCTGAAACTGCTCTAAATTTTGCTGGATGGAGTAATTACAGGGCGCTATAGTAAATACCAAAATGAGAGCTGTGAGAGTTTTTTGGGAGTAAAAGTTGGAGTAATGCAGCCCAATGCAATTTTCAGCCATTCATTCTAATTCAATTGTAACTTCCCCAAAGAAATCCTTTTCATGTTGAGATGAAATGTATCTTTCTCTCAAAGAAATTGTCCTTGCAACAATGTTGCAATTTTGATAATCTATTTTGTTTTTAAGAATGTTAGAATGTAAATAATATAATTTTAAAATATTTTTTTCTCTGTCGCTTTCATTTGTTGATATCTATCTCACAAAAATATTTCTCCAAACTCACACAGGTGTCTTTACTAACCAAAAACAATACCATTGCTTATGGAAATTTAATATTAGTCCCATTTGCTATTTTTTTTATTCTTTCCAAATGATCTTAAGGAGGAAGTAAACCCTAATGGGTTTTACTTCCTCTTTGTTACCCTTGTAATTTAAAAGCATAATAGGCTAGTATGCATTGCATACTAGTCTATTATGTGTCACTTACCTGCATTGGAGCTTGCAATATCCCCGCTCCAGGCCGCGTCCATCTTCTGCCCCTCTTCCTTTCCGGGGCTGGGGTCTCCGGCTCTGTGAGAGGCTGGAGCTGCGTGACATCATTCCGGTGCATGTGCACGGGAGCCGCCAATCGTGGCACAATCTCAGTCAAGAAATGGCACAGAGGCCGTTTCTTCACTGCGCATGTGTCGATGATGTTGGCACATGCAAGTACACTGTATATCTCCTAAACCATGCAGGTTTAGGTGATATGCAGGAAACCTACAGGTAAGCCTTATTATAGGCTTACCTGTGGGTTAAAGTGGTTGTCCAGAGTTGACATGATATGTGTACCAACATCAGAAATAAAAATGTAATTCCCAAAAATCTGAGTATAACATTACTATTCTACACTCACACAGCAAGAAACACCAAATATCACAGAATAAATCAAGAAGAAAAACTCCTGACTAAAGTAATTCCTATACATTCCAAGAAATGCAGTATATGTGTATGTATGTGTAGGAGATTCCACATGCAGCAACCCTGTGGCTCACAAGGTAGAAATTCTGCCTACCATTGCTCAGGTCCTGAGTTTGAATCCCAAACATGTCACTTCATGTAGAGATGTTGCTTGTTCTCTCTATGTTGTTAAACATAACTCCTGACTCAGGGCCTTACCTAAATTATGTATAAATGTAATATTTATGTGTCCACCACCATTGCAAATCTTGGCAGATACACTAGGAAAAAGTATTGGGATGCCTGCCTTTACACGCACATGAACTTTAATGGCATCCCAGTCTTAGTCCGTAGGGTTCAATATTGAGTTGCCCCATCCTTTGCTGCTATAACAGCTTCAACTCTTTTGAGAAGGCTGTCCACAAGGTTTATGAGTGTGTCTACGGGAATGTTTGACCATTCTTCCAGAAGCACATTTGTGAGGTCAGGCACTGATGTGGATGAGAAGGCCTGGCTCGTAGTCTCCACTCTAATTCAGCCAAAAGGTTTTCTATTAGGTTGAGGTCAGGACTCTGTGCAGGCCAGCTAAGTTCCTCCACCCCAAACTCGTTCATCCATGTCTTTATGGACCTTGCTTTGTGCACTGGTGCTCAGTCATGTTGGAACAGGAAGGGACCATCCCCAAACTTTTCCCACAATGTTGGGAGCATGAAAGGCCCACCAAAATCCTCAGCACCAGGCCCATAATGCTCTTAATCTGGCCCTGCCCACAGCACCCTCTGAATATGTACCTGAGCCCGATCTCGATCCAGTGATGTGCACGAAAGCTGAGGCTCTTTCGTTACTCATTGGCTCAGATACAGCAGCGGGAGCCATTAGCTCCCACTGCTGTCAATCAGAGCCAATGACAGGGGAACAGGTGGTGGGGCTGAGCCAGGGACGTGCAGTGAGGTCAGTGGCTGGTGAGGCAGTTATAGCACCTTCATTAGTTCTCATAGTTTAAAGTGGATATAAACCCGAAAGAAAAAATTGCTAACAATTCTGCCTGGTAGAGTACAGGATGTCATGTCATCTGTACCCAGTCTTGCCACGAAGAGTTAATCCAGCTCTGAGCAATCCTCTTATCTTTTTTCAGTAAGAAAAAAAAAAAACTCACAGAGAAATAGGAGGTGTTTCTTCCCTGTGCTGTACGAGTGACAGGTTATTTCCTTATCTCATGCACGAGCATACAGAGCTTCACAGCAGCCCCTCCTTTCTTCTCCAGCTCTCCCAGGATTGGCTGCTCCACACCTCAGCATGATTGGGCATGCTGAAGTCATGTGGTGCCTCTCCTGAGTTTTGACAGGATGTTTCTCAAAACTCAGGAATATTAGAGTAGGAGATTGAAGAGGTGGGTGGGGAGTCTTGTGACATCTCAACTCTACACAATGAGCCCCAATAAAGAAACCCACCCACTGATTCCAGAGATTTGTGGGGCTGCTACTGCTGCAGGGGGTGATGTTTGCAAGGTAGGGATACATGCAGGAGGCTTGCATGTATATATACATTAATACTGTGCCATTAGTTTATACTGGGTGAGGGTGGGTTTACATCCACTTTAACTAGCATAAGGACTTGTTTTAGCACATGTGAGGTATCGCCGCAAACGTTAGAATGAGAGAAATAATTCTAGCACTAGACCTCTTCTGTAACTCTAAACATGTAACCTGTAATCATTGTTAAAGCGTTGTCTATGGAGATTTTTAAGTACTGAAGTTTGGCGCCATTCCACAAGTGTGCGCAATTTTAAAGTGTGACATGTTAGGTATCTATTTACTTGGTGTAACATCCTCTTTCACATTATACTAAAAAATCTGGCTAACTTTAGTGTTTTTTGTGAAAGTTTTTTCCAAAAAAAAAAACCTGTTTGAAAAATTGCTACCCAAATACCGTGTGAAATGAAAAATTACAATGACCACCATTTCATTCCTTAAGGTGTCTGCTAAAATATATATATGATGTTTGCGGGGTAATTTTCAAGCAAAAAAATGATGATTTTTACATGTAGGAGAGAAGTGTCAGAATTGGGTGGCAAGTGGTTATTTACCATAAGTAATATACAAATAATTATTATATATTATTTTTAAGGTAATTTACTATATCTTCAAAAACTGTACTCAAGCAGGTGGCTTAACGGACAAATGTCTGAAGTTGGAAGTTACAACTTCAAACCAGTAATTTCACAGTAAATACACAAATAATACATTATTATGTTATAACATATAGCATAATAATGTATTATTTAGCTTGATTAAAAAATTACCCTTTCAGCAGCAGCAGATTCTCCCTCTTAACAGTGTGAGAAAAACATGGGATTATGGGTAAACTATATAACCATAAACCCATGTTTTTTCCTTGTGGTTAAGAGGGCTGGGCTGCAAGGGAGCATTTGTATTTTAGACACATGCCCTCTTCTATGACACTGCAGTGAGAGGAGAGCCTTTTATTTGGACAGCTTGGAACAATGGTGCTTTACCATTGGTCCAAGGCTACAAGCTGTCCATTGAGCTCAATGCCTCTGACAAGAAGTGAGGAGAGGCACTGTGAGCTCATCCTCTCAGTCTGCTGCAAACAGCCTGTGTCAGCTTGTATTTAAACTGGCCGCGATGTATGTAGCTTCTGACAGTCTGCGCAAGGAACCCAATATCTTCGGATTCATAGGTGATAGGAGCTCAGTGTTGGGGTGTGACTTTGGCTACCTAACCCCCCAAATTTGTGGTCTCTGTGACCCCAGGTCGCCAAGCTACGACCCTTGAAGTTCAATCTTTTTTTTTGTTTTTTCTATGTTCATGGCAGGTGCAGAACACCTGCCTCCCCTGACTGCACGTCTCTGGGATTAGCCCCACTGTGTGTGTCTTATGGACACATAGAGCAGAGCTCAGGATTGAGCATGCACGAGTGCCCCCTTATTATGCGGCTTGCTGTGGGGGCACTCAGCGGGAGGAAGGAGCCAAGAGCACTGCCGGGGGACCTAAGAAATGGAGGATCGGGGCTGCTCTGTTCAAAACCACTACACAGAGCAAGTAAGTTATTTTAATAAAACAAAAAACAAACAAACTTTATAATCACTTGTGCTAATGCTAATGACAGACTGCTTTATATATGTCATTTTTGATTTTGCCTATAATACAACTTTATGCCTGCCAAGACAATACCTATTGGATGTCACTGGTACACATGTGGTGCAGTGTTAATTTCGGCAACGAAAATATTTTCGCCATAATGTTTTCAGTGACGAAAACTAAATGAAAATAAAATTAAGTCATTCGACAAAAACTATGACGAAAATCAATTCCAGTTTTCATCAATCATCAAACGGAATGAAAATGTGAATGAGGAAAGTTTACCCACTTGAACATCTTTCCTTGGAGCTCTGCCTGTCTGTTAAAGCCTCAGCCCCCTGATAAGCTGTATTGGCAGAGAGACGCAGGCTCCCTCTGTCTGCTTGCTGCCTGGGAGTTCTTGAACAATGCCCTGCACACCCTGTGGTGAATGTTTCCCCTCCCAGCAAGGTAGCAGTGCTTAGCGCTGTGTAAAATAAAAGCCTCCCCAGACCAGTTCTCTGCCCTGTGCATTCCCTTACTCCCATTTACTTCCTTATCCCCGCTACATGCTATTAGATTTTTACTCCAGTAATATATAATGCGTTTGCAAACTCTAGAGAGATGTTTAAATAATGCATTTTATTTTAACTAAACCCATAAGAATTTAGTCAACTTAAAGCGTAGGTCCGCCTAGAACATACTGTAGCTGCTGACTTTTAATAGGACACTTACCTGTCCTGGAGTCCAGCGATGTCGTCACCCACCACCGATCTTCAGATCAGGGGTCGGGTGCAGCCGCGTCCATTGCGGGTAAGGGAACCCGGCAGTGTAGCATTACAGCTTCACGCTGGGTGCTCTACTGCGCATGCACGAGGCTCCGCTGCGCTCTGCTATTGGCTCGACGGTCGACGGCCAGTAGCAGAGCCGGGCTGCTGATGTCCTGAGCTCCCGGATGTGGGGAAAAGGACACCTGTCTTTGACAGTGTCCTCTACCCCCTCCCCCCCCAAAAGGTGCCCAATGTGACACCTTAGGGGGGAGGAATACGATCAGCGGAACTTCCACTTTTGGGTGGAACTCCGCTTTAAAGTGGTTGTAAAGGCACAAGGTTTTGCATAGAATGCATGAAGGTAAAAAAACCTTCTGTGTCCAGCAGCCCCTTGCCTCTCCAGGGACTCACACTCCTAAATGGGCTTTTGGCAGCACCTCCATGTCGCTCCTTCACTTTGATTGCGCCGTGACTGGCGGCTCCCGCGCGCATGTCACAGAGCCAGAGTTGGGGCCCCAGTAGGAAGGGGGGCTGAAGATGGACGCTGCCTGCACAGGGGACATCGCTGGACGTCCCAGGCTTCCTTTGCAGGTAAGTGACACATAATGGGCTACTATGCGATGCATAGAAGCCCATTATGTTTCTACTTTGCAGGGGAATATAGAGGAAGTAAACCCCATCAGGGTTTACTTCCTCTTTAAATTTCTGATCACTGTATAAATGTCAGTGGTCCCAAAAATGTGTAAAAAATGTCTGACATGTCCGCTGCAATAGCGCAGTCCCAATAAAAATCGCGATCGCCACCATTACTAGTAAAAAAAAAAATTATAATAAAAACGCCATAAATGAATTCTCATGGTTTGTAGACGTGATAAGTTTTGCGAAAACCAATCAATATACGCCGATTGCGGGTTTTTTATAACAAAAATATGTAGAAGAATATATATCGGCCAAAACTGATGAATCAATTTTTTTAATATTTTTTATTTGGATATTTATTATAGCAAAGAGTAAAAAATATTGTTCTTTTTTCACAATCGTTGCTCTTTGTTTATAGCGCAAAAAATAAAAACCACAGAGGTGATCAAATACCACCAAAAGAAAGCTCTATTTGTGGGAAAAAAGGATAAAAGTTTTGTTTGGGTACAACGTTGCATGACCGCGCAATTGTAATTCAAAATGCAACAGCGCTGAAAGTTGAAAATTGGTCTGGGCAGAAGGGGGTCTAAGTGCCCAGTAAGCAAGTGGTTAATATCTATTTGAATGATTTTATTCAACTAAAATGAACTGGAGGACTTTAATTGAATAAAATACAACTAAAACAATTCAGATAACTAAAATACGACCAAAACTAAAATGGCATTTTAGTCAAAATTTTTTTTTGTTGTTTTTCAGTCGGCTCTCGTGTGCTGCCGCCGCCATCTCGGCTAAGGAAAACCGGCAGTGAAGCCTTGCGGCTTTACAGCTGGTTCCCTACTGCGCAATGTAGGAAGCGCACTACGCTTTGTGAATGGCCCAGGGGCGGAGGAAGGAGGGGGGGGGGCGAACTTCCAGATGAGTTTGCCATGGCAAAGTCAGCCAGAAGTAGGAGTGTGTATCTGTCAAAACCAGATCCCCCCCCCCCCGAAAGGTGCCATATGTGGTAGCGAAGGGGGGAGGAGGCAAATAAGCGGAGCTTCCTCTTTTGGGTGGAGCTCCGCTTTATTATATACAAACTACCTTCATCCTTGTACTTTTTTCTTTTACATATATGAACTTAAATTAGTCTCTCTCTCCTCTTCGCATAGGCTTATGTAATTATTTATACTACATAGGATGTATAAAGTGTAGAGAGAACCCAAATTGTCCCAAAAGTAATAGAGGATCAGCAGACTTTATAGACACTGTATGTTATGGAGATGCCTCAAACTCCACAGGTACTGGAGGGGGATTGTAAATATGATAAACCTTATCTTTCATGTGAAACTCTTGAGAGATCCAAACATCTGTTAAGCATGTGAGATTAGGGAACCATCACTGTAGAAACATGTCCCCATAGTTTCAAGTATGTAAACAAATTGCTCAAAAAAGGGATATCTCTTAATTCCCCAACAATCGAAGAGTGGATTAATCAGGTTAATAATAACATGCTCAGAGAAAAAATGGCGTTTAAACATAGAAACTGTCTCAATAATTTTGAGAAAATCTGGAATGGGTGTCTGGACTAGCTATATACTCCTTAGTGATGCATAGATTACTTTCCTAAGGTATATACTGTACATGGAGAATGGTATATTAGACATTTTACTATAGATTTGGTTATGTTATTGCTATATATGGAAACATAAGTATAAGTGTAAAATACTTTTGAATAATAAGAATGAACACACTTTCACAGCAAGAAAAAAAAATCCTTTATTGAAAGACAGGTCAAAAGTTGTGTTTAGTTAGCATTTGAGAGTTTCAGGTTCTCTAATCGTTAATTATATTGACTAGAATATATGCAATAGACGTCAGTGTTGATGAATAAAGCATTATGATATATTGGTAAAATGAATACACAACCTGACTTGTTAGGAATGTATTTTTGGGATTGGTATGTATAACCTGAAAAAGTTGTAAAATTACTCTAAAAACGTATCTGATTCTGGTGGCATGTCTCTTTGGTTGCTCCACTAAGAGTGTATGTTCTGGTTCCCCTAGTAGAATATTGCCTAGTTGAGCTCCAATTTGATTGGGTGATTCTTTATTAATGTTTGGCTTGTAAATGGTATTTTATCAATGTTATTATTATTTTTTTATGGACAGTATTGAGTTTTGTCTTTCTTTTTTTATGTTGTTTTCTGTTTAGTTGTTTAATGTGTAAAATGTTATTGGCAAATACAATGTGATTAAACATTTTTTTTAGCTTTCACTGATAGGAATGCAATTTTTAAATTTTCCCCTGATGTGCCCTGCAGCTCTCTTTCAGAAAAATATCTGGTGCTTCAGAGTATGGGGAGCATGGGACTCATTCCACTTCTTTCCATATGACAGTGCGGGTGCTTAGTGATTGACAACTTAGGTGTTGTGTTGGGGGAGGGAACCCTCAGGCCTGTGATAACTCCAGGCCATGACTTGGGTCTTCTATTGATGTTTCTTTTTTTATGCCCAGTTTGAAAGCAAAGGGAAGGTGGGTGCATATAGCTAAAGGAAATAGTTAAGTGAACCTGTGTATTTGCCCCTTGCATGGACATAGCCCTAATATCTAATATTAACTTCGGAAATGACACACATATTGAATGCCAGAGCTATAGGTGCTGAAAGCAACGTTGGTAAAATAATACATTTATTAAGTAATCCAACACCCTTCGTCCTTATACTTTTTTTTTTTTTACATACATGCACTCAATGTCTTTTCCTAATTTCTCTGTGTCAATGAACGATCTTTGTTAGTGTCTCTATATTTTGACTACATGCTAATTTTCTGATGACTGATAAAATAATCAGCAAAATTTCTTTAAATAATAGGTCTTAAGAAAAAACACAGCTTCACATCAGAAATAAAATATTAACATTGATAACGTTCCTAATCAGAAAATATCACAGCAAATACCCATCCATTTACAAAGATAAAGAGCATATTCTGTTACCCATCATCCTATTGAAATAAATCTATTTTTTCCAACTCCACTGCATTAGCCATAATTTATCTGTAATGCATTATTTCATTTATATATTTGTACAGTGCATCGGCAAGATAAAGAAGTGCCAAAGTGTTTACAAGGAGAGACATCACTCTGTTTTAATTGCTTGCACATTTCCTGCATTCTCGAATGGTTAGAACTAATAATAGGGATGAAGCTTGTTGAATAAACGCATTAGCTTAGAAATTTCAAGCCTCTAACTGTTTTTGAAGAGGGAGATAGTTTCTAAATGAGCTTGGTAACATTGATTCGTGATTAATCACGGTACTTAGTGACTCATCTATGACCAGAGTACAACAAAAATGCCATGTTTGCTTAGTGGCATTAACACCATTTATCTCCAGTACATTCTCAAAATTGCCTTGTTGTCAATGTGAAGGTTGGGACATGTCTAAACAATCCTGGCATGAAAAGACTGATTATCTGTGGAATAGATTTTTTTTCATACATCACAAGGCATCAGATGGCGCTATTAATGACTTTAATCAACATAGCTTATTCATAGAAGCTATTGGAAAACTGAATGTGCAATCTGTATGTCACTAATGGAAGAGTTTGTGCTTCATCAGCTTGCTTAAGATATGGTGTAATCCTAGTAGCTTGACATCCAATTCAGTCTTTTCATTTTTTTTTTTTTTTTATGGTTAGAAAAGTACAGGTATATGCTATCATCAGGTTTGTTTTCTTTTTTCTTCTCTAGTAGGAGAGTACTTACATTTGGAGGGTATTCTTACTTCCCAGAAGGTTTAAGGTTGGTATTTTGGTTTTTGGTTATGTGGGCCTAGATGCAGTTATTCTCAGTTTGGGTTGTCAGTGCCAAACACACAGAGAAGAAAAGGTTTTCAAAGTGTCACTAACCCTACACCTTTTGTAACTTTAACCACATCAGTACCGGGCACGAAAAAACCCCCTTCCTGTCAAGGCCATTTTTCAGCTTTCAGCGCTATCACACTTTGAATGACAATTACTCAGTCATGCAACATTGTACCCATATGAAATTTGCGTCTTTTTTTTCACACAAATAGAGCTTTCTTTTGGTGGTATTTAATCACTAGGGTTTTTTTTTTTATTTTTTGTGCTATAAATAAAAAAACATTGAAACTTTTTTGAAAAAATGCATTTTTCTTTGTTTCTGTCATAAAATTTGCAAATCAGTAATTTTTCTTTGTAAATTTTGGCCAAAATTTATACTGCTATCTATCTTTGGTAAAAATAACCCAAATAAGCATATATTATTTGCTCCTTGTGAAAGTTATAGAGTCCACAAGCTATGGTGCCAATCATTGAAAATTGATCACACCTGATATACTGATGGCCTATCTCATTTCTTGAGACCCTAACAAGCCAGGAAAGTACAAATACCCCCCAAATGACCCCTTTTTGGAAAGTAGACATTCCAAGGTATTTAGTAAGAGGCGTGGTGAATTTTTTGAAGTTGTAATTTTTTCCCACAATTCTTTGCAAAATGAAGATTTTTTTTTCTTTTCTTTTTTTTCCCCACAAAATTGTCATTGTAACAGGTTATTTCTCACACACAGCATATGCATACCACAGATTACACCCCAAAACACATTCTGCTACTACTCCTGAGTATGGAGATACCACATGTCTGAGACTTTTTCACAGCCTGGCCACATGCAGAGGCTCAACATGCAGGGAGTGCCGTCAGGTATTCTAGGGACATAAATTACACATCTAATGTCATGACGACCTATCACATTTTTGAAGGCCCTGGAGCACCAGGACAATGGAATTGCCCACAAAATGACCCCATTCTGGAAAGCAAATAATCTATGAGCCATAATGAGTCTTTTGAACGGTTCATTTTTTTCCAGTAGTTTTTGGAAAATGTGGGAAAAAAATGAAAACGCATTTTCTTTTACACAAAGTTGACCATTTATAAGATATTTCCAACACATAGCATGTACATAGCAAAAATGACAACCCAAAATACATTCTGCTATTCCTCCTGAGTGTGGCGATACCACATGTGTGAGACTTTTACATAGCCTGACCACATACAGAGGCCCAACATTGAACTAGTACCTTCAGGCGTTCTACAAGCATAAATTACACATCTCATTCTCAACTACCTATTACACTTTTGAAGGTCCTGGAGCACCAGGACAATGGAATTGCCCACAAAATGACCCGATTTTGGAAAGAAAACACCCCAACGTATAATCTATGAGGCATAATGAGTCTTTTGAACATGTCATATTTTTCCAGTAGTTTTTGGAAAATGTGGGAAAAAAATGAAAACGCATTTTTTTTTACACAAAGTTATCCATTTATATGATATTTCCAACACATAGCATGTACACAGCAAAAATTACACCCCAAAATACATTCTACTACTCCCCACAAGTAAGGCGATACCACATGTGTAAGACTTTTACACAGTCTGGCCACATACAGAGGCTTAACATTGAACTAGCACCTTCAGGCGTTCTACGAGTACAAATACAAATTACACATCTCATTTCTCAACCACCTAACTTTTACACTTTTGAAGGTCCTGGAGCACCAGGACAATGGAATTGCCCACAAAAGGACCCCATTTTGGAAAGCAAACACCCCAACGTATAATCTATGGGGTATAATGAGTCGTTTGAACATGTCATTTTTTCCAGTAGTTTTTGGAAAATGTGGGAAAAAAATTAAAAACGCTTTTATTTTTACACAAAGTTGTCCATTTATAAGATATTTCCAACACATAGCATGTACATAGAAAAAATTACCCCCCAAAATACATTCTACTACTCCCCCTGTGTATGGTGATGCCAAATGTGTGAGACTTTTACAGGTGATGTTTACTCATGGGTGTGACGGTCACTGACAGGTGACTGGTGATTTTCCCCGATGGGTGATTGGCGGTGGTCACTGATGGGTGATGGGTGTCTGGCGGTGGTCACTGATGGGTGACGGGTGTCTGGCGGTAGTCACTGATGGGTGACGGGTGTCTGGCGGTAGTCACTGATGGGTGACGGGTGCCTTGCGGTGGTCACTGATGGGTGACGGGTGTCTGGTGGTGGTCACTGATGGGTGGCGGGTGTCTGGCGGTAGTCACTGATGGGTGATGGGTATCTGGCAGTAGTCACTGATGGATGACGGGTGACTGGCGGTGGTCACTAATAAGTGATGGGTGACTGGCCGTGGTCCCTGATGGGTGACGGCTGTCTGGTGATGGTCACTGATGGGTGACTGGTGGTGGTCACTGATGGGTGACGGGTGACTGGTGGTGGTCACTGATGGGTGACTGGTGGTGGTCACTGATGGGTGCCGGTTGTCCGGTGGTGGTCACTGATGGGTGATTTGACGGCGGGCGGACGGCAAGCGGTTAAACATACTCCTAATTTCCCCACTAATACTTTTTGTTTTTACAATGAGACTGTTCCTTTATTGTAAGCAAAGGCATGGTACAACAACAGTGACATGGAATTAATCAAAGTACCAGCGTCACACATGGCAATGGTGGTAAAGCAACGCCCACATGACAAAAAACAAAAGGTAGCGACAGGAAATTCCCCACCTGTTACTCATGTAAACTTACAAAAAGAAGAGGGGGTATAGCAGCTAATAACGGCTATGTACCGAAGTGGGGAGTAGGACATTACCCCACCTAAGCCGTCCATGGCTGCCACACCATGTCAAACTTTCTACGACAATTCCTTCCAATGTAGGTCAGCTTATACAATGGTAGGGCTGCATTAATAGATTTTTCCCAGGAACCCACGGAGGGCGGGGAATGGGCATTCCACCTAAGTATAATTTTTCTTTTGGCGTAAAAAAATAAATAAAACAGCAATATTTTAGTGTATCTAGGCCTTAACTCATCATCTTGAATACTCAACAGCACCAGTTCGGGAGAGGCTGGGAGGGTAATCTAGAGGCGAAAGTTAACAAATTCAATCACCCCTGTCCAAAACCGAGCCACCCTCAGACAGCTGCAGAACTTATGTATGTACATACCTATACCATCTCTACAACCGGGGAAATCCTGTTGTCTCTGTGTATAGTAAACTCTGTGCAAGAATTTCGTCTGAATCAGTTTATCCTGGGACAATATCAGCAACCTGGTACTATCCTTAAAACAGTCCTCACAGTCTTCCCTTTCCCCACTAATATTTAACCTCTAAACTTAAAGCGGTTGTCTACCCCCTAAAGTAATTTTTACCTACAGGTAAGCCTATAAAAAGGCTTACCTGTAGGTAAAATGAATATCTCCTAAACCTGTATGGTTTAGGAGATATTCCACTTGCAATGCAGCCGCTGACGTCATGGCGCATGTTCAGTGATGGTCCGACGAAGACCCTGCCGGAAAGTCCGCCGGAAAGACGGGCTCCCACGCATGCGCAGGAGTGATGTCTTGTGGCTCCGGCCACTCACAGCAATGGAGCTGCGAACCCGGAAGAAGCCGCACAGCAAAGATGTCCGTGAAGATGTCCGCTCCCTCTGCGGGGACCGGGCAGCCCTGTGGGAGCTTCGTTCTAAGGTGAGTATTTCATAATGAGCTAGTACGCGGTGCATACTAGCTCATTATGCCTTTGCCTTACAGAGTTTTTTTTTTTTGTGGGTAGACAACCGCTTTAACTTAATCTGGGCCCCCTAAATAGACTGAGCAACCAATTACCAGGCTTGAACACTATGTTGGTGTGACAAAAGGGGTAACATGGGGCATTAGGGAATGCCGAAAAGATGAGTATAAGTTGAGTTGGGGCGTTGCCCTAAATGAGTCACATGACACATTTTTTTAAAATCAGTAGGAAACACCGCTTGTTCACATGTACCTGCAGGTAAGCTTATATTAAAGCTTACCTGTAGGTACAATGAATATCTATTAAACATGCACCATTTAGGAGATATTTACTATTTCTTCAGCTGGTGACATCACCAACCTGGGCAATGCGCTCTGAAGTGAGGTACACTGAATGTGCTGTCAATCCAGAGCGCTGTAACATGATCAAGACTCCTGCGCACATGCACAGGAGTGATGTCATCGTGGCTCGGTCATTTAAACGGCCGGAGTCCATGAACCTGGAAGGAAGACTGGGCAAAGATGAAAGCCCTGTCAGCGGTGACAGCATGCCTCTGGAGCAGGGTGTCTCAATTATAGTCCTCAAGGCACACCAACAGGTCATGTTGTCAGGATTTCCATTATTTAGCACCGGTGATTTGATCAATTTCACTGCCTTAGTAATTATCACAGCCGTTTCATCTGAGGGAAATCCTGAAAACATGACCTGTTGGTGCGTCTTGAGGACTGAAATTGAGAAACACTGCTCTGGAAGGATACCTTTTACGGGTAAGTCTGTCATAATATGCTAGTGTGTGGTGCATAGTAGCACAGCTTTAACAATTAACTGGACATTAAAGGGTTGATTTACTAAAATTGGAGAGTGCAAAATATGGTGCAGCTCTGCGAAGAAACAAATCAGCTTCCAGTTTTTTTTTTGTCAAAGCTTAAAGGGAATGTAAACCCTCCATATACCCAGTGAAGTGAACAGCCTCAGATGATACACAGAGATGAATCAAATCTCCCTATATAAGTTTTACATGCTGTCTTCACATTTATATACTGTAGAAAGTGCACATTCTGTTAGGATTTTCACTTCCTCATTCCCCTCTAGGAGGGTTTATTGCTGGACACTGTGAGACAGCTGATTGGAGGAAAGGCACACACCCCCTCCCCACACATGCAGACACACTCTGCTGTTAGACAACAAGCAGTCTGCTAATTTATTGATAGCAACCTCCTCCGACACACTCTTCTATTTCCGGGTCCCGGAGAGCTTGTCAAAAGTTGATGGCTGATAACAGAGGAACGGAGCAGGACAGAGCTACAGGACACAGTTCGTTAAAGAGACATAAGAAAACTCTGCAGATAGATGTGCCCAGCTCAAATGTCATGAATAGGGTTTTACATCCACTTTAATTGAACAAGCTGAAGTTAGAAGATGATTGGCTACCATGCACATCAGATTTTGCACTCTCCAGTTTTAGTAAATCAACACCTAATACTTTACCTAACCCTTTAACAGACTCCTTGCCATTAAACCTGCCCCTAATACATACCTCATCACCTAATGTTCCAAACTCAAATCCAACACTTCAATATTCCAATATTCTTCTGCAGTAGTATACAATACAATAATAACATGAAACAGCACTAATATCCTGGCACTGAAAACCAATGGTCTATTTTCTGGTAATCGGTAAAAAAAAAAAATTAAGAAAACATACAGTGAATAAATATGCAGGCTACCATTGCTGAGCTCTTTTGAAGATACCAGTTCTCTGAATGTCGTGCTGATCCATTGGCTTCAGAACATTCTGCATCTCTGACCAGGAAAATGTATGCAAATCTTCCATAGTTCTGGCTCTTTGATGTGCATACTGCATATGTTCTTGATTAGCAATTTAAGCCAGAGAAAGCCAGACAATTAGTATTTTGAGTTGGAAGCCTGTATTTAACCTCAGGGTAAACACAAAGAAGGTGCCTCTAAGTGCAGTATAATCAATTTTATTACAGCCAAAGGGTTAAAAACTCTTACTAGAAAGTGGTAATAGACAGGCACATCAATAGCTCCTGTGAAAGATGCAGTCCAGCGCTGAATGGGATCCTGGGCATGAGTCCTGTCTGCAGATGTAATTACAGCCCATCCGACCAGCGGGGAGTGTAGGCAGAGAGGGTCCTCAGTATGGATTTGTGCCAGGGGACACCAGGAAGCAGCTGTGCAGCGAGCACAGAGCACCAGACCAGCTTGTGACGACACAGGAAGTGCTCCCGGGGGCCGGCATGGAACGCACGGAACCGGAAATGACATCAGGGGGTGGGACACGTTTCAGAGCAAATCAGTGGCTCCTTCCTCAGCCGATGGGCTGTATAGCTGTGATTACTTCCTTTTTATTTTATCTGTGGGCGTGACCCTGGGCAGGGCCAGCCTCAAAGTGTCAGCAGAGAAGGACTTGTACAGGGGGATACGTGACCAAAACATAGCAGAACATGGATAAGTGGGGGATAAAGAAACAAACAGAAAAAAACTGAAAAAGCAACACAAGGGTACATTCATAAAATTGGTGGTGCATCGGATCTCTATTTGAATACTTCTGTGGGGATGCCACCACAAGCATGGGAGTGCTAGAAAGCCTGTGTGAGGCTATAGAACAGTGCACAAAGGAGCTGATATATTTGTAAGGCACTAAAAGCACAACATTGAGAGGTTGCAAAATGCCCAATTATGCATGTATTGGCATAGGGTGACGTGAAGGTACACTCATAGTTAGTGAATATAGGAATCAAGCATTATAAAAATGGTAATGATAAAAAAATAAAAAAAAAATAATATAATTAAAAAAAAATGTATTTTTAAAAATAAAATTAATAACATTAAAATAAAAAAATATATACTAAAAATAGAAATGAAGAAATTATAAAATTAAGGGCAGCTAGCGCATAAGCAGGCAACCAACGGAAAGGCAAGCTAGGCAATGCAAAGGCACCCATAGCAGGCAATGGTGGCCTACTGCACTTGGGGGGAATGGAGAAGACAACATGGCCTCAGAGGAGGGTATGAACCTCCAATGCTTCATTCATCCCCCCAAGCGACAAAACATCCAGTGTATGAATCCAATAAGTCTCCCTGTGACACAATTTTTGGAATCTTTCTGCCGGGGGAAGGTCCCGGGCATAGCTTCAATGACCCATACCTTTAGCCCAATGAAAATTGGACGTGGCGTTGTCGTACGACAAAAATTTACTAGTCTGCACATCCAGCTTTTGTCTGACGAAAAATGTCAATTGGCTGTCGAAAGGAGCATACTAACGGTAAGAATTTCGGACGACAGGCTGTGGAATTATACTTTCCTGCCTGAATTTTGCATTGTGTGTATGGGCCACACATGGGCCATAAGTTTAGAAGTGAAGGTCTATGCAATCACAGCGTGACATAAATAAGGGTGTTACTCCAACAATATAAGAAAAAGTACAATATACATTATGGCACAGCTTACATGGTTAGACTTACTAGATCCTCAGAGCACAGAAATCTCATGTGATCTAAATTTGGCTTGTTAGTACCAACAATATTATGTTGGCATTCATACTTATGACACTGAGATTGAATGCTTCTGCACACCATACACAATTAGTTGTGAAGGCTTTTCTCTCTCTTTTCTACTGGCAAAGATTTTCCAAGCTATTCCTCCACTTGCTTTTTATTTGATGGGTCGTTTGACTATTTAAAGTAGAAGCCTAGCCATTTTAGCATTTTCTATATAGTGTGAAATGGTAAAAAACATCTGTCAGATTGTTACGTGTTAATAATGTTTTAACTGGAAAGTGAGTGGAACATTTCCACTGGGGACACGCGGTTTGGTGGCAGTCCTCAAATGTGGGATTTATACTTATTTTAGGGAGGTTTCCCATTAATTTTCTGGAAGTGAAGGAAATTATCCCCAATAGGGACACAGACAGCAATAAAAATGAACAATGGTTTTAACACTTACCCACTCTATACAAAGCAAAGAAAAAAAAGTTTTGATTTGCAAAAGCAAAAGAGTTCACTTTAATGGCATCTCCACCAGCAGTACATACTGACCTTCCCTTTGCTCATCCACCCCTCTGTTGGGATGCAAGTGAAGAAAAATACCCAGCTCATCAAAGTAGGGGAAGCATGTGATTCTCCTTCTTCTGTGTATTCACAGAGGTTCATCTCTTTGCCCCTGATGGTCAGAGCTGCAGAGGAATACATATAAGCAGCTGCTAGGTTTTCTATTAAAGTATATCTAAAGCCTACCCTTTTTTTTAGTTTTGAATAGAGTAGGCAAGGGTTAAAAATCTGTTGGCTTCTTTTATACTATCTTTATTGTAAACTTTTGGCTTTAAATTCCCCTTAAAGTCAGTATGTTTCTAAGCTCTAAGGAACTCTCCTGCATGCAAGTTGCATATTCTTAAAATCGACATTATCTCTTACTTTGCATTTTTCAATTTCTAAAATAAAGACTGTTTAAAAAGTCTGTCTATGAAATGGTATTCTTCATTCAGTTTACTGACTACTAACAGTAGAATAATTTTATAACAAATAATGCCAAATTTAGATATCCACACCTTTTGCCCATTGGATGTTTATGTATTTGAGTTTTATTTAACACGCCACATTATCTTGCCCCATTTCCCCTTAGATTGTCTTTATTGCTTGGTGTGAGGAAGGTGATTTCATGTTCCGAAGAGATGATCTCAGTAAATTACACCTACAGTAACAATATCTGATTATTTTTCGCTTTCTGAGCAGCTAGACAGATAATGTTGCAATCTATTTATTTGCACTGTCCTCTGGGCAGAGGGAGACTAACTGGCCCATCTTAGAAGTCAATAGAAATAGCCTGATACATTACACATCCAGTGAACAATCTAACGTTTACACTGATCATGTTTTAAGTGTCATGATGTGGCTTATAATGGCTTGTTTTCATCACAGCTGATTAAGTGCTAATTTTTTCCTCTCTCTTTCCAGCTACAAGTATCAGTAGAAAATGGCTTTTAAAATATATGATACTGATTTGTTTTTCATCTCGCTGACATGGTTCTCATTTGTGAAATGACATCAAATAATGTGTCAGGGTTGATTAGAGAAGGTCATTAGCTCTTTCTGCATTGGGTCCTCTGTAAGAGATGTGCTGCAGGGTAAAATACCATTTTCTTTTCATATTATAACAGTGTCATTCTGAGTCAATGATTAAGCTTTTTATAGGATGCAATGCAACCTAAATAAGTGTTTAATAATAAGAAAATATGAGCTGGACTGGACATTTCATTTGATTTTGTCCTTTATGACACCATGTTCAATTCAAGTTCAAACAGGAAGAGAAAACCATCATAATCATTTTATGTAAATAAAACAGAAGATCTGGCTGAAACTTCAAAATCTATAGCTTTAAAGAATAACTCCACATTTGTTGAGAAAAAAAAAAATATTCCCCTCTGGGTGATCCATGTACATTGTAGGGACTATAAAAACATTTGGTGCAGTTTCCTACCTTTTGTTATTCTGAAGCAACAGCTGTCTGTTTGTCTGTGTCCATGTCCAGAATGAATCTGTATGGGAGTGGTTTTATAATTATTAATCAGCTGCTGCACCTGCAGGGCTCTAATAAGGAAAGTGGCAGGGTCTGCATCCCTTTAGACATGATTTCCCTTTTAGAGTATCTCACCAAAAATGACATTTTTGTTGCAGGGGATGCTCAAAATCTGACTTGTATCTTAGTGCAGACTTCTGGGAAAATTAGTAAGCCAATCATACAAGCAGGAAATTACATTTCTGGGGGCGTTCTGTACACAGAACCCCCTCCAGGTAGGCCTGTTGCATTGTATTTTACAGAAAATTACAGCAGATTGAAAAGGAAAGGTAACTTAATAACATTCAATTACAATATGACTTGTATCGCAATTGTAGATGCTATATTATTATTTTTTTTATTTGCTAATTATTTTTTCACATGAAAGTGGAATTACCCTTTAAAGCTGATGTACATAATTTTTGCATTTATTTTTATTATTTTGGACTACAAAGGACATTTAAAAAATGCTTCTCTTTTGTTGGGTTAATAGTAAACATTTCAAGTTTTAAAACAAATCAATAAACATCCCCACGCTACTCCTGATTTATACTTAACTAAAAAACTAGAAAAACAAAAACATATTTAAAGGGAGCAGCTCCCTGTAAAATGCATGTAGACACACCACAAAAAACAATGAATATAAAAGTGAAAAATGGTGAAGAGCGCCACTTACTTCTACGTAAATATAAAAACTTTTCAACAGAAAAATGAATATAAGAAACCATCAGTCAATGTGATACTACACACATATCTTGCAAATAAAATAACCTTATTATAAAGTCCAGTTAACTAGTCCTATAATATTCCAGTGAATCACACAAAACACTACTGGACACCATAAAGATGACACTATAATAACCTTCTTGTGCAAATCTTCCTTACTCTACTCAAAGTGCACCAATGTGCTCTCACCTCTAATGCTAGACCTCACAATTAGCTAAGAGGTCTAAAATTGCTTTATATAACCAGTGTGGGAGATTAGCTCGTGTGGATCACCGTTCCTGGGAAGAAGGCAGCTTGTAGGCAAACTTTCTTATAAATCTGGCGGGATGCCAGTTTTATTTGGTAAAGGTTGCAGGCCATAAAACAAACAAAAATAGCAAAAACAAAACCTTACTGTCTGGCGCTAAACTAATACAGAGCAGGATAACTCTCTATACGATGTTGGGCTTGTCCCTGACACCTTTAAACAAACAAACACAAACCTTTTCTCTTGCAGTCTTTAGAGCAGGGATAGGCAACCTGGGGTCCTCCAGCTGTTGCAGAACTACAAGTCCCATCATGCCTCTGGGAGTAATTGTAACTTCCAGCCTTGCAATGCCTCATGGGAAATGTAGGTCCACAACAGCTGGAGGGCTACTGGTTGCCTACCCCTGCTTTAGAGCAACCAAGTCTCAAGGTGTAGCTCTCTTAGTGTAAGCATATTGAGTCCCAGGCCCCATTGAGATCTCTTCCTGATTGTTAAATGCAGCTGAAGAGGGATTTGGGTGGACCAGAAACTCAGGGTCGGAACCAGCTCTGCCATGGAGGCTGGCAAAACCCGGTTCGGACTCTCACCATATCACTCCAAGTGAACGCATGCGAGGCGATAAATATCGCCCGTCCACTATAGTTCCACTGTGAATTTGAAGGGCTGTAGGGCCAGAAACCACCTAGTCACCCGACTATTCTTTTCCCTGTTGTCGCACATCCACTTCAGGGGGGCATGGTCCATGACCAGTCTAAACAGCCTGCCCAATAAATAATGGAAAAGGACAGTGACCAACGTGCTTGTCTAGAAGACATCCTCTTGGCAGAACAAATGAATTCTACATTTTTATGATCAGTAAGAACAGTTACTGGATGCTTAGCCCCTTCCAACAGATGCCTCCATTCAGAAAAGGCTTCCTTAATTGCCAGTAACTCCTTATTCCTAATGTCATAATTTATTTTGGTTCATGACATTAAGTGAGAGAAATACGCACAAGGATGAAGCTGCATCTTTTCTCCTTTTTGCTGAGAAAGGATAGCTCCCACAACAGAGTCTGAGGCATCCACTTCCACTATAAAATGTGAAGAAAAAGTGCAGCGCTGAAAAAAGCTGAATAGTGAGAAACCAGTCCCAATAGTGACCATACAGTAGATGACACACAGCAGAGGTGAACCATAGGAGAAACCTTCACCATCCCCCACACACACTGCCTCTTACCATCCAGGAACGACCCCTATTACAGGGGTCAAATATGCCTTGATGTGGGGTTAGGTAATCTATCCTGCCAGATGCGAACCCAACGGCTTCTCCTTGATGACAATAAACAGATTCCACGATCTCCCAATTGGCCTTCCCGCGTCATAGAGGGTATAAATGACAAATATGGTGTAGCACTATCAAGCCAATTTATTTGTATTTAAAAAAGGTGTTACACTCACATTTAAAACTAAGTTTCTCCCGCAGTGAAACAATCAGTTTTGTTTCCAACCACAAGTATGGTGGCCTATACCCAGAACACGCAAACGTCATGTTGGCAAACTCTTCCCAACGCGTTTCATCATCACTGGCGTCGTCAGGGGCGTGGCCAACTTCTGACGTAGCGCAATATATATATAGTAAACCGGCGGACCTGGATTGGACAATTGCAAAGGCCGGAACGAACACTGATTGGATCGTGCTGGTCAGGCGGACACACAAGGCAAAGATGGGATGGACAGTCAACATCCTATGGAATCCATAGCAGCTTCCATGCCTACCACGCTCCGGAAAAGGAAAAACATCCACACAAGCTGCTCACTTTCCAGAGAGTGCTCTATAGACATAAAAGAAGGAAACAAATCCTTTTTTTTAAAAATGCAATTATGCTCGTTCAAAGCACTAGTCACAATATACATAAAAATATATATAAATGTATATGTTCCAAATACAGATACATACACATGGGCTAAAAAATACATATATGACATGTTACGGGAAAAACTCCATCTAGTGGTTGGAAAAACAAAATTGCAGTTATACATCGAGAACTAAAATCAAAACCCACAAAGATATGAAACAGAAAAATATAAAAAATATGACTCAAATGAAAAACAAAAAAAAATAAATGAACAAAAACACTTAATGCATAAATGAAAACCATATAGCGCCAGCAATGAACAGCATCGGAAATTAAAAAAGGAAGAGATATAATCAACTATTATTAATAAAAGCATTCATGTCCCATTCAATGTTCATGCCAAATGAGACATAAGTCTTAACCTGATAAATCCACTTGGCCTCTAGCCGGGAAATCTCACGAACACCATGAATACCCCTCCAGTTGGCAGTTGTGGAAATCACACCACCCTCAACCTTGATGGTAAGATACAAAAAAATGGACCTCAGTCCTGCTGGCCTCAAATTGAAACTGAATCTCCCTATCGTTACCATAAAGCTCAATAGAGCTCAGCAAAGAAGGAAGCCAGCGACTCTTCGCTACCCTCCCATAGGAGGAGGACATCATCTATATATCGCCTCCAAAACAAAAGTTGTGGCCTAGGGAGACCATAGATGAATACAACCCTCCCTCCAATCCACTTCTCTCAACAGATTGATTACCTGCGTAGTGTCCTTCAAATAGGAAGGAGTGTTGAGCACCAGCAGTTGCAGAACAAAATCTATATATTTACCCGCCCTGACGGTGACCGAATCCAGACCGCTAATGATTGGCCTTCCAGGTGGGTTCTGCAAACTTTTATGAAGTACATTATAGGGACCCTAGGGGCAACAGGAACCAAAAAATTATTTTCTTTTTTAGTAATAACTCCTTGCTCAAAGCCAGTTTTAACCAACTCCACTAATTCCTTTTTGAACCTAGTGGTGAGATTAGCTCCAAGAGGTGCGTATGTATCATAATCAGACAGGAGGCGGGCCATCTCAGCTGCATAGGCAGGCCTATCAAGGACCACAATGCCCCCGCCTTTATCAGTCGGGCGCACCACTATATAATTTCTGTCTTTAAGAGATTTAAGGCCTCTGGCGAACCTTTGATCAAATTTGATCCTACCCAATTTCTCCAGGTCTTTCAAATCCGTCCCGGGGGATTGTACAAAGAGGCATTGGATAAACAAGTATCCCTAATACCTCTTATTTTGATTGATATATTGCGAATAGGGTTAGTCATCATATATGTCCTAATATTAATTTTATGGATGTACTTTTGCACATCCATGAAAGTTCCAAACTTATCAAGAATACTGGGGCGAACATATTTCAGGCCTTTACTCAAGTCAATGTTTCATCACGTGAGAGGGGCGCAGAGCTCAAATTGAAGATGCCACTTGATGTTAAACCCGCCTTCTTTTTGAGCGGAGCCGCCGCCCTTCTCTGGACCCTCTCTTGGGTCTATGTCTCTTTTTGACGGTGCTCCCCCCCGGGAAAAAAATGTAGATTTCCCACCCTAGGCGCATAGGCACGTGGAGGTCTCCCTGAGTGGGAAGCCCAATCAAGCCTATAATCAGAATTACGATTCCTTACTGGAGTAATGGCGGCGATCTCCATTAACCACTTCAATACCAAGCCTGTTTGTTAGGAAAAGAACAAATTTCTGGCTAAATCTGCCATTTCCGCGGTGGTGCGCACATTTGCGCGCGTGTGCGCGCTCCCGTGCGCGTTCGCGCGCTCCCGTGCACGCGCGCCGGAAAACGGCGCCAAATGGGCCTATTTAAGCCTGGAGACTTCCTGGACCAAGTGCTGCTCGCTCTACAGCGTTCCCGACCTGTACGCCTCAGCTCCGGATACCTGTTCCCGTGTTTGTCCTGCCTCCTGTTGACCCGGCTTGTCCTGACCTGCTGTCCGCTACCTGCACCGACCCCGGCTACCCACGACCATCCGATTGTCTGCTCCTTTGTACCTCTGCTGCCCGCCCGTTAAGGAACCTTGCTTGGACTCTGACTACCCGTTTGCCTGATCCTCTTGTACCTTCCTGCCTGCCTGTTGCCAACCCAGCCTGTACGACCATCCATCTACTTGCACGCCTTCTGGAGCCTCACTACACCATCGGTGACCCTCCAGCCCTCGTGCCATCCCGCACTCTTGGGCCTCTGTCCCCACTACCAGGGGTCCTTGAATCGGGTGCGCAAGAGCGGTTGTTCCCTGCACAAGACAGACTCCACCGTCAGGTACGTGACACTGTTTCTTGAGTTCGGTGCTTACCAGTTAAAAACAGTTTTTTTTGCTATAAAATTACTTAGAACCCCCAAACATTATATATTTTTTTTCTAACACCCTAGAGAATAAAATGGCGGTCATTGAAAAAATTTATGTCACACCGTATTTGCGCAGCGGTCTTACAAGCGTGCTTTTTTTAAAAAAAATTCTGTTTTTTTAGTTAAAAAATAAGAAAACAGTAAAGTTAGGCCAATTTTTTTCCATATTGTGAAAGATAATGTTACGCCGAGTAAAATGATACCCAACATGTCATGCTTCAAAATTGCGTCCGCTTGCGGAACGGCGATAAACTTTGCAAATTAAAAATCTCCATTGGTGACATTTAAAAAATTCTACAGGTTAGCAGTTTTGCGTTACAGAGGAGGTCTAGAGCTATAATTGTTGCTCTCGCTCTAACGATCGCGGCGATACCTCACATGTGTGGTTTGAACACCGTTTTCATATGTGGGCGGGACTTACATATGCGTTCACTTCTGCGCACGAGCTCGGCGGGACGGAGTGCTTTAAAATTTTTTTTTTTTTTAATTATTTATTTTGCTTTTTACTTTTTATTTTTACACTGTTCTTTAGAAAAAAAAATTTTGATCACTTTTATTCCTATTACAAGAAATGTAAACATTCCTTGTAATAGAAAAAAGCATGACAGGTCCTCTTAAATATGAGATCCGGGGCCAAAAAGTCCTCACATCTCATATTTACACTCAAATGCAGCTGCAGGCACCATTCAGATATCACCACTCAAACCCAAGGACGTCATATGACGTCCGGCGGTACGGAAGTGGTTAAATTTGGGTGGGTGAGGCATATGTGCGTTAGCATCATCTCGGGAACGTAGATCCAGCAATTGTTTTTGCAGAGCACGGATCTTTTCATGTTGCCCTTTCACCACACTTTCCAGTCCGGCAATTTTTTCTTGATAAGTAACACCAAACTTCTGTAGCTTTGCAATTTGCTGCCTGAAAGGAAGCACAGCGTTTGCTATAGCAGCCTCCATGTTTTAGGCCAGGTTATTCTGTAATGATCAGGCATCAGGCTCGAAGACCAGTTGCTATAGCAGTTGCAGGACTCCCACTGACCAGCAGGATAGGTACACAGGTAGTCACCCTGGCAAATGACACAGGCTCATCTGAGGTGTAGAGTCTAAGTACTAACCGGTGTTCACCAGAGCTCCTGATGGTGGAGATGTATTTAGTCGCGTGTTAGTACCAGGTAGCGGTCCTCAGGATCACCCCACCATGTTGTGAGGAAGCCGGGGTCCAGTAGCGGATGAGCAGATAAGGATCAAACAGGAGCATGGTCAGTAAACAAGCTAAAAGGTCGGTAACTAGTAGTTGCAGGTTGGGATCAGGCAGTAGAGTAGTCGAGGAACAAGCCAAGGGTCAATAACGAATGGTAGCAAAATACGGACAGCAGCAGGGAAGACAAGAGCAAGGCACTGGCTGAGAAAGCACAATCACCTGGCAAAGAGGAAGTGCAGAGACAAGGCTTATATAGGAAATTAATGGGAGGAGCAAG
The DNA here is from genome assembly GCA_018402905.1 of Glandirana rugosa. Classification (NCBI taxonomy): domain Eukaryota; kingdom Metazoa; phylum Chordata; class Amphibia; order Anura; family Ranidae; genus Glandirana; species Glandirana rugosa. The sequence continues at coordinate 4,088,717 of BLSH010466543.1, read as the reverse complement.
GAGTTCAAGGTTCAACAACAATCAAGACATAAGGCAGGGTTGTCCAATGGATCAGACAGAATATCCAACAGATCAGGCAGGGAGCTGTCCAGCATCCCTGACAGCTTAGTGAGAAGAATTAATGCCAGACAGGAAGTCCTTCTGAAACCTGGGGACACACTCCCCCCCCCAAAAAAATGACATGCCAAATGTGGCATGTAAGGGGGTGAGGAGTGTTTAAAGCGGAAGTTCCATTTTTGGGTGGAACTCCGCTTTAAGAGCATAGAAAAGCCTTCATAGTGCATGTTTATTTTAAAAAAGATCCACTCACCTAAAAAATCAATCCAGCCATACAATATAAGTAAAAGTCTCAGTCCACAACTGGGGAAAGAGATCTACTGAGCCTGGTTATATTAAGTGATTTTAGACCTCTTAGTTAATTGTGAGGTGCAGCTTAGGACGTGAGAGCACATCCATTGGTGGAGTTTGGAAGATTTCATCTTTATGGTGTCCATGTTTTATGTACATTAGTGTTTGGTGTGATTCACTGGACTTTATACACATGTACTGTAATATAAGGATGTTTTATTTGCAAGATATGTGTGTGTTATCACATTGGCTGATGGTTTATTATATGAATGTGTCTGAAAATGTTATATTTAAATGTAGAAGTAAGTGTAGTGCTTTACTATATTTCAAATGTATTATTTACAGTCAGCAGGTATACAGTGCCTTGAAAAAGTTTTCATACCCCTTGAAACGTTCCACATTTTGTCATGTTACAACCAAAAACATACATTTTTTTAAATAGGATTTTATGTGATAGGAAAACACAAAGTGGTACATAATTGTGAAGTGGAAGGAAAATAATAAATGTAACCTAAAAAGTGTATGGGGACCTGGGTCCTACCCAAGGGGACAGCAATGAAAAAAAAAGTTTTTAAATTGATCGTTTTTTCAGGAGCAGTGATTTTAATAATGCTCAAAGTGAAACAATAACAATGAAATATTCCTTTAAATATTGTGCCTGGGGGGTCCCCTTAGTCTGCCTGTAAAAGGGCGCACCTCTGTGATGTTTAGAACATAGCCAGAGCAAAATGACATTTCCAAAGGAAAAATTGTCATTTATTATCGCGGTTGTAATGTATTGCTGGTTACTGGCAATATAGATAAAATCACTGAAAAAGCATTGCATTGCCCCCCCCCCCCCCAGTGTATACCAGGCCCTTCAGGTCTGGTATGGATTTTAAGGGGAACCCCACTCCGAATTTTTAAAAAAAATTGCGTAGGGTTTCCCAAACAAAGTCTGTAACAGACCCTTCAGGTCTGGTATGTATTTTAAGGGGAACCCCGTCCAAAATAGAAAAGAATTGCATAGTGGTCCCCCCAAAGTCCGTACCAAGCCCTTCAGGTCTGTTATGGATTTTAAGGGGAGCCCCGAGCCAAATAAAAAAAATGGTGCAGGAGTACCCCCATAATCCAAACCAGACCCTTATCCGAGCACACAGCCCTGGCATAGCAGTAGGGGGTGGGGACAAGCGAGCACCCCCTCCTCCAAACCATACCAGGCCACATACCCTCAACATGGGGAGGATGCTTTGAGGTCGCCCCCAAAGCACCTTGTCCCCATGTTGATAGGGAGAAGGGCATCATCCCCACAACCCTTGCCGTTGGTTGTTGGGGTCTGCAGGTGGGGGGCTTATCGGAATCTGGTAGCCCCCTTTAGTGGTATGGACTTTGGGGGAGACCCCCACATCATTTTTTTTAAATTTTGGCGCATGGTTCCCCTTAAAATCCATACCAGACCTGGAGGGCCTGGTTTGGATTTTTGGGGGGTCCCCATGTATTTTTAAAAAAAATTTGGCATGGGTTCCCCTTAAAATCCATAACAGACCTGAAGGGCCTGGTACGGACTTTGAGGGGGGCCCCTACGCAATTTTTTTTTAAATTTTGGTGTGGGCCCTGCTGTTGTAAATTATTTTAAAAATTGTATGACATGCCCCAGTCAAACAGGTGCAGAAAAATTGGGCCTTGGGTGTTGGTGGTGCCAAAACACTGTAACCCCTTGCAGTTACTCTTGTTGGGTGCAGGAAAGGGACCCTGCTGTTGTAAATTAGTTTAAAAATTGTTATGGCATGCCCCTGTAAACCAGGTGCAGAAAAATTGGGCCTTGGGTGTTGGCGGTGGCAGAACACTGCAACCCCTTGCAGTTACTCTTGTTGGGCGCAGGAAAGGGGCCCTGCTGTTGTAAATTAGTTTAAAAATTGTGATGACATGCCCCCCGTAAACCAGGTGCAGAAAGATTGGACATTGGGTGTTGGTGGTGCCAGAACACTGTAACCCCTTGCAGTTACTCTTGTTGGGCGCAGGAAAGGGGCCCTGCTGTTGTAAATTCGTTTAAAAATTGTAATGGCATGCCCCTGTAAACCAGGTGCAGAAAAATTGGTCCTTGGGTGTTGGTGGTGCCCTAAATACAAAATATCATTCTGGATTATGGACAGGAGGAATAGGAGCAGTGGCAGTCTTAAAGGGATCCCAGATCCCTAGCAAATTTAATCCATTGCATCAGCATCAGCTTGATAGCTGCTGATCCAGGACCGATTTATAAAAGTGAGCCTATCAACCTAGTCTGTGGACAGGCACACTCTTTGATAGGTTACAAACCCTCCAGCAGCACTGAATGTCCATTCAGAAAGCAAGCTGGATGCAGGACAGGCCAGTAACTCAATTGCATATATTAGCAAGTTCCGGCCAGTGGTCCATCCTCAAGACCCAATAACTCAGTGGATGCTCAGTTGGAAAGGTCTCCAAGCCTGCTCTTGCCCCTATATATTCCTGCACGATATAATGCAGATGCTGACGATGGTTGCTTTAACCTATCTGGCCTGGGCGCTGAGGACTGAAATTTTTTTTAAAGGCATCGGTCAGCTGGCCACCTTCCTCATTCCTCTGAATGACCGCAGCTTCAGAAACACGTTGTCCAGCATCAGGACATGGTAGCCTCCTAGGGTCTGGAAAGGCGTTGTGCAAACTTTTCTTCAAGGTATCCTGAAGATGTTTCATCCTCTGCTCCCTCTGCACAGGCAGGATGAGCTCTGCAACCTTACTCTTGTAACGTGGATCAAGAAGGGTTGCCAGCCAGTAATGATCCCTTTCCTTGATACCACGAATCCTAGGGTCTTTTTGCAGGCTTTTCCAAATCAGAGAGCGCATGCAGCATAAGTTTGAGGAGGCATGAATGTCCTCTGGGTCACTGAGGATGACATTATCAGGAACTACCTCCTCCCAGCAATGTACAACTCCTTGGGTTTCTGGGGACTGAAAACCATGACCCCTTGAAGACTGCTGCGTGTTATCCTCCACATCCATGCTGACACAATAATCCTTCTCCTCCTGTGTGTTTGGTGGCTCTGCAGGAATGCTCTCTGCATAAAGGGGGTCTTGAGAGGAAAGGAAGTCCTCCTCTTTCTCCCCCTGTTCTGCCTCAACTGCCCTGTCCATGATTCCACAAAGCGTGTCCTCCAGAAGGAAAATTAGAGGGACAGTGTCACTGATGCATGCATTGTCGCAGCTCACCATCCTTGTGGACTCCTCAAATGGTGACAGGACAGTACATGCATCCTTGATCAGTAGCCACTGACGTGGCGAAAAGAAGCCAAGCTCCCCTGAGCCTGTCCTGGTGCCATGCTCACAGAGGTACTCATTGATGGCCCTCTGCTGTGCGTGCAGCTGCTGCAGCATTGCCAATGTTGTGTTTCACCTGGTGGGCATGTCACAAATGAGGCGGTTGGTGGGCAGATTGAATTCCCACTGCCCCAGTGTGGCTCCTGTCCATAAGAAAGACTAACTCAAGCAGCGCATGGCATCTTTTAGCCTGACTGCTTGTGTAGCCCCTTGAACGCTTAGGGAGCACTGCAGGTTCAGAGGACAATTCTGCAGAAGAGGCCACAGAGGTAGAAGAAGAGGAGGGGGTGGAGGAGGTGGATAGGGCAAAATCACCACCAGCTTTTTGGAGGCATGGTGGCGGAACTAGCTCCAACACTGAACCCTGTCCTGCATCCTTCCCAGCTGCCAGTGGAGTTACCCAGTGTGCCATGAAGGAAAGGTAATATCCCTGACCGTGCCTGCTGGACCATGAGTCAGCGGTAATATGAACCCTGCTGCTGACCACACAGTCCAATGAGGTCAAAACATTGCCTTCCACATGACAGTAGAGAGCTGGAATGTCCTTACATGAAAAGAAATTTCTTTTGGGAACTTGCCACTGTGGGACAGCACATTCCACAAATTCACGAAAGGGGGCAGAGTCTACCAGCTGAAAAAGCAGCAGTTGGAGTGCTAGCAATTTGGCCAAGCTAGCATTAAGACGCTGAGCCTGTGGATGGCTGTGACAGTATTTTTGTTACCGTTCAGCAACTGGGATAGGGATATTTGCCTGCTGAATTCACCTGGTGGTGTACTGCAGAGCTGCAAGTACTTGTGCCATGCATTGCTAGACCTTTATTCCTCTCAGTGCAGGTTTTGGAGAGGACTGGAAGTATAGAAGGGGTTGAAATCTCAGATGAGGAGCAAAAGAAGTCTGCCTTATTTTCTGGTGTGGGTTTTTCAGGTGCTGTTGGCAAAGGACTGCATGGCTGGTCATCATATGTCTTGTCAAGACAGTAGTGCCCAAGCGGCTGGAGTTCTCTATCTATCTATCTATCTATCTATCTATCTATCTATCTATCTATCTATCTATCTATCTATCTATCTATCTATCAATCTATCTATCTATCTATCTATTATAGATTTCACTCTACACTAAACTGCCTGTACTAACTGACTGTATATAGATCACTCTATCTATCTATCTATCTATCTATCTATCTATCGACGTTCTATCTATCTATCTATCTATCT
>BLSH010466543.1:4070622-4082878 GCA_018402905.1 Glandirana rugosa | reverse complement strand
CGGATTCTTTTTCCCTAGATGCATTATTTTACATTTAGAAATATTGAACTGCAGTCTCCACTGCTTTGACCAATCTTCCAGCAATGCCAAATCATGTTCCATGTTACAGACGCCTCCAGGGATATCAACCCTACTACACACCTTTGTATCATCAGCAAAGAGACATACATTGCCCAGCAAACCTTTAGTTATATCACTTACATATAGGTTGAATAGAACAGGACCCAGTACAGAACCTTGTGGTACCCCACTAGTGACTGGTCTCTGTTCTGAGTGAACCCCATTTACAACCACACTCTGGGATCTATCCTTTAGCCAACTGCATATCCACTGAACCACCCAAGGGAGAAGCAGCCAAGAGGCCCATGGTACCTCTAGAGGAGCTGCAAAGATCCACAGCTCAGGTGGGAGAATCTGTCCACAGGACAACTATTAGACCCCATGTACACTATCCAACTTTTGTTGTCAGATTTCCTTCAGATTTACCAAAACCATGTAGTGCATGGGTCTGTCTGATTACATACAAATTGAAACTCCTAAGGTTTGACCTCATATTATATGGTTTTGGTAAATATGAAGGAAAAAATATACAGAAATTGGATAGTGTATATCCAGCTTAAAGCCTCGTACACACGATGCAACTGTTGTACGACCGCACGTCCAACTTTTCCCAAAATCGGCTGTCTGTGATTTGGTCTAGCATACTGACGGTAGTCAAATTATCTTTCGACAAAGCCGAACATAGTGACGTGTTACGAGCGTATAAAGGTGGAATTCAGGCGAATGTGAATTGTGAATTACAGACGCAGGTTTACACGACTGAACACTTCCTGGATTCTGAGCATGCATGTTTGTACTTATAACTTGTGTTTGTTCAACTTCTGTACACACAAGTCAAAAATCGGACTACGCCTTGGCAGCAGACGAAAGTTTTCTAGTTTGCTCATACAACTTCTGTTGGACGATAATTCAAAATTGGCTGTTGAATGGAGCATACTAACAGTCGGATAATTGTATGACAGGCTGTCGTACGACAGTTTTCGGCCGATAATTGTACTGCGTGTAGGGGCCAATAGATTTGCACTCCACAAATCTGGCCTTTATGGAAGAGTGGCAAGAAGAAAGCCATTGTTGAAAGAAAGCCATAAGAAGTCCCATTTGCAGCTTGCGAGAAGCCATGTAGGGGACAAAGCAAACATGTGGAAGAAGATGCTCTGGTCAGATGAGACCAAAATTGAACTTTTTGGCCTAAAAGCAAACCGTTACATGTGGCAGAAATCTAACACTGCATCACCCTGAACACACCATCCCCACTGTGAAACATGGCGTGGCAGCATCATGTTTTGGGGGTGCTTTTCTTTATCAAGGACAGGGAAACTGGTCAGAGTTGATGGGAAGATGGATGAAGCCAAATACAGGGCAATCTGTAAGAAAACCTGTTAAGAGTCTGCAAAAGACTTGAGACTGGAATGGAGGTTCGCCTTCCAGCAGGACAACGACCCTAAACATACAGCCAGAGCTGCAATGGAATGGTTTACATCAAAGAATATTCATGTGTTAGAATGGCCCAGTCAAAGTCCAGACCTGAATCCAATTGAGAATCTGTGGCAAGACTTAAAAAATTGCTGTTCACAGACGCTCTCTATCCAATCTGACAGAGCTTGAGCTATTCTACAAAGAAGAATGGGCAAAAATGCCACTCTCTAGATGTGCAAAGCTGGTAGAGACATCCCCAAAAAGACTCAGCAGGGGGGCTGAATGCAAATGCGCTCCACACTTTTCACTTATTTATTTGTAAAAACTTTTGAAACCCATTTATCATTTTCCTTCCACTTCACAATTATGTGCCACTTTTTGTTGGTCTATCACATAAAATCCCAATAAAAGACATTTGCATTTTTGGTTGTAACATGACCTGAATCAAGGGGGATGAATACTTTTTTAAGGCACTGTAGTTCCTTTTTTACATGTTTACCAGGCCGACATTAACTGATGTGAAAAAAATCTGTCATTTACAGAGCTGAAGCTCAAACTACAAACACAAAAGAATTGCTCAGAGCAATGAATTTCTCACATTCTCTGATTTAAATTGAGTTTCAAAGAGAGAAACAGTCACAAGGAATGAAGCTACTGCTTTGCTTTCTCTTTAGAAAACCAGAATGCTTGCAAAAGCAATGTTATGAGTGGACATTGTATAAAACTGTAATTTATATGATAAATAATGTTTGAATTTGATGTATTTGATGAGGGGTCACGACTATTTGGATTTTTATAGGATTTTTGTGGTAGGAGCACCTCAAGTGCCTAGTAAACACATTTTAAAGTTATGCACTGTATTTATCTTGCATGCACAAAGAATTCTTATTGATATCAATACAAGAAAGCCAGTGGAATGCAACTAACTAGAGCAGGCTATATCTAAAACATGAGATGTTGTGCCTGGCCCCGCCCACTGTTCTGCAATATAGAATAATGATTATTTTTGAGATTTGAGATGGAGATGAGTCATGAAGGTTCTGTTTTAAGAAGGTTATACTGTGCTTTTTGATGGACCAATGGAAGATTTATTTAATTCCTTTTAGTCCACCCTGCCATAATTTGTTATACTTTGACAAAAAACACCAGTCTACATAAAACTATGCTTCTATTTCAGCTTCAGTCTCATGCAATGTCTTTTTTTTAAAACTTCTTTCAAATACAAGATGCAGATCCCAACACCTATGTGAAGGAAGATTGGTGGCACTAATGTCAGTAAATAGTAGCATTAGTCATAGGGATCTACAGTTGCATGGAGATCTGTTAAATTTACAATCCTCCATTTTTTCTTTGGACCTCATGAAAGAAATTAAAAAGGAGAAAATGATGCTTGTTTAATAATGCAGTACAAAGGCAGCAAGTACAAAAACTGGTGATTCCACAGCAAGCAATAGTAATTTCCTAAATGACTTCTGATTGATTATTATTAATATATTGTATGCTACACATTTCTTCATGCCTTATTTCTGAAAATGTTTAAACGTTCTTGATTCAAATTACATAAGAAATATAAGTGCATGCCTTGCACATTGTTGTAAACTCACTTAGTAGTTATCACTTTAAATTACAGTGATTATCCCAAGTCGCTATTGTTCTTTTGACCCTTTTGCAGGTGCATGACTTGTACATGGGAAATACATTTAATACCATGTACATTTTAATTCTGTCTTCTTTCAATTGCACGAATAATTCTTTAAAACACTATAGTAGGTATAGAAAAAGAAAAACATTGTGACCACTAATCTGTTTGTGAAAAAAATGTTAGGAATCACACAGTGAGCTTACATACTCTGTAAATTAATTTTCTTCATGAATTCAGAACAGCCTAATGAGCTCAGACAGCCTGCTGGGGAAACTGCATTGTACTTTCCTGAACACCTGCCTTGCTGGTTTTGTAGCTTGTTCTCTTTTTTTCCCTTTTCTCAGTCTTCCTGCTCATATTTTCTTTTGAATAGAATCACAGCATAAAGTCCAGCACAGAATCTAATATAAGCAATGTGTACAAAATATACATTATAGACTATATACTGTATAGAGTAAGACTAAACTTATTCTATTCATTTGCAAATTAATTATTTTAAATACGGCATTCTAAGAATGAAGGAAAGAAGGGAAAAAGGGAGGGGGAGGGAGAGGAAGGAAGTCCGGGGCAGGCTAGAAGAAGGGTGGAGAGTCACCTTCATGGCATCTCATATACTCATTCCTTGTCCAGAGGTACTTTAAATTCGTGAGGCTTTTAACTCTTGCCCCCATCCCCCCATGTCTTTTCAAATTTTTTGGGGCATTTATGGCTCATGCATGTGAGTTTATAGAGTGGTAGGGTTAAGCCAATCATAGATTTCCATTGTGAAAGTGTAGGAGGCTCAGGCTGCTTCCATTTAAGTAGGATAGCTTTTCTAGCGTAGACTGTGGCATAGAACAGAAACTGTTTGTGGGTAATAGATGTAACCGCATCACATATGCCTAGAAGAAGAATAGCAGGGTCCTACGGTTAGATACCCCACTGAGTTTATTGTATTAATCTCTTTTGTCCAGAACTGCTGGATGAGGGGACATGACCAGATAACATGTGAGAATGTACCTAATTCGTTGGCACATTTAGGGCATCTATCAATTTGGTGTGGGTATATTCTGGAGAGTTTTTGAGGGGTATAGTGAGCCCTGTGGAGAAGTTGAATATACCTATCCCCATTACTAAGCATGGTGCCGGATTCTACGGCATTCGGGATCCATCTGGTTATGCTGGTTACAAGTTGGGCTTACCTCTGCAGTTTTTTACCTTATCAAGACTTCTACTCTCACCAGACGCCAGCCTTTATGATCTGCTGACTGAAAAGCAGTAGGTCCATTTGTTCTGGTGAGTGCGGGCACAAGAGGGTCACGTGGGCACTTGTCATTAAGAGCACAGTTCTGTATGGAGCACGAAGAGCACTTTATGCACATCGTCACTCTTATACAGATTAAGGCAGTATTGTTATTTTTCACCACCTTTATTTGGACTTTATGGACATTCATGTTATGTGGTTGGATATAAGGATTTATGATTTTTATTATATAATCTGGGTTGGTGCTGTTTTGATGTAAGAGCTTATCCTTTGGGCAGGTATTTCCTGAGTATGGCTGCCCCCAGTCTTTTATGCACTTATTGTTTACAGCACTATAGTGTGTATAAATTTGTCACCTGTCTCATTGAGTTTTACACTTCCACAGCACAGATTTTTACAGTTTAACATACCTATCCACAGCCAAGACCATCAATGGGATATATTGTTGGATCCCCTCCTCATAGTCTTCATCAATAAGGGTAGGTATATCCTTCTTCCATCCCTGAAGGAGTCTAGTCCCTTTGCCAGAATCTTCTCTAGATATCCGAAGATGTAAAGAAGAAAGTATTCTATCTGCACTATTGGAGATAAGGAAACGCTCCACCACATGAGATTGTAAGTTTACCCCTTCAGGAAATTGCGACTGAGCTGCGTGACGCAGTTGTAGGTATCGGAAAAACATTGTCAAGGGGAGTTTAAAGATGTTTCGTAGGCTGTCATAGGAGAGTAGTCTACCCTCAGGCATGATTTGCTGTACAATTTTAATCTCATACTTAGCCCACGAGGACAGATCAGGGATAGATTTGAAGTGCCGCAGCTTAGGGTTTCCCCACATTGGCGTGTATGGAGATATCATGCCGGGCTCACCAAGTCCTGCAGACACCTGTTCCCATACCCGAGCTGTCGTACGCATCGGGGTCCTCAGAATGTCCTGTACTCAAAGTGATTGTAAACGATTATCCTGTAAAACAGCACATTCAGTTTAAAATAGAAATGAAAGGCAAAACATTTTTGTATAAATATAGAAAAACATTATAAATACCTTTTTCCCTTTTTATAAGTGATCACATTCCCTCTGTTCTCAGCTGCATAAGAGCTGGGGGAGGAGAAGCAGCAGCACACTGAACTCTCCAGTGAACGGCTGTGCAGCGGGGGCATGATAGGACAAATCTGATCATTGGAGGAGAGCATGCTGAGTTCCCAGCATAACTAGGGAACTGACCACGGTGTGTTTCTCCTGCTTACTGTGGTCAGTTTTTAATAGGAAAGCAAGGGGACTAGCAGAAACACCAGGGATTTCACATAAAGGAAGCAATACAAAGAGAACAGGAAACTTTTTTATAAAAGTACACAGAGGCGTAACTAGAACCTTCAGGGCCCGAGTGCGAGAAATTTTGACGGGCCCCCCTGACCCCTGGCCAGGACCCTCCCTCTTCCCACTGATCCTGGGGCCCTTAACGCTTATTGAGGGTCTCTTTATTACGGTCCCCTTTCACAAGTTCTGCAGTGGGCCCCTTTTCTGCCATCTTCGGGCCTCCCCATGATGGTGAAAAGCCAGGGCCCGGTCGCAATTGCAACCTTTGCAATCCTGATAGTTACCTCACTGGTGTCAGTGGTTTTTAATTTTAATTTTATTATTTTTTACCTTTACATTTTATTTCTTTTACAATTTTATTTTTATTATTTTTAAAAATTTTTTTTAGGAGCCCTGTTGGGGGGCTTTGATGAGCTATCAGGGCTCTAAACAAACCTCAGCCCTCAATCTTCAGCTGTGAAGCCTCAGCGGCACAGAATGAGTGGACAGGAATAGTTGTGTACCGAGCCTCCCATTCATTCAGAAATGGAAGTATAGTAAAAAACTGTTTACTATGCTTCAGTTATGAATGAATCAATTGGTACCAATCACTGGCTCTGTCCATTCAGAAAAGGAAGGAGATGGTAAATGACAAATTTACAGACCCGTTCCCATCTCTCCATCATGACACATCTTCTACAGCAGCTGTCAGGAGAGAGGAGGGGGGGAGACAGCAGCTCTGTGGGGGGAGGGGGGCAGGGAAGAACACAGGGACCCTGGGAACAGCAAAAGACAAGTAAAATGGATAGGAGGGGTGGCGGGGGCAGCATATAGAGGAACCAATCTCCTGCATTAGGAGGAAAATGGAGGAGATTGGTTCCTCTAAATGCCGCCCCCGCCATCACTCCTATCCAGGTGTACAAGGGAGGCACACGGGCCCCCTGGAGCATGGGGCCCGGTTGCAATTGCAACCCCTGTAGTACTTGGTACAGCAGGCACATTTCAGGAATATCAAATGTTGGGGTAACAAACGCTTTAACCAAGAAGAATACTGGCAGAAGGCATTAGGTAGGAGGCCTCTAAAGCTGCCTCACCTCTCCCTACTTCAAATTGTTGCTTGCATCCCTGAATACAAATATGGTGTGAAGAACCAGTAACTCTAGATCACCTCCTGTAACAGCCATTTTTCTATTTTGTCCACATTACCGTTCAGTTTTGGTACTTGCGATAGGGAACCGGAGGAAAAGAAAGTAATAGAAAACAACTCCAGTGGGGACAGTAATAAAAACCCTTTTTTTAGTAGAGATGGGAAAAGGTTAGGTTTTATATCTGCCTGTGCCTTCCTGCCCCTGTGTCTCTTTTTCCCCATATAACTTGTCCTAGTGATTGAAAAGGAAGAGGAGATTTTTATTTGTTGGCTGAAATATGAAAGAATAATATGCACTACTGAAAGAATGTTAAGAAGCTAAACATTCTAGGTCATTGTTGGATGTACCATAGAAAAATCATTAATGGTTTGATGTGACACGCTTTTGATCCTGTGGCTCCCCAACTGGGCTAGAACAATGCTAAAGTTGCTAGTTCTGTAACTAAAACCATCATACAATACTTGTGTTTGCATATTATTACTTTAGCAATATGTCAGAAGATTTACAGCTGAACTCTAGGAAGATGTAAAATAATGAATGCAGTTATGTATTTTTTAAAGTAATGTTATTATTTTTATTATTATTTTAATACTTTAAGTTTTATATCACTAGCAGTTTGCACAATGCTTTACAAAGTGGAGGGAGACAGGCCCGGACTGGCCATAGGGCACACCAGGCGTTTGCCCGGTGGGCCGCGGCCCTTGGGCTGCATGTTCCTCTCGATGACTGGGCCGTACATCGGGAGGTATGCGGCGGATGGGCGGCCTGGACAGGGTTAACACAGACCGCGGCCGCCGCTTGCCTCCCGCTATACGGCCATTCCTTAAGCAGGGCCAGCACCACGCACCAGCAAACTTACATGGTGCAGAAGAGAGCAGGAGAGAAGGCTCCTGTGAGAGGAAGCGCCTGCAGGGGACAGACACTTTGCGGGCCAGGCATGCTGGAGGATGTATAGCTAGGACAACGGCGGCTGCCGGCCTCTCTCCTAACACCGGCCAGGACACTGACAGCTGCAAAGGGAGGAAGGTGAGCACTGTGAATACACAAAACGGTTCCAGTGTGTTACATCCAGAGTCCTGCTCTGTAGTGGTGGGGAAAGGGAGTGCACTGAGGCTGTCTCTTTAGTGGTGTGGGGCTGTCTCTTTAGTGGACTGAGGCTGTCTCTACTGGTCTGGGGCTGTGTCTTTACTGGTCTGGGGCTGTCTCTTTAGTGGTGTGGGGCTGTCTCTTTACTGGTGTGGGGCTGTCTCTTTGCTGGTGTGGGGCTGTCTCTTTACTGGTGTGGGGCTGTCTCTTTGCTGGTCTGGGGCTGTCTCTTTGCTGGACTGAGGCTGTCTCTTTGCTGGTCTGGGGTTGTCTCTTTGCTGGTCTGAGGCTGTCTCTTTGCTGGACTGAGGCTGTCTCTTTGCTGGTCTGGGGCTGCCTCTTTGCTGGTCTGGGGCTGTCTCTTTGCTGGACTGGGGCTATCTCTTTGCTGGTCTGGGGCTGTCTCTTTGCAGGTCTGAGGCTGTCTCTTTGCTGGTCTGGGGCTGTCTCTTTGCAGGTCTGAGGCTGTTTCTTTGCTGGACTGAGGCTGTCTCTTTGCATGTCTGGGGCTGTCTCTTTGCTGGACTGAGGCTGTCTTTTTGCAGGTCTGAGGCTGTCTCTTTGAAGGTCTGGCTGTCTCTTTGCTGGACTGAGGCTGTATCTTTGCAGGTATGAGGCTGTCTCCTTGCTGGACTGAGGCTGTCTCTTTGCTGGTCTGGGGCTGGACTGAGGCTGTCTCGTTGCTGGTCTGGGGCTGTCTCTTTGCAGGTCTGAGGCTGTCTCTTTGCTGGACTGAGGCTGTCTCTTTGCTAGTCTGGGGCTGTCTCTTTTCTGGACTGAGGCTGTCTCTTTGCTGGACTGAGGCTGTCTCTTTGCTGGTCTGGGGCTGTCTCTTTGCTGGACTGAGGCTGTCTCTTTGCTGGACTGGGGCTGTCTCTTTGCTGGACTGGGACTGTCTCTTTGCTGGACTGAGGTTGTCTGTTTGCTGGTCTGGGGCTGTCTCTTTGCTGGACTGAGGCTGTCTCTTTGCTGGTCTGGGGCTGTCTCTTTGCTGGACTAAGGCTGTCTCTTTGCTGGACTGAGGCTGTCTCTTTGCTGGTCTGGGGCTGCCTCTTTGCTGGTCTGGGGCTGTCTCTTTGCTGGACTGGGGCTGTCTCTTTGCTGGACTGGAGCTGTCTCTTTGCTGGACTGAGGCTGTCTCTTTGCAGGTCTGAGGCTGTCTCCTTGCTGGAATGAAGCTGTCTCTTTGCTGGACTGAGGCTGTCTCTTTGCTGGACTGAGGCTGTCTCTTTGCCGGACCGGGGCTGTTTCTTTGTTGGACTGAGGCTGTCTCTTTGCTGGACTGAGGCTGTCTCTTTGCAGGTCTGAGGCTGTCTCTTTGCTGGACTGAGACTGCCTCTTTGTTGGTTTTGGGGCTGTCTCTTTGCCGGATATGGATGTCTTTCAGGATAAATGGCAAACACCCCCCCTCACCACCCCCCGCGAACGCTCACGCCCCCATCTCGCTCCCCCCCATCAGGCTGCCCAATCTAAAATGCCCGGGCCTATTTTTTGTCCCAGTCCGGGCCTAGAGACAGTAGTACTTGAATCTTGCTTGATCTCAGCCTCCCGCAGCTGGTACAGCAGTCCCCAGACTGAGAGAGCGAGAGGGGGCAACACTTTAGGCCAATCAAGTGCACTGTGCTGAAAAGTAACATGCTGACAAAAAGGAGAGATAACCCCATCAGTATGTTGCTGATCCTTCACTGTGCATTCAGATAGCGCTTAGCTGAAGCAGAGAAACCTAGAAAACTGACAGCAGAAAAAGACAGAGTAGTCCATCGAGTTTGCCCATTTTTTTTGTTTATTGTTTTTCGTTACTTTATTGTCAGAGTATAGATCTATGTTTGTTCCAAGCATGTTTGAAGCCATTTACTGTTGACTGTCTCACTACCTCTGCTGGTAGTTTATTACAAGCATCAACTACCCTTTCAGTAAAATAATATTTTCTAAGATTAGTTTTGAACTTTCCTCCAGTTAGTTTGAGGTCATGTCCCTGCTTTATTGATTTTGGTTTCATATTGAAAAAACTGCCCTCCTGAACCTTATTCACTTCCTTGATGCATTTAACCACTTGACCACTGGGAACTTAAACCCTATTAGTGGTAGAGCTCTCACATTTTGAATGACAATTACTCAGTCATGCTACACTGTACTCAAATGACATATTGTGTCCCCTTTTCACGCAAATAGAGCTTTCTTTTGGTGGTATTTAATCACCACTGGGGTTTTTATTTTGCGCTCTATAAATGAAAAAAGACTAAAACATTTTGTAGAAAAATGCATTTTCTTTGTTTCTGTTATAAAATTTTGCAAATTAATAATTTATCTTCATAAAATATAACCTATTTTTGTGTATATTATTTGGTCTTTGTGAACGTTATAGAGTCTACACGCTATGGTGCCAATCATTGAAAATTGACCACACTTGATATACTGGCATCCCATATCATTTCTTGAGACCCTAACAAGCCAGGAAAGTACAAATACCCCCCCAAATGACCCCTTTTTGGAAAGTAGACATTCAAAGGTATTTAGTAAGAGGCATGGTGAATTTTTTGAAGTTGTATTTTTTTCCCCACAATTCTTAGCAAAATAAAGATTTTTTTCCTTTTTTTCACAAAATTGTCATATTAACAGGTTATTTCCCTCACATGGCATGTGCATACCACAAATTACACCCCAAAATACATTCTGCTACTCCCTCTGAGTATGGCGATACCCCATGTGTGAGACTTTTACACAGTCTGGCCACATACAGAGGCCCAACATGCAGGGAGTACCATCAGGTGTTCTAGGGACATACACATTTAATTTCTTGACTACCTCTTGCACTTTTGAAGGCTCTGGAGCACCAGGACAATGGAAGCGCTCAAAAAAATGAGCCAAGGAATGATGAGCCATGGATGGGGGTGGATGAACCGTGGATGGGGGATGGCTGAGTATGGATGGGGATGGCTGAGAATGAATGGGATGGCTGAATATGGATGGGATGGCTGAGCGTGGATGGGGATGGCTGAGCATGGATGGGATGGCTGAGTATGGATGGGGATGGCTGAGTAAGGATGAGGATGGCTGAGCATGGATGGGGATGGCTGAACATGGATGAGAATGGCTGAGTATGGATGGGATGGCTGAGTATGGATGGGGATGGCTGAGCATGGATGGGATGGGTGAATATGCATTGGGATGGCTGAGCATGGATGGCTGAGTATGGATTGGAGGGTGTATTGCTGAGAGGATGGATGGCTGAGGGATGGATGGCTGAGAAATGGATGGGTGGCTTATGATGGATGGCAGAGGATAGATGGCTGAGGAATGGATGGATGGCTGAGGAATGGATGGCGGAGGATGGATGGATGGCTGATGATGGATGGCTGCGGTTGGATGGTGGAGGATGGATGGCTGAGGAATGGATGGGTGGCTAGCTGAGGATGGATGGACAAATGCAGACTGTCACAGAGCAGTGCTGTGGGCTGCATCTGTTCTCTCCCCTCTCCTCCCACACTGCACCGATAGGTACTGAGAGGAGAGAAATAAGCCGGACATGTGCCCTCTTGTTTACAACTGATCACCTGTCATTTGACGGTCATTTACCGCAATCCGTGATGTGAACCCGGCGGGCACGGATATTTCCCCCAGTCGCTGACTGGCTCCCCCGATGGCCAATGGGAGTGCGCGCGCTCACAACGGCTCGTTCCTGCGCCAATATACAATTACGGCAATTCGCGGGAATGAGCCACATTGCCACAGTAAAACGACGGCGGCTGATCATTAAGCGGTTAAAGTGTATATAAAGCAAACAAAATTTTTCTTTTTTTTACGTTTCACATAGAACAGCAAATTTCTTCAGTTTCTTTAAGGATTTCTGTGTAGAACCTTTTCATTCCTGGGATTATACTAGTACTGATGGCCACATAAAATCACTAGTTAAATATTTGCTTGCAAAATAGAACAGAAAAAAACCCCTGAGAGTAGTGCAACTCAGCGCTAAAAACTCTGGCTGGAAAATTGTAATATCCACATACTGTATATATAAATATATATATATATATATATATACAGTATCTCACAAAAGTGAGTACACCCCTCACATGTTTGTAAATATTTTATTATATTTTTTCATGTGACATTGTAGCATTGTATATTTGCTGTCCCCTCAAATAACTCAACACACAGCCATTAATGTCTAAACCGCTGGCAACAAAAGTGAGTACAACCCTAAGTGAAAATGTCCAAATTGGGCCCAAAGTGTCAATATTTTGTGTGGCCCTCCCCTGTCGTTTATATGTTACGATGTTACAGTGTACTTTTTTATATTATTTTATAAATGTTTGTACACTCCCCACATGAGTGAAAACACTCTATGACATATATATATATATATA
>BLSH010466543.1:4027938-4065250 GCA_018402905.1 Glandirana rugosa | reverse complement strand
CAGAGGGCTATATCTGCAAGCGTGGCTGACCCTTACTAGAGATAGTGGGTCTATCCTTCTGGTAAGGGTGTTTATCCCTCAATTTTTTCACTAAGGTGCCTGTGTGACCGGTGGTGGTGGCTAAGTGGATTCAAGCCCTTTTTTTCTTCTTTTTTTCTTTTGAACACACACTGGATGTATGATTACTGTTTTTTCATAAAGTTCACGGAATTTGGACTGTCACAATTAATGTGTTCTTAAATGAATGCTCTATGGACTTTTGTTTGATATTATTATGTGCATAAGAAAAGAAACACAATTTTTTTTCACATATGTTTTGCACAGTTATATGTTTTATGGGTTATGATGATTTCATAAGTTTTTATTACCATGTCACTTTATGGTTTAACCTATTTTTGAGATTTATGTTATTGATGGATAAGCTAGCGCAACAATCAAACTGAAATATCTGTCTGTTTACATTGACAGATCCTCATTCTGTCTCTCGAAGGAGCGATCACGGGTGGCCGACGGACATCGCGGCCACCAGCCACGTGTATCGACTCTAAGACGTCTTTTGTATGACGAAACTCAGTGGGAGGAGTGGAGTCAACGTGACGCTGGAATGCTGGACAGTCAGCCATCTTGTTGGTTGGAAACATAGCTGAGACTTCATGCTTTTACATCTTTGTTTGTGAGTATTCTGGTCTTATTTTTAATAAATGTTTGGTGTCAGTAATGCTGTGCAATGAGGCTTTCTTCCCTGCTTGCTTTATGAATGTTCTATGAGAAATACTATCAAAGGAAGAAGTTATTTTTCAAGCCACCAAGCCAGTCATATTGATTTGTGATAAGCGTGATTGACCGCCTTTAGTTAGACGGTCCACCCGTTTTGGCAAGAGTCAGTGTGTCTCTCTCCTGGTGATGGATCTCTTCCTTTTCCTTCACATTGATCATGTGTGGGCTTGCACTGAGTGGAATCATATAAGGACTATGTATAGGGACTTTATATGCGTTTCAGCGCTGCATTTATGTTATAATATTTTTTATTCTACACCAGGAGATTTGTGCTAGAAGCTTCATCTTTTATCTTTTATTAGCATACATCATTTATTAGCACAGGTGCATTGTGTTTTTTTTTATTACTGTAGCTACCTGGAGGAATTCTGTACACAGAATGTGTACAGAACGCCCACTAGAAACATAATTTCCTGCTTGTGTGATTGGCTCACCAATTTTCCCAGAAGTGAGCACTTAGATACAAGTCAGATTTCAGGCATTCCTTGCAACAAAAATGTCATTTTTGGTGAGATACTCCCAATAGGAAATCACCTCTAAAGGGATGCAGACCCAGCAAATTTCCTCATTACAGCCCTGCAGGTGCACAGCTGATTGATAATTATGAAACCACTCGCATTAGACTCACTTTCCCACATACAGACAAACACAAATGGATTTCTTCAGAATAACAAAGGGTAAGAATCTGCAACAAAGTTTGTTATAATCCTTGCAATGTAAATAGATCACCCAGAGGGGAATGTTTTTTTCTCAACAAAAGTGGAGTTACGCTTTAAGGTTTTTCACCTTAATGCATTAAGGTGAAAAACCTTCTGTGCTGCAACTCCCCCTCTTTTTGTTATCTGAGCCAGAATCAATCCAGCAATGTGCACGAGTGCAGCAGTTCCAGCCACTATCTCTCTCCTCATTGGACAGATTGATAGCAGCAGGAGCTGCTCCCATTGCTGTCAATCAAATCCTGTGACATGGGAGCGGGGTGACATGTTATACTTACCTCCTCTGTGCAGTTGGTTTTACACAGAGCAGCCTGGATCCTCCTCTTTTCAGGTTCCTCTTTGCTGCTCCTAGCCCCTCCCACCTATCAAGTGCCCCCACAGCCCACAGCTTTCTATGGGAGCACACAAGCCAAGTCAGCGCTCCGTGTCTCCATTGAGACACAGAGCCCTGACCTGGCCCCGTCCCCTCTCTCCCCTGATTGGCTGACTGACTTTGATTGACAGCTTAGAATGCATTAAGATAAAAAAAACCTTCTGCCTTTACAACCCCTTTAATAGACTAACGTGTTGGATGGGAAAAAAAGTAGAAATGTTATGTAAAGTCCTTGTAGTTGTCCATGACACATGCTAGATGTAAAGAGATGGAGGGTAGGTGAAAGGAGCTCAGGGATCAGGGCAGCATGTGGTGCCAAGCCTTGGACTGTGCTGTAAGCTCTAGTGTCCACCAACAACAAGCTCTTTGAATTTGGATGTCTGATGACAAGTGTTAGATCGGAATGATCTTCCTCATTGAAAAACATCTATCCCAAGCATTTAACATCTAACAGTTTGGTATGTATAAGAAGGCAAGAGTAAGGTGTAGTGCAGTGGCATCCAGCGAATTATATTCTGCCTGCTCTAAACAGAGGACAAATAAAAATGTCATACATTTTTAAAAATTGCTGAAAATTATTTCTAATTAAACTGATTTATTTAAAGTGTACGTGTAGCCAAATAATTGTTCTATTTGTGGATAAATTAGGCAAGGATTAGAACCCCTGTCCCGGTAATCATTGTCACCAAGAATTGTACCTGGAGTTTTACACTGCTCATAACCACATTAGATGATACATATTTTTCAAACTTCTAACCTTTTAAATCAGGATGTGGTGGGATCTAAAAATGTTTATGGCTACCACATTGCTTGATACGAACACCAAACTACAACAAAGGATGTATGGTCCATTATCCCCTTTGTACAGCAGCACTGTGATTCATGATACCCATAGAAGGATTTTGCTAGCCATTAGTTATGAGTGTCAGATATCTAAATAATTTGCACAATAAACTGAGAAGGGGGTAATATTACAGAATGCAGCAAATAAAATAGCACACAATAATAGGGCACTGGAGGCATCAATATTATAAAGCAGGATTTTCATGTTTGCCTGGAGTTGAGCTGTAAATAATCCCAATGAGGCATATTTTCTTGGAACACATACACAATTGCTTTATCATGGGACATATGTCATCTGCACCTAATGGTGATCCTCAGGGGCTTATTCAGTTAGGCAATATAATGAGGAAAATGCAATAACCCATATTAAGAAATCTGAATTTGTTTGTGGATCTGACTGTTTTCTGTGACAGCAGCAGGCATTCCCCAGATGACAGGTTTCAGGGGGAAAAATTGAATGTGCAGGTTTAGTACAGAATATCTTGCCCTGCAGGAGAAAAGGAGGAAGGGATGAGTATTGGCTGAATACAATATTACACAAATAGCAATCAGAATGAATTTTTCACTGCCTTAGAAGTGAATATGCGACTGTCATAGTAATATGTATACCTAGTTCATTATTTATATTTATGTAACTCAGACAATAATGCATGATACTATGGGGTTGATTTACTAAGGCAAATCCACTATGCGCTACGAGTGCACTTGGAAGTCGCTGTAGATCTGGGGAGAAGATCTGAAATGAGGGGAATCTTTGCTGATTTCTATCATCCAATCATGTGCAAGCCAAATTGCAGTTTTTCATTTTCCTTGCATGTCCCCCTCAGATCTACACGGACTGCATTTTCAACTGCATTTGCAGTGCACTTCCAAGTGCATTTTCATGGCACTTGTAATGCAGAGTGGATTTGCCTTTAGTAAATAACCCCCCTATATGTAACTAGATTTTCTCATGCACAAATATTTCCACTGGTGTTTTAATTGATGTAGGGGCCAGTGCTGTTAAGTTATCCTTATTTAGTTAAAAACTGTACATGAAAGTTTCTTTCTCCTTACCCCACATGGTGTTGCTGTAGAATGCTGGTCTTCTGTGGCCCAGTTTTGTGATGTCACATTCACACACATGGGACAGATCTCAACAGCTGTCCTCGGAGTGGAACAGCACTTTAAATAACGGGTAGTGTTTCCACATTAGGCTCTTTCCAGGACAGTGACTTTCCCATGCTATTTTCTCTATAGGGCAATCTCCCTCCACTTAGCAGTCTCTCTGAGAAACAGTCTGACTTTACCTAGCAGTCTCCCTGTAGGAAGTCACTGTCCAGGGCAGTCTCTGCACATGGTAGGATTTCTTCACATAGCAGTATCCGCCTAGAACAGTGTGGGTCAAACACTGACTCTCCAGGTCAATATCTCCATATGGCAGTCTCTTATCAGTATAGTGTTTGACCATGACAGACCCTCTTTAAATAGTATTCATCCTTTAGGGCTGTCTCACTCATGGGGTTGTCTTTCTCTATATGGTCTCCTCCTAGGGCTCTCTCTCTTTATTCCAATCTCTCTCTGTTGATAAATAAACATGTATTTTGCAGTAACAAAACACATGAGCCCAGTTTTTAAGGCACCAGATATCAAAAGAATCACAACCATATTTCAGCATATATCATTATTTTATTTTTACATGATATAAAAAAGAAAACGTACATAAACCAGAACCTACTACACCTTAAAAAATGGTTGTGATAATCATTTGATAATGGTATATCCCAAGCAGATATCCAATCCTCTAAAAACTTTTGTCATTTTAGGTTAAGGTAACCAACTGCTCTGTCCCAAAATGGGCCATATATGATGCCTAGGGCAGATAAGGTCTTTGCAAAGAAGGAGGAAAGAAGAAGGGTCACCGATTATCTCTAGGTGTTTTGCAGCCAAAGCTGCTTCATCAGCAGAAATACATATCAGAATTTGTAAGTCAGTATATAGAAAAGTACATTTATACAATGACAGATTATAAAAATATAAATACAAATATCAATATTCATATATTTTCTTTACCAGTCATTGGCCCTTACCCCACCCAAAAGAGGAGCGTCACCCCCAGAATCATACATAAACCCCAAAGCAAGACCACCAGAACATACATGGACACACGGGGCATCAAACCCTCCAACACTCACAGCCTTCCTTACAAGGTGACATACAGTCCCTGACAAAAGTCTTGTCGCTTGTGTACAAATTGACCTGAAGTGCCGCTGAAATATAGTTCTAATCAAGATTTTTTTACAAGAAATGGCTC
Source organism: Glandirana rugosa (assembly GCA_018402905.1). Classification (NCBI taxonomy): domain Eukaryota; kingdom Metazoa; phylum Chordata; class Amphibia; order Anura; family Ranidae; genus Glandirana; species Glandirana rugosa. Next base: position 4,060,248 of record BLSH010466543.1, on the reverse strand, counting down.
ATTTTAATCCCAACAGCTTTTGTAATAATGTTTCAGTGCAAAAGGAAACTGTCAAAAAGTATCCTAATATTCACAACTTGCTAAAGCCCATTGAGTACATTTTTGCAAAGACATAAGTGTTGTCGCCTTGTCATATGAGCTTCACCTGTGACTATTAATGGATCAATTAGGTCTCAGGTGTGTATAAAAAGAACCCCAGTACACTAGACCTTCACATCAACTGCAACTAGACCTCTGCAAACATGCCTAAGATTCACCCTGAGACTAAAGTTTTGATTATCAAGAGGCTGAAGACCAGATCCACTGCTGATGTGGCAGACACCTTCAATGTGTCTCAGCGTCAAGTACAGAGGATAAAAAAAAGATTTGAAGAGACTGGAGACGTTTTTGACAAGCCCAGGTCAGGCAGATCCCACAAGACAACTGCTCAAGAGGACCGTTTGTTGGCTCAAAAATCCAAGGCCAGCCCATTTTCCACTGCAGCAGAGCTCCACGAGACCTGGTCTCCTAAAGTCCCTGTGTCAACCAGAACAGTTTGTCAGATTCTGTCTCAAAATGACCTCCATGGTCGAATCAGTGCCCAGAAGCCAGCACTAAACAAAAGACAATTGAAAAACCGTGTGGCATTTGCCAAGGCCCACAGCCTGCTAAAAGGATGGACGCTGGAAAAGTGGCAGAAGGTGGATTTTTCAGATGAATCTTCTGTTGAATTACACCACAGTCGCCGCAAATATTGCAGGGGACCTACTGGAGCCCACATGGATCCGAGATTCACACAGAAAACAGTGAAGTTTGGTGGCAAAAAATCATGGTCTGGGGTTACATCCAGTATGGGGGTGTGCCAGAGATTTGCAGGGTGGAAGGCAACATCAATAGTCTAAAATACCAAGAAATCTTAGCTACCTCTTATATTCCCAACCATAAAAGAGGCCAAATTCTGCAACAGGATGGTGCTCCATCGCATACTTCCATCTCCACATCAAAGTTCCTCAAGGCGAAGAAGATCAAGATGCTCCAGGATTGGCCAGTCCAGTCACCAGACATGAACATCATTGAGCATATGTGGCTTAGGATGAAAGAGGAAGCATGGAAGATGAAACCAAAGAATATTGATGAACTCTGGGAGGCATGCAAGACTGCTTTCTTTGCTATTCCTGATGACTTCATCAATACATTGTTTGAATCCTTGCCAATCCGCATGGATGCAGTTCTTCAAGCTCATGGAAGTCATACAAGATATGACATTTGGATCTCACAGCACCACTACTTAATTTGCTGACATATTTTTGTATTTGCAGTAAATTTGTTCAATTTCTGTATAGGCGACAAAACTTTTGCCTTGCCAAAATTTGACCTTTCTGTCTTAATTAAATGATATATCTTTTTTCAGTGAAACTCATTTATTTCAGTGCATTAAACATAATTTGGGAGGGTTTTAGCTTATCATATGAGCTATTTCTAACACCAATTGATTAATTAAAAGTCAGGTTAATAGCAGGTGTTTCTACAAAATAGATAAGCGACAAGACTTTTGTCAGGGACTGTACATATATATAATACCCAGCAAGCTGCTATGGGATATATATACATTCCCAAATAAAATCACAGGTACTATATAATACCACATAAAAATACAGTCTTTGGAGTCAATAGGTAATACCAATAATGTGTAAATCAAATACAAAGGTAATATCCCAGTAAAGTGAACATTGATAACTGTGTACCCAAAGCAAATATCCAATCCTCTACAAACTTTTTCATTTTAAGTCAAGGTTTTAGCATTTTTTATTTTCAGTCAAGGTTTTATGTGATATTATATAATACCTGCGGTGACATTTTATTTGGGGATGTATACAGTTGTGCTAATAAGTTTACATACCCTGGCAGAATTTATGATTTCTTGGCCATTTTTCAGAGAATATGAATGATAACACAAAAACATTTCTTTCATTCATGGTTAGTGTTTGGCTGAAGCCATTTATTATCAATCAACTGTGTTTAATTTTAAGTCATAATGACAACAGAAACTACCCAAATGACCCTGATCAAAAGTTTACATACCCTGGTTATTTTGGCCTGATAACATGCACACAAGTTGACACCAAGGGGTTTGAATGGCTATTAAAGGTAACCACCCTCGCCTGTGATCTGTTTGCTTGTAATTAGTGTGTGCGTATAAAAGGTCAATGAGTTTCTGGACTCCTGACAGACCCTTGCATCATTCATCCAGTGCTACGCTGATGTTTCTGATTTCTGAGTAATGGGGAAAGCAAAAGAATTGTCAAAGGATCTGCGGGAAAAGGTAGTTGAACTGTATAAAACAGGAAAGGGATATAAAAAGATATCTAAGGAATTGAGAATGCCAATCAGCAGTGTTCAAACTCTAATCAAGAAGTGGAAAATGAGGGGTTCTTTTGAAACCAAACCACGGTCAGGTAGACCAACTAAAATTTCAGCCACGACTGCCAGGAAAATTGTTCAGGATGCAAAGAAAAACCCACAAATAACTTCCGGTGAAATACAAGACTCTCTGAAACATGTGGCGTGGCTGTACAATAAGGAGGCACTTGAAGAAACATGGGCTGCATGGTTGAGTCACCAGAAGAAAGCCATTACTACACAAATGCCACAAAGTATCCCACTTGCAATACGCCAAACAGCACAGAAAAAAGCCCCAAACCTTTTGGCACAAAGTCATTCAGAGTGATGAGACCAAAATTTAGCTTTTTGGCCCCAACCATAAACGTTACATTTGGAGAGGAGTCAAGAAGGCCTGTGAAACACGGAGGTGGATCGCTGATGTTTTGGGGATGTGGAGCTACAATGGCACAGGGAATTTGGTCAGGCAAGATGAATGCAATATGTTATCAAAAAATATTATTTGCATTCATCAGCTAGGAAGCTGCGCATGGGACATGTCATTGGCAACAGCAGAATAAAGTGAAGGTTCTGGAGTGGCCACCTCAGTCTCCTGACCTCAATATCATTGAGACACTCTGGGGAGATCTCAAACGTGCAGTTCATGCAAGACAGCCCAAGAATTTCCAGGAACTGGAGGCTTTTTTGCCAAGAGGAATGGGCAGCTTTACCATCTGAGAAGATAAAGAGCCTCATCCACAAATACCACAAAAGACTTCAGGCTGTCATTGATGTTAAAGGGGGCAATACACATTATTAAGAACTGGGGTATGTAAACTTTTGATCAGGGTGATTTGGGTAGTTTCTGTTGTCATTATGATTTAAAAAGAGTAAACACAGTTGATTGATAATACATGGCTTCAGCCAAACACTAACCATGAGTGAAAGAAAAGTTTTTGTGTTATTCATACTCTCTGAAAAATGGCCAAGAGATCATACATTCTGCCAGGGTATGTAAACTTATGAGCACAACTGTATATGCAGTATATATACCATAGTAACTTGCTGGATATTGTAGATATGAAGGGCGTTGTGCCAGTGTGTCCATGTATGTCTGGTGGTCTTACTTTGGGGATTGTGTATGGTTCCAGGGGTCACGTGCCCACATCGGAAGTGATTTTGTCAGCAGTATTTGACTATGTCATTGGGCAGGCTTTGGTGGGAGTATATAGGGGCTGTTCTTGTGCCTCCACTCTCTGTTCCTCCCGCCATGTTGTGTGTCTCTGATGGTGCTGGTGTTTGAGCATCTTCCCGATATGTTAAGGTCCTAACAGTCTGTTCCATTTTGTAGGTTTACTCTATTACTTTTCTCTGGGGTTTGGTAGTTAACATTATATATTACATTGGGGGTTTAGTTATTGATGTACTGCTTGGCTTCAGGTGGTTATGAGTTTACAGCTATGGACATTTATATTGGGATTTTTAAGATGGTACTACCTACTGAATCCAGAGACTGGGTTTTATGTGGTATTATATAGTACCTGTGGTGATATTTTATTTCGGTATAGATACAGTATCTCACAAAAGTGAGTACACCCCTCACATTTTTGTAAATATTTTATTCTTTCTTTTCATATGACAACACTGAAGAAATGACACTTTGCTACAATGTAAAGTAGTGAGTGTACAGCTCAACACACAGCCATTAATGTCTAAACCGCTGGCAACAAAAGTGAGTACACCCCTAAGTAAAAATGTCACATTGGGCCCAATTAGCCATTTTTCCTCCATGATGTCATGTGACTCATTAGTGTTACAAGGTCTCAGGTCTGAATGGGGAGCATGTGTGTTAAATTTGGTGTTATCGCTCTCACTCTCTCATACTGGTCACTGGAGGATCAACATGGCACCTCATGACAAAGAACTCTGAGGATATGAAAAAAAGAAATTTTGCTCTATATAAAGATGGCCTAGGCTATAAGAAGATTGCTAAGACCCTGAAACTGAGCTGCAGCACAGTGGCCAAGACCATACAGCGGTTTAACAGGAGAGGTTCCACTGAGAACAGCCTTGCCATGGTCAACCAAAGAAGTTGAGTGCACGTGCTCAGCGTCATATCCAGAGGTTGTCTTTGGGAAATAGACGTATGAGTGCTGCCAGCATTGCTGCAGAGGTTGAAGGGGTGGGGGGTCAGCCTGTCAGTGCTCAGACCATACACCGCACCAAATTGGTCTGCATGGCTGTCGTCCAAGAAGGAAGCCTCTTCTAAAGATGATGCACAAGAAAGCCCACAAACAGTTTGCTGAAGACAAGCAGACTAACCTCCCTGGCGGTATGACTGAGTCTGGAATTTTTTGCTGAAAGCGGTAATGGTTTTCTGCATGGAGATATGGCGTTATGTACTATAGGCCTGCAATGGTTAGTAATTACTTACTTAAACCTGACCAAACAACACTCTAGTAGACATCTGAGATGTAATAAAGTAAGAAACACACAAATTCATGAATTATAATCAAATAAATAACATAAATTTATTCAGATGGAAACACTCAGAAAATTTTTAACTACAAAAAATTAATAATCCTCCTGAGTGTGGTAGATCTTGAAGCAGGGTACCACACAAAGTCCAACATCACAATCGGGGCAGTAAAATCTGCTTTCTTTCCGGACCTTCTTCCCATTACCGTCTCTTTTGGAACAGCAGACCACACACATTCTGGTCGCTGCTGCTTTTTTGGCGGTTGGCGGAATGTACTCAATAAAATGGCGACCAGTCAGGCGAAGTGGGTTGCCAACGTCCGCAGCCCGACATCCAGATCTGGTCGCAGATGGTACCTCTTGGGTAGCAAAGATCCGTTTGGCCACCCTCCAGATGAACTCAGAGTGGACAACCGGTTTCTCACTCTGAGCTCTGTACAAAATATAAGCGTTCCAGAGGCACTGTTCCAGAATGTGGCGGAAATTTTTTTTGTAATATTTTTTCTGCTGCTTCCGCATTGCTGGATAAAAAGTCATAGTCTGGTGGCCCGGTCCACTCCTCCCATTGTGATGTTATAATCTATAACGACCTGCGGCTTTTGTACCTCCTTTCCTGCCCTGGTGGGCACAATAGCAGTGACGGTGTTGTGCACTGTGCTGAGTAGGCAAACGTCCTTATTGTCCCTCCAGCGCATGGCCATCATTTTGCCTTTTTGAAAGGACCCACCAGCTCACCACTTTTTGGTGTCCTTTTGCACAGCATTGATGGCATGTTTTTACGGTTTGGTTTTACCGTACCGTAAGCGTCTGTTTTGCGCTCGATCAGCACCTCATAGAGCTCTGGGGATGACTAAAAATTGTCCGTGGTCACACAGTAACCCTGATCCAACAACGGCTCCATGAGGGTTAGAACAGATGCTGTGGCCATTCCATAGGCACTGTACTTTGGGTCAAATTTGATCCCTTTGCCGGTATAGATCACACAGTTCCATATATATCCGGTGGCCGACTCGCAAAGCATGAACGTTTTGACTCCGAAGCGAGCTCTTTTTGAGGCTATATACTGTATCCAGCTGAGCCGTCCTTTATAAGCCATCAAGCTTTCGTCGACGCTTACATCGCGGTCCGGTACATAAACCCGCTGGAAATTTGCCACGACCATTTGCCAAACGTTCCAGATCTTTTTTAGCTTTGGCGCAGGATGCGTTTCCTCGTCATACTCCTCATTATTTGTGAAATGTAAATATTTCATAATAAGGGAGAAGCGGTACTCCGACATCACGCAGCCGAAAAAAGGCGTGGCCAGCATTCTGTTTTTGGTCCAGTACCATTTTTGGACCGGCTTGCCCACCACGCCTTGCAGGATAATAAGTCCCAGAAAATTCCACATTTCCTGGGTGCTTACCGGCTTCCATAGGCGACTTCTGGAAAACCTGGCCTGCATGCTGGAAGACTGTTGCTCCTGGAAGCGATTTGTCTCCACGACAATTTTTTCAATTATTTCGTCGCTGAGAACGCCAGCGGGTTGTCGCGTTCAACGTCCACCTTCATTCCAGGCGATCCGGTGAATGGAAATCGTGGCGTCGCTACCTGATCTATACCGCTGGCGATAGGGCACCAGATGCGCACGTCACTCAGGTCACAGTCCGGTTCGCTGGTCTCGGTGTCAGTGTCAGTGTCAGCACCAGATGACTCCTCCCACGACTCGCTGTCGCTCACTTCTGCGAGCGTTTCCAATTCGCTGTCACTTTCGCTCAGTAGATCCAAAGGCGATTTTGCGTGTCCAGCTGCCATTTTATTTTTGGGGCAAAATGACAGTGTGTATAAGGAGTAGTGCACTGTAACAACTTTCTGCAACAAGTGTCAGATCTCTGGTGATACAATGCAATCTACAGATTACAAACAATGTGGTTGCAACGCTCTGCACAGTGGAGAAAATCCAACCTCAAAGTGGTAGCCAGGGTGCCTGCGCTGTGATGTGTTCCCACACACCATACAAATTAGTATTCAAGAGATAAGAAGAAACACTGCAGTGATCAAGGCTTGTTTGCCGAAACTAGTCTGCCCATTGTATTCTTGTACTCACTGGTGTGGTCTACACGAATAAATCAATAGAGGATCACGGAGTTGCCGGCTGTTTCTTCTTATCTCTTCAATCTACAGATTACATTGTATCACCGGAGCTTATAAACTGTGGGTGTGTGTGTTTACTACTTTTTTTTACACAGGTTTGAATTTGCCGCCCAGTTCCGCTCCCATGGGACACCACTCACATGACAGCGGAAGAGGGAAGTGACACATCGCCGGAGCGAAATGCGCTGCCAGCCACTCGCCCGAGCGGAAGAGGGAAGCGCCAGAGAGAAGGTAAGCGCTGCCTGTCACTAGCCCGAGCCTGACTCGGGGTTACCGCTCCTGGCTGCTAATTTTCACCCCGAGTCAGGCTCGGGAATACCGCCAGGGAGGCTAAGGACATGGATTACTGGAACCATGTCCTGTGGTCTGATGAGCCCAAGGTAAACTTATTTGGTTCAGATGGTGTCAAGTGTGTGTGGCGGCAACCAGGTGAGGAGTACAAAGACAAGTGTGTCTTGCCTACAGTCAAGCATGGTGGTGGGAGTGTCATGGTCTGGGGTTGCATGAGTGCTGCTGGCACTGGGGAGCTACAGTTCATTGAGGGAACCATGAATGGCAACATGCAACATACTGAAGCAGAGTATGATCCCCTCCCTTCGGAGACTGGGCCGCAGGGCAGTATTCCAACATGATAACGACGAGGGTAAAGGTGACGGACTGGCCATGCATGTCTCCAGACCTAAACTCTATTAAGCATCTGTGGGACATCTTCAAAGGAAAGATGGAAGAGCGCAACGTCTCTAACATCCACCAGCTACGTGATGTTGTCATGGAGGAGTGGAAGAGTACTCCAGTGGCAACCTGTGAAGCTCTGGTGAACTCCAAGAGGGTTAAGGCAGTGCTGGAAAATAATGGTGGCCACACAAAATATTGACACTTTGGGTCCAATTTGGACATTTTCACATTAATGGCTGTGTGTTGAGTTATTTTGAGGGGACAGCAAATTTACAATGTTATACAAGCTGTACACTCACTACTTTACATTGTAGAAAAGTGTCATTTCTTCAGTGTTGTCACATGAAAGGATAGAATAAAATATTTACAAAAATGTGAGGGGTGTACTCACTTTTGTGAGATACTGTATGTATATATATATATATATATATATATATTAGCAGTTTGCTGGGTATTATATATATGAATGTCACCATGAAGGGAACTATGGTGAAGGGAAGGTTAAAGGCTTGTGAGGGGGTGGCCTGGTGTGTCCATATATGCTCCCTGGTCTTGCTTTGGGGATTGTGTATGGCTCTGGGGGTGATGCTCCTCTTTTGGGTGGGTTTTTGGCTAATGGCTGTGCCTGGATAACCACATGCATCTGGGATAAGAAAATATAATGTGATGAAGAAAATATGATGTATATGGTATTGTGCAAAAGTTTTAAGCATGTGTGAAAAAATACTGTAAAATAAGAATGCTTTAAGAAATAAAAGTGTTAATAGTTTATTTTTCTCAAATAACAAAATGGAAAATAAATGAATAGAAGAGAAATCCAAATCACATCAATATATGGTGTGATCACCATTTGCCTTCAAAACAGCATCAATTCTTCTAGGTACACTTGCACACAGTTTTGAAGGAACTCGGCAGGTAAGTTGTTCCAAACACCTTGGGGAACTAGCCACTTATCTTCTGTGGATGTAGGCTGCCTCAAATCCTTCTGTCTCTTCATGTAACCCCAGAGAGACTTGATGATGTTGAGATCAGGACTCTGTGGGGGCCAAACCATCACTTCCAGGACTTGTTCTTCTTTACGCAGAAAATAGTTCTTAATGACATTGGCTGTATGTTTGGGGTCCTTGTCCTGCTGCAGAATAAATTTGGTGCCAATCACATTCCACACTGATGGCATGGTAGATAAGTATGTACCTGTGTTTTACACCATTGATCCTGAGCAAATCTCAACTCCATTTGCAGAAATGCAGACCAAAACTTACAAGGAACCTCCACCATCCTTCACTGTTGCTTGCAGACACTCATTATTGCACTGCTCTCCAGCCCTTCGTGAACAAACTTCCTCCTGCTATAGCCAAATATTTCAAATTTTGACTCATCAGTCCAGAGCACCTGCTGCCATTTTTCTGCACCCCAGTTTCTATGTTATTGTGCATTGTTGAGTCCCTTAGTCTTGTTCCTGTGTAAAAGGTATGGCTTTTTGGCTGCAATTCTTCCATGAAAACCACTTCTGGCTAGACTTCTCTGGACACTAGATGGATGTATCTGGGTCCCACTGGTTTCTGCCAGTTCTGCGCAGATGGCACCACTGGACATCTTTCAATGTTGATGGGAAGTAAGCACGATGTGTCTTTCATCTGCTGCATTAAGCTTCCTTGGCTGACCACTGTGTCTACATTTCTCAACATTGTCCAATCAATGGTGTGCTCAATGCTGAGTAATACTGGCAGATACTTATCCATTATAAGTATTAGTCAACAGCAACAGAGAACACTCAGACCTCCTGCCTGCTAGCCAGCGTTGGTATGTGTCAGAGCTGTGCAAATCCCAGAAATGGAAGGTCAGAAACACAAATCCTTCGGCAGGTAAAACAGCTTCCTTATGTGCATTTCATTTTTGTAATTACAACAAACCTGTCACAAATGTGGTGAATTCAGATTGAGCACATGATCAAAAAGTGCAAGTACCTAGATTACTTATCGTGAAATCTGTGTTGAAACTTACATATACTGTAAATCTCCACTTTTCCTGTAATATTTGTATTAATCTGACTATACAGTATACAAATTTTGGCTGGTTCCTAAGGAATTGGTTTAAATTCACTAAGTGAGTGGCCTTGTCAGTCCCATCTTGCCTGACATCCTTCAATTGAAAAATCAAAGGGGCAGGGCAGAAAAATGTCAGATGCAGCCGCTGTTTGATGTATTTTGACAGCCGGCGGGGCCAACTTTCAAAATACTGTAGCCACAGCGGGAGATTTGTTTATCCGCACTGTATAGTGTGGATGTAGGAATCTGTTAAACTTTTTTTAGATCAAACGACAGGCTGAACAAAAGAAATCTATGTGTGTATGGCCAGTTTTAGGCCCTCTGCCTGAATATCTCCTGAGCACCACTATAAATGATTTAATATGATTGCGGCCTTAGTAATTTAGTTAGATTTAGAACAAATTTTTTCTTGTTCAAATGGTTTTATTGGTACAGAGAGGAAAGTTTAACAATCAAGTTCAATAAAAGTCTTAGGTTACGAAGTGAACAATGTCGTGCCAATTGCGTGGGGGCTAGATTTAGAACAAATGTTTTAAAAAAGTAGGACTTTGTGTGACTTACTGTACTTAACTTATCAAACTACACTGGTTTGGGTACACTTATGAGCTTGTTTATTTAGCACTCCAAAAATAAATTACATTTACTAAAATGTTTTGATCATTGTGTTAATAATAGTATATAATATATAATAAGTAATATAAACAGCAGAAAGAGGGCTCTTGGGTCAGTGTGATAGTAAAAACATATAATACTTTATTCTAATACACTTACATAAACGTATCTTGCAAGCTGCACACAGTGGATCACTAATCAAGCAGCCAGCTGTCACGAGGGATGAGAAGACCGCTGTGGGGATAAGCTCAGACCCGCCGTATGGTGGTATATAACCGGCAGCGTCTCCAGCTCTCCAGCTCTCACACCCACTCTCACAGAGCTAGCAAAAGACCAAGTTAGGACTGGGCGCCGCCTCTTTCTTCAGGCAAACGTTTTGCCTGAAGAAGGAGGTGGCGCCTCAGAAATGCATTGCGGCCTGCCCCTGTCCTGATTTGGTCTCTTGCTAGCTCTTTGAGAGTGGGTGTGAGAGCTGGAGACGCTGCCGGTTATATATCTCCATACGGCGTGTCTGAGCTTATCCCCACAGCAGTCTTCTCATTCCTTGTGAATAAAGTGTTACTTGTTTTTACTATAATACTGACCCAGGAGCCCTCTTTCTGCTGTTTTTGCTTGCGTCTGAGGGAATTTCCATTTCCTGCTTCCGTTGACTGTGTGTGCTATCCCCATCCACCTGTGGATCCATCCATCCTGCTGATTTCTCCTTGATATTCCTTATTATTGTGGACTGCGTGGACTAATTCTTATCTAATTTGGTTTGTTGTTCCACCCCCCGTTATTGATCCCTTATGGTCCACATTATAACTGGCAGTGAGCGCTGACTCACACACTACCTGCCAGTTCTGTGTGATATATTGCTTGTAATATGAACAATATATTACCAAAAATATTGGCACGCCTGACTTTACATGCACATGAGCTGTAATGGCATCCTGGTCTTAATCCATAAGGTTCAATGTTGAGTTGGCCCACCCTTTGAAGCTATAACAGCTTCAACTCTTCTGGGAAGACTGTCCACAAGGTTTAGGAGTGTGTCTATGGGAATGTTTGACCATTCTTCCAGAAGCGCATATGTGAGGTTGATCTTGAGAAGGCTGATATGATCGAGAAGGCCCGGCTCGCCATCTCCTCTCCGCTCTAATTCATCCAAAAGGCATTCTATTGGGTTGAGATCAGGCCAGTCAAGTACCTCCACCCCCAACTCCCTCATCTGTGTCTTTATGGACCTTGCTTTGTGCACTGGTGCGCAGTCATGTTGGAACAGGAAGGGGCCACCCCCAAACTCTTCCCACAAAGTTGGGAGCAGGAAATTGTCCAAAATGTCTTGGTATGTTGACGTCTTAAGAGTTTCCTTCACTGGAACTAAGGGGCCATGCCCAACCCCTGAAAAACAACCCCACACCATAATCCCCACTCCACCAAATGATTTGGACCAGTGCACAAAGCAAGGTCCATAAAGACATGGATGATTGAGTTTGAGGTGGAGGAACTTGACTGGCCTGCACAGAGTCTTTACCTCAACCCAAGCACAGAGTCTTTTGGAATGAATTAGAGTGGAGACTGCGAGCCAGGCCTTCTCGTCCACATCTGTGCCTGACCTCACAAATGCCCTTCTTGAAGAATGATCAAACATTCCCATAGACACACTCCTAAACCTTGTAGACAGCCTTCCCAGAAGAGTTGAAGCTGTTATAGCTGCAAAGGGTGGGCCAACTTAATATTGTACCGTACGGACTAAGACTGGGATACCATTAAAGTTCATGTGCGTGTAAAGGCAGGTGTCCCAATACTTTTGGTTGTATAGTGTGTGTATTTATATATATATATATATATATATATATATATATATATATATATATATATATATATATATCACACGTGTGCATCTTTGAAAAGTTTAAAGGTTACATTGCAGTTTACAGATCATCATATTCTGCATATACAGACGGATTTTACTGTTGTGGGTTTAGTAACACTTTAAACACTCAACCCATATATGGTGATTGCAACAGGTGAAAGATGTACAAAAGCAAGGAATAAACATCAAATACCATATTAAGTCTTTCATCGACTCACATAATTAAATATCACATTATTCGTTTTTATTAAAATCACATCTATAATGAAATTTACCAAAATGTAGTTTTATTAAAATTATAAAATGTGAATAAAAACAAAATAATTTATATCATATAAATTTTTCTTGTGTCCTGTCTATGTATTATGCTCATCAATGGAATTAATCAGCCACTTTGGTCAGCACAGGGCAGGAACTATTTTTATGGATAGGCTTTACATTTTCAACTTGCAAACAGAATATGCTAAAGCCTTGATGGAAAACGAATGCTGGAAGATGCATTTTTTTTCCCTCCAACCATATATATTTCTTGCAGAGACAGGTAGGCTCCCTTGTCTGATGCTGCTGCATATACAAATGTATAATGCTAGAAATGTTCAGTATGCCTACAAGTCTATAAAGTGGCTTACTCATTTCGCGTATTTTGTATGCAGGATCTTCAGGAATTCACATCAAAATCGAACTCTGTTATAGGCACTTTGGCAGCCATTTTCCATAAGTTTCAGTTGCCACTGGGAAAACTGGTCATGATGCCCACTGTGGGGACCTGTTCAGACTGCTCATTAGATATGAGTCTTAAAGCTCCAACACTAGACTGTGATTTCCAGTCGCTGGTCGATGGATTACTAAAGATGGGCAGCTCAGGTCCAGAAGCAGCAGAAGGGTTTTTTATAAGCAGAGAAGGTGTGCTGACCAATGGGTTTAGAACGCCAAGGAACCTGAAATTAAATATCAGAAATTAAATGTTGGCCACTAAAAAATCATTTTCAGTCTTAGAAACTGAGATGTATGTGATGAAGTAAAAAAAGCAAAGAAAAAAAATGTGATACTTTTTTATTTTATTTAGAATGCAATAATACCCATCAAGCTAGGTAATTCTAACACTAGCTATAGCCTATCTGTATCCATAAGTCTTGGCCAGGCAACAAGTAAGACATTTTAAAAATGTAGTTATGTGATGTTGGTGAAGCAGTCACAGACTATACAGGCAGATGGGTCAGTTAACTGGCTCCTGAACAGTTTCTCCATCTCCTGTTCTGGGCCTTTGGCAAGGATAATTTGTTGACATAAATGTTATATATGGAAAGCAACAAGGAGATTGCTTGGGAACTGCAATAACAGCATTGATATAGTTGCACAAGACATTGTAATTGTTTTACATATTCATAAAGCTCTCTTGAAAAGTAGTTCATCAATATAAGAGTGCACTATGCTCAAACTAGGTCCTCTGTGTGATGATTCCACAATATTGCTTCCAGACCCTGGTACACAGATGTCTTCTTAGTCAGTTGCCCATTTGTGACCTGCCATACTGCAAGGACTTCAGGACAGCTGACCAACAGCTAATCCCTAGCAAAGTTGTGTATTTAGAAACCCTTGTCCCGTGTTAAGTCTTAATGACCAGTTTACTAGCCATTATTACTTGTAAGGCAGGCAGCACTACTTTTTTGAGCAGTACTAAAACATCAGGAGTCATAATGAACTATTGTGAACTTACAGAATTTTTAGTATGCTCTGTGTGTGTTGGTACAACATGGTTGACTTTATTGGCATAAATGTAGAAAAAAACAGAAGCCCCACTGGCTGTTAGCTGTACTGTTAATAATTGTTAGTATCTCACTATCTTGCCAAAAAGGTGGTGCAGAGTATGGACATACACTTAAGCAGATGCCCATGCCAAGATGTCAAACCAGATTATTAGTTCAATGATTCTTTAAAAGATATCTAAAACCAAGAACAAATATTAAATATATTGAAGCTTGCAAGCCTTTAAATTCTATGCTTGCATTTGTTTTCTGTTTTCAGATTAAAGCGGAGTTCCACCCAAAAGAGGAACTTCCGCTGGTTGGATTCCTCCCCCCCTCAGGTGTCACATTTGGCACCTTTCGGGGGGAGGGGGAAGAGGACACCTGTCTTTAGACAGGTGTCCTTTTCCACACATCCGGAAGTTTGGGCCGGCGGCCGCTGACGTCAGCACCCTGGCTCCCTTCTGCCTCCTGGCTCTGCTACTGGCCGCCTGGCCAATAGCAGAGCGCAGTGGAGCCTCGCACATGCGCAGTAAGGTGCCCGGTGTGAAGCTGTAATGCTACATGTCTGGGTTCCCTTATCCGCAATGGATGCGGCTGCACCCGACCCCGATCCGAAGATCGGCGGCGGGTGCCTACATCGCTGGACTCCAGGACAGGTAAGTGTCCTATTATTAAAAGTCAGCAGCTACTGTATGTGTAGCTGCTGACTTTTAATTTTTTTCTTCCAGGCGGACCTCCGCTTTAAGTATATTTTCTGCAAGTAAAGAAAATGCCTGGTGATCTTACCAGAATTTCATTGCCATTGTAACTAGGATTGTGAACTAATCTTTTATCCCAAACAATGTTTTCATGTCCTACAGCTAACTTCTGCAATCTGCAGAACTCGCCCTCCCTATGAAATGAAGATAAAAAGACGAGGAGAAGTTTATAGTCCAATTGCGGACTGTAGTCTAGGGCAGTGGTTCTCAACCCTGTCCTCAAGTACCCCCAACAGGCCATGTTTGCAGGTTTTCCTTTATCTTGCAAAGGTGCTTTAAATCAATGGCTTGGTATTTTGGACAGCTATTTTATCTAAGAGAAATTACCAAAACATGGCCTGTTGGGGGTACTTGAGGACAGGGTTGAGAACCACTGGTCTAGGGTGATAACATTGCCCCTCCATAGAGTCAATGAAGTAAGTTAACGTTGTCATTATAGCACAGGAAATGTGTTATTGGCAGGATCATTAAATGAAATCAAAGAAAACAAAAGTCTGAAATAAGTAGACTAATGCAGCCACCAGAACTAAGGACTGGGAAGCTGCAATTTATAACATTTTTGATTTAGATAATTTAAACTTAACATCATTTAGGTGAGGTTCTTGGAATGGGACTTGGTCTGCGTGTTACACTGAAGCACCATTACATCACTAGGACATGGAAACACAATTATAGTTTCAAGATAATTCCTATGTTAAAATCATCTGAAGAAGACTACAGCAGACCCCTTTCACACTGAAGCACTGCTATAACAGTCGCTAAAACGCCGGTCATTTTTGCGGTGCTTTATCTGCGTTTTAGCAGCGCTTTTCGGGCACTAGCGGGGCATTTAAAAAAAAAAATATGAAAAAAGACCAGTTTTGCAGTGCTTTCGAAACGCATTTAAGGCACTTTGGAAGTGCTGCCCATTCATTTCAATAAGCAGGGGCATTTTAAAGCGCATTTTAAAGCGCTCCAAACATGCCCCAAAGATGCTGCTTGCAGGACATTTTCTACCGCCCTGCAAGCGCACCGACCCAGTGTGAAAGCACCCATTCAAATAAATGGAAGGCATTTTTCAGGCCTCAGTGTGAAAGGGATCTAAAACAATATTGCAGTCAGAGACCAAGTTCTGCCTAGAACTCAAATTGGCAGCATAATATAATACAATTCAGGAAAATGGCCTGTCATCTGACTTTATATCATTGGCACCAGTGGTTGAAAAATATTTGCATATACAAATCTGACTGGGCACAGTGGAAATTGTTACTACAGTGCTTGTGTATTTGGCAAAACACCTCTATTTCCAACCCAGCTTGCCTGTGCATAAAGATTTTTTAAGACAGTACTTTGTAATGTTAGGCAACATATATGAATTGATATTACAATGGATAAAGTCCGTAAACATATTAAGGTACAATTAAATAAACATTAATTTATTGGCACACCTGTGTATGTAAGAAACAAGTTTACCTTCCAAAGTAAGGATTGAGAACAGGATGTCTGAAAAGTGATGTCCAGGACATTGGGCCGAGTGAGCCTAGGCTTGCTGTGCTGGATGGAGGGGAGACAGATGGTGCTGTCACTGTTGAAAGAGGTAGTGTCCTCCAAATAGGGTCTATAAGAGGATTGGGGGTTAAAGGAAAATCAAGATACAGCCCCATAGGATGCCTGACATGGAAGGCAGGACTCGCACCTAATAGTTCTGTTTTCTCACGTTTTCTCCATTTTGCTCTTCGATTTTGAAACCAGACCTATTCCAATAAATGATAAATATAATGTTTAATTTATTATATAAACTGTACATAGAAAATATATTTCATTGTCTAAAATTTGATAGATTCTACATTCTTAATGTGATATGCCATCATGTATATATATTGAAGTATAGAAGTGAACATATCATTGACCATGACATGAATACAGAAAGAGATACTTTTATTTAATGCTAAATAGCTTATGTATTGCAGTTATAAACATAATATCACAAAGGAGAGGGGTGGCAATATATATTGAGCCTTGATTTTCAGCTGCTGAGGATTGCTGACAATGCCCCAGGTGGTGGGGTCTGGATTGCTGGGCTCAGAGAAGGTTGGCTGAATTATTCTAAGAGTCACACAACCCGGAAGACCATGGCAGTGAGTCTTGTTTTTCTAAATTATTATTTGGGGGGGGGGGGGTTGTGCCCTGGTATGGGAGAAGAGAGCTGCCTTTTCACTTTAAAATACCTAGGCAGTAATATTTTTAATTTTCACCAGAAGATGAAGCTCGGCTTACTTTAGTCTTATTTTTCTCCATGTGGTTAGTCTGTTACCAGTGCATTGCTATCAGCCTAGTTAGGTGTGATGAGCTCTGCTGTTATTCAGCAGCAGAAATGTAAGAAATTGACCCCCCAAAGTCCTCTACATTTTTAAGGAACACCCATCCTGTACATTGGTTAAGCATGTGTATATAAGACGGACGGCACAGTGGTGTAGTGGATAGCACTTTTGCCTAGCAGCAAAAGGGTCGCTGGTTTGAATCCCAACCAGGACACTACCTGTCTGGAGTTTGCATGTTCTTCCTGTGCCTGCATGGGTTTTCTCCGGGTACTGCAGTTTCCTCCCACACTCCAAAGATATGCTGTAGGTAAATTAGATCCTGTCTAAATTGGCCCTAGTATATGTATGAATGTGAGTTAGGGACCTTAGATTGTAATCTGCTTGAGGGCAGGGACTGATGTGAATGTACAATGTATATGTAAAGTGCTGCATAATTGATGGCGCTATATAAGTACCTGAAATAAATAAATAAAATAAGACCTATAGAAGAATGGCCAAAGAACCAATTCAGATATGAGTAAAGGAACAAGGTTAACATACATACAACCATTATTTGCCCATGGGACTTTAAATGAGGCATAATACAGAAGTCATAAAATATCAATTTATTGTATAAGGATTTGACACATAAATATATAAAATACACATAGAAAATGTTTGGCATATCAAGCTGATGGTTTATGCATAACAACATATATATATATATATATATATATATATATACAGTATATATATATAGCCGGTAAAATAAGTATTGAGCACATCACCATTTTTCTAGGTAAATACATTTGTAAAGGTGCTATTGATATGAAATTTTCACCACATGCTGGTAACAACACATGCAAACTATACATACAAAGATACCAAAACAAATACATTCAGAAATTAAGTTATGTGTAATAAAATGGAACACCTGGAAAAAAGTATTTAACACATGAACAAAGGGAGGTGCAAAAGGGCATGGAAAGCCAAGACACCAGCTGAAATATATCAGTAATTAAAAATCAATCCTGTCCCTTGTCAGTGCAAACTTAATATCAGCTGGTTCAGTCTCAACTGATGGCCTATAAAAAGGTGTCTATTTACCAAGGTACCACACAAGAAACATCCCATGATGGGTAAAAGTAAAGAACTCTCTCAAGGCCTTGGCAACCTTATTGTTGCAAAACATACTGATGGCATTGGTTACAGAAGGATTTCTAAACTTCTGAATGTTCCAGTGAGCACTGTTGGGGCCATAATCGGAAGTGGAAAGAACATAATTTCACCATCAACCAGCCACAACCAGGTGCTACTTGCAAGATTTCTGACATGGGAGTGAAAATAATTATCAGAAGAGTTGTCCAAGAGCCAAGGAACACTTGTGGAAAGCCTCATAAAGACCTGGATTTAGCAGGTACAATTGTTTTGAAGCAAACAATAAGTAATGCACTCAACCGCTATGGCCTGTGTGCACGCTCACCACAGAAGACTTCATTGCTGAAGAAAAAGCATGTTAAAGCTTGTTTAAAGTTTGCTGCACAACATTTAGACAAGCCTGTGAAACACTGGGAGAATATAGTCTGGTCAGATGAGACCAAAATTGAGCTCTTTGGATACCATAATACACATCATGTTTGGAGGTCAAATGGCACTACATATCACCAAAAACACCATACCAACAGTGACATTTGGAGGTGGTAACATCATGGTGTGAGGCTGTTTTACAGCATACGGAACTGGCAAACTTCATGTCATTGAAGGAAGGATGAAAGAAAAAATGTACCAAGACCTTCTTGATAAACATCTGCTGCTATCTACCAGGATGATGAAGATGAAACCAGGGTGGACATTTCAGCAATGATCCCAAACACAAAGCCAAGGAAATAAAGCTGCTAGAATGGCCCAGCCAATCACATGACTTGAACCCAATAGAAAATCTATGGAAAGAACTAAAGATCAGAGTTCATAGAAGAGGCCCATAGAACCTTCAAGATTTGAAGACTGTTTGTGTGGAAGAATGGGCCAAAAATCACACCTGAGCAATGCATGCAACTACTTCCTTTATGCAGAAGGCATCTTGAAGTGTTATTACTAGCAAAGAATTTTGTACGAAGTATTAAATATATTTCAGTTAGCGTGTTTAATACTTTTCCCAGTGTAATTCCATTTTTATTACACATAACTTAATTTATGAACTTATTTGTTTTGGTTTCTTTGTATGTATGGATTGCACGGGTTGTTACCGACATGTGGTGAAAATTTCATGTCAATAGCACCTTTGGAAATATATCTACCTAGAAAAATGGTGATGTGTCCAATACTTATTTTATCCGCTATATATGTAACAATATATTGTTATGTGTAACCCATCGGCTTGATATGCCAAACATTTTCTATGTGTACTTTATATATTTATGTATCAAATCTTTGTACAAAAAAATTATATTTTATGATATTGTGTTATATTTGTGTTATGCCTCCTTTAAAGTCCCATAGGTGAATATTGGTTGTATGTATGTCATATATGGCGATGGAGGCATGATACGCTAGACATCTGGTCATGGTTCTTTTCTAGGAATAAGGTTACAAACAACCAAACAATGACTTGTGCAATAAAGTCAGGAAATGAATGATAAACTAAAGACAGAGGGCTGGATCGTTAGATCACTACACGTATGAAGTACATGTATAAATGTGCAAATTACAGTAACTGAAAGTGAATCTTTCATTATTCTCGCTCCTTTTTTTTGATTGATGGATTTTAGTTGATGGATTTCTGCACATCTTCATTTACTGCATGTTACTCGCCTTATTTTATATGGCTCTATATGCCAAAATCATAAATAGCACAGACCTGTACTCTTGCTTCAGTTAGGTCCAGCCGCATTGCAAGGTCCTCTCTGCAGAAGGAAAGAATAAGAATGCGTATTAAAATGTGCTGTCCATGAAATGTGTCTGGTTCTGTAGAAAACATACTTAGACGTTCAAAAATAAAA
Source organism: Glandirana rugosa (assembly GCA_018402905.1). Lineage (NCBI taxonomy): Eukaryota > Metazoa > Chordata > Amphibia > Anura > Ranidae > Glandirana > Glandirana rugosa. The sequence continues at coordinate 4,040,302 of BLSH010466543.1, read as the reverse complement.
TAAAATATGTTGAGGACTTCTGTCAGATTTACCCCACGTAAATCAGATCCATGTAAAAACCATTGGAGGATTCATGTAAATTTTGATACACATATGACTTATTCAAGAAGGTGACGTGCAATATGTAAAGAGGCATTAATCATTGGTAACCAGTCCAAATGTATAATTCAGTGATCTGATACATGATTGTTTGTGACGAGTTCCCGCACCTTGTGCATCACATTGCTTTTCCTGTGATCTTATTAAACAGTTCGTGTGGCTCTCTTACCAAGAACAGTATCTTTGTGTGGCTCTCTTACCAACTATCTTTGTGTGGCTATCTTATAGATGATTTTCTATAAACTGTTTTCAGTATCATTTGTTGATTAATTACTTTTAACATTAAGTGTATCAAAAGCCCAAACTTTTTTTTTAGCTTTGAATAAAGTGGTGAAGAGTTTGAAACTCTCGCTTTTTGATTTTGGGATAAACAGCAGAACTCTTCCTTTAGTGACACTTTTTGCAGTGAAAACTTTCTAGGAAGGGATTTTCCTCAACTTGGAGAGATTTCCTTTCACTGTTATGTCTATAATAAAAGTCTATGTCTATAATAATTATGTCTATAATAAAAGTAAAGGGTAATGTCTGCACCTAACCTTCTAACCCTTTCATTCTCTAAAAGAAAAAAATGTGTTTGCTATAGACACATGTTAAAGCGGAAGCTAGCTGCACACGCATTCCCTTCCACCCTCCCCAGGCTCCTCCTCCCTAGGCTCCTCCTCCCTCACCAGTCTCTTCCAGTTACTTAAAAGCTGACTTTCTGCTCCATTCTTTTAAAAAAAACATTTGTAGATGTGCCCCCAGTCTCTTCCAGTTATTTGAAAGCTGGCAGAGACTGGTGGTGTATCTACACATGCGTGGCGGATTTCAAGTGGCAGCCAGCTTCTGGTAGATAGGTACTATAGCAGCCCACAACATTTGCGCGTGTGCACTTGTGCTGTAAAGTTTTGGCTTAATAAGACACCGCCTTCTGGGATATCTGCGCCGTAGCAATCTCAGGAGGCAGTGGGGCCCACCAGCAAGTGCTGCCTTGCACAAAAAGTAACAAAAAAGGTAAACATTCCACATTTTTTGAGCATGGGGGGGAGGGGGTAAGAAAATATTGATTTAGTGAGTTAAAGTTGTTGTAAAGCCTAAACATTTTTTACCATAATGCATTCCTTGGATTAAAGTGATACTAAGGTCTTGGTTTTTTTTTAGTTAAAAATAACAAACATGTTATACTTACCTGCTCTATGTAATGGTTTTGCACAGAGCAGCCCAGATCCTCCTCTTCTCAGGTCCCTCTTCTGTGCTCCTGGCCCCTCGCTCTTGTTGAGTGTCCCCGCAGCAAGCAGCTTGCTATGGAGCACCCGAACCGAGCTGCAGCTCCCTGTGTCCATTCACACATGGAGCTGTGGCCTGGCCCCACCCTTTCTTTCCTCATTGGCTAACTGACTTTGACTGACAGCAATGGTAGCCGTGCTGCTGTCTCAGCCAATGAGGAGGGTAGTCCCGGGCCACCGAGAAACTGCTGCAACATCGCTGGATCTAGATGGGCTCAGGTAAGTATTGGGGGGGCTGAGGGGGGCCACTGCACACAGTAGATTTTTTTATCCTAATGCATAGAATGCATCAAGATAAAAAACCTTCTGCCTTTACAAACACTTTAAGGTAGAAAATGTTTAGGTCTCAGCATCCCCCCTCAACCCCCCTTTCACTTACCTGAGCCCTCATTCAATCCACAGCCATGTACGTCTGCAGCTCTTCTCTCCCCTCACTTCTGGGTTTTGCTGGGGCACCATGAGCCATTGGCTCCCAGTGCTGTCAATCCAAGCCAGTGACGAGGGAGCGGGGCTGAGTCCCGCTGTCTGTGTCAATGGACGCAGCAGCGGGACTCGGGTGCAAGCACGTATGAGTGGACACTGGACAGACGGGAGGGGCCAGGAGCGCTGTCGGGAGGACCTGAATATAGGAGGTTCACAGCCGCTCTGCGCAATACCATTGCACAGAGAAGATAATTATACACATGTTTTTTTTTTTTTTTAATTTTACCTTTACAATCACTTTAAGTTCTGCTTAAAGTTGTTGTAGTAGGCAACAGTGGTTAAGTATAATTATTTATGCTCAACTTTTTGTCTAGTTTTTCCAAAGAACAACACTTTAATTTCTAAATTTGTTGACCCCTTTGATGGAAGACAGGCCACATAGAAAAATGATACTATTGTCAAATGTCCCAGTTTCTGTACAGGAGTTGGCACTCTTCCATATACAGGTGTAAAGGTTCAAAGTAGCTAACTGATTCTGGTATATACTTACTGGCTTATGCAGTGAAGCAATGCAAAGAGTAATGGGAATGTGCATAGTGCAGCAACCTAAAACAACCAGCCATAAATCATCTCAATTCATGTGACTACAGTAAGTACAATCTGATTGCTGTAGGTTACTGCAGTGCACATCTCGATTGCTCCTTGCACTTCCTAAACGAATAAGCAGAAAACTGTCATCTGTGACAATAGCACGACTGTATAGCATGTAAATAGTTTTGTTATATCATTGAAAAGAAGGCTCTCATCCTGATTTCATACCGTATAATGGGCTGTGTAAATGAGTCTATGTATCTGTTATTGTTCAAAAACAATCTGTAATTTTGCATTATATTTTCATTTACGGTAATTTACAGCACAGAGCAATGCAAGCTATTTGTAATCTCTGATTATTATACAAACTACTGGAGGTATTTTAAGATAACCTTGTGATGAATATATTATAACTAAAGATTTTGTTTGCATAATGATCTCTTATTTAGCATTTTAGAATCATTAGTAATTTCCTAAGGGCCATATTCATGAAAGCATTAGGCTAAGTACTATGCATGTAAATTAAGTTAAATGTCTGGTAAAGCTTGACATCTAGTAATGATCTCAAAGTTCAAAACCAGTGCTTTGAATTTTATAATTCTATACATCTTTTATTGTTTTTTTGTGGAGTGTGTAGCTCCAAGTTATGGATAGCATGATGTCAAGATACTTATCAATCCTTCTGGATATGGTTGTCACAATAAACATTTGTCAGCCATATGCATTTGCCATTTCATTGATGCATAAACAATGGATGGCATCCATACACTGCCAAAAGTGAGAACTAGCTTGAAACAATTGGCCCTTTCTCGGGTTGTAGATTTTTAATGAAGGGAAATCTGGTACAAACCTGGATCTATCAGGATGGCATTTAACCAAGATAACCAATTGAAGGCTATGATGTGATTGCTTTAATACATTTTCGGGCGCTATTTTGTAAAAATCTATGGTGTGCTAACAATACTATATATGCTTTGACTTGTGTTGACTCCAGTTCCCAGACAGTAGTTGCTACAGCACCCACTTTCTTCATGTAATTTCCTGGAATATGTGCGATTGGAATATTCTACTAATAATGGATTAGACATGATTGATAAACATGTATGTAAACAGGAGTTGCACCACACGTTAGGTATCGCTGTGAACGTGGACATGAGAGCAATAATTCTAGTACTATCATTCACAGTTAACTCTCATTTGATAATCTGTAAAGGCTTTTAAAGCATCAACTATGTACAATTTTGTGTACCATAGTTTTTTGCCATGCCACTGGCACATGTACATTTTAAAACTTGACATGTTTGGTATCTATTTACTTAATATAGCCCTGTCTGATTTAAATAACAAAAAAAGTGTATTATATGGTGTTTGTGTGCACTAAAATTAACCTGAGTCTTTTTTCCCTGAAAATATAGATTTGCTAGACATTTATAGAAATATTGTGTGCCATAAAAAGTGGCACAATTTTTTTCTACATTTTATACAATATATAATTGTTGGTGGCTTTTAGGTAATTTTCCAGAAAAAATGCACATCTATGTAAACAAAATAAAATGTGTTTAAAAAAAAAATTGCCCTGCATACAAAGTGATTAAAATCAGTTAAAATCAGCTAAATATATTACAGATGCCTGGTGTTCAAAGTAGAAAGCAGCCACAGCCAGAGAAAAAAACCCTGTCACCTGCCAACATGCTACAAAGAAGAACCCATACTCCCTCTACAGAAGTCTAGTATCCTCCTGCTTAGTCAGACCTATAGCTCTGCAATCCGGAATGCTCATACTCCTTTCTGGTAAGGGAGAGACTTTCTACTCAGGGTTTGGCAGGTTTCCAAAGAACCCAAATTGTAAGACTTTGAACATCTTTGCTTTGATGACGCTGGAATGAAAAGTAAAATACATATTAATCACTTGCCAACCGTGTAATGTAAATACACGGCCGCAAGGTGGATTCATTGTTCTGGGAGGGCATACAATAACAACCTTCCAGAATCACGCTCCCGCGTGCCCCCTGAGGCGCGCACATGAGAGCATCTGTGACTGTTGGGTCCGGGAGACTCGGCGCATCACGGATTGCAGTAAATGACCGCTCGCAGCAGCCGTTTACCATGTGATTGCTCTGTCAGAGCGATCAAATGTAAACAAGCCGGCGGATATCCGGCTTGTCTCTCCCCTCTCCGCACCGAGTGGTGCAGTGTGAGAGGAGAGGGGGGATAGATGAGAAGCAGCGGTGCTGTGGGCAAGATCTGAAGTGCCCGCAGCACTGCTATGTGCCAGTCTAAACCCCCCATCCATCCATCCATGCTCACCCATCCAGCCTCATCCATCCAGCCTCATTCATGCTCACCCATCCAGCCTCATCCGTCACCCATGCATCCGTGTTCACCCATCCAGCCATGCTCACCCATGTATCTGTGCTCACCCATCCAGCCATGCTCACCCATCCAGCCGTGCTCACCCATCCAGCCTCATCTGTGCTCATCCATTCATCCATGTTCACCCATGCATCCGTGTTCTCCCATGCATCCGTGCTCAGCCATTCTCACCCATGCAGCCGTGCTCACCCATCCAGCTGAGCTCACCCATCCAGCCGTGCTCACCCATCCAGCCTCATCCGTGCTCACCCATGCATCCGTGCTCACCCATGAATCCATGCTCTGCCATCCATCTGTGCTCCCCCATGCATCCGTGCTCACTCATGCATGCACACCCATGCATCTGTGCTCATCCATCCATGCATGCTCACCCATCCATCCGTGCTCACCCATGCATCTGTGCTCCACTATCCATCTGTGCTCAGCCATGCATTTGTGCTTACTAATCCATCTGTACTCACCCATGCATTCGTGCTCACCCATGCATCCATGCTTACCCATGCATCCATGCTCACCCATGCATCCGTGCTCACCCATGCATCCGTGCTCACCCATGCATCCGTTCTCACCCATGCATGCATGCTCCATGCATCTGGGCTCAGCCATCCATCTGTGCTCAACCATGCATCTGTGCTCATGCATCCATGCATGCTCACCCATGCATCCGTGCTCAGCCATGCATGCGTGCTCACCCATGCATGCGTGCTCACCCATGCATCTGGGCTCAGCCATCCATCCATGCTCACCCATGCATCCGTGCTCAGCCATCCATCCGTGCTCAGAAATCCCCATCCACGTCTCATCCACCCCCATCCGTGCTCATTTGTGCCTCATTCATCCTTATCCATACCACATCTGTTCTCATCCGTGAGGTATCCATGCCACTACAGTGCCCATCCGTGCCACTACAGCACCCATCAGTGCCACTACAGTGCCTCACAATGGTGTAATAGGGAATCAAATTAGATTTGAAATTTATGCCCCTAGAATGCCTGATGGTGCTCCCTGCATGTTGGGTCTCTGTATGTGGTCAGGCTGTGTAAAAGTGTCACACATGTGGTATCGCAATACTCATAAGGAGTATCAGAATATATTTTGGGGTGTAATTTTTGCTAGATCCATGCTATGTGTTAGAAATATTGTATCAATGGACAACTTTGTGTAAAAAAAAATAAATGCGTTTTCATTTTCTTTCCACATATTCCAAAAACTTGTGGAAAAAATTACATGTTCAAAAGACTCATTATGCCTCCTAGAATATACGTTGGGGGTGTTTACTTTTGAAAAAGGGGGCATTTTCTGGGCGTTTCCATTGTCCTGGTGCTCCAGGACCTTCAAAAGTGCAAGAGGTAGTCAGGAAATTAGATGTTTAATTTATGTCCCTAGAATGCCTGATGGTGCTCCCAGCATGTTGGGCCTCTGTATGTGGCCACGCTGTGTAAAAGTCTCACACATGGGGTATCGCCATACTCAGGAGGAGTAGTAGAATGAATTTTGGGGTGTAATTTGTGGTATGCATATGCAGGGCGTGAGAAATAATCTGTTAATATGACAATTTTGTGAAAGAAAAACAGAAAAAAAAATCTTCATTTTGCAAAGAAATGTGGGAAAAAATTACAACTTCAAAAAACTCGTCATGCCTTTTACTAAATACTTTGGAATGTCTGTTTTCTAAAAAGGGTCATTTGGGGGGTATTTGTACTTTCCTGGCATGTTAGGGTCCCAAGAAATGAGACCGTCAGTACATCAGGTGTGATCAATATTCAGTGATTGGCACCATAGATTGTAGACTCTATAACTTTCACAAAGACCAAATAATATACACTTATTTGGGTTATTTTTTACCAAAGATATGTAGCAGTATACATTTTGGCCAAAATTTATGAAGAAAAATTACTAAAATTAATAATTTGTGAAATTTTATAACAGAAACAAAGAAAAATGCATTTTTTTACAAATTTTTCCATTTATAGCCCAAAAAATAAAAACCCCAATGGTGATTAAATACCACCAAAAGAAAGCTCTATTTGTATGAAACAAGGACAAAAATGTCATATGGGTACAGTGTAGTATGACTGAGTAATTGTCATTCAAAATGTGAGAACACTGAAAGCTGAAAATTGGTCTGGTTAGGAAGGGGGTTTAAGTGCCCAGTGGTCAAGCGGTTAAAGCTTTGACTTCTCATAAGGAACTGCTCTAGCATTTGCTGGCTTTCATTGGATAAGTTGGTTCCCTTAACATTTGCTTGTGGTTAAATGGAAAGACCGACCATTTTCTATTTTGAGAGGTTATTTGAATCTCGTTCTATCATACTATACCAGATAAAGGTTGATATTTTTTCAACAGCTGAACTTTAGATTGCCTAAGCTTGACCCATAATCATAACAGCCGTTTTGAAGCAATAAATAGTTATTTTAGCAGTGTGAAAGCTACCTGGTAAACACATCTGGGTAATGGGATTTCATGAAGGCCCTCTCCAACTCTTCCAGCTGATAGTTACTGAAGGTAGTGCGGTAGCGGCGCTGCTTCCTTTTCCCTGTGGCTGCAGATAGTTCAACCTCGGTGTTCTGCTGGTTTTCAGCGTGCTCTTTTTTATCAATGTCTTTACTATTATTTGGCACATATGTGGCCATGTTGACTCCATTGGCTACTTTGGTTGTTGTTATTTCCTTTTCCTTGACTTTGACATGGGGGCCAAGGTTGTATACGATCTTCACAGGAGAGGACACAATAGCTTTTTTACCTAAACAAAAATCAGTTTCTTATTAATTGCCTCTTCATTCCAACGCATCCTCCTTTTGCAAAACATAATCATGTTGTTTTTATTCCATAATTTTATATATATAAAAAAATATTAACTGGGGTTAGGTGAAGCCCTGCTTTAGGTCACAGCAGAAATAAGTGTTGAAGTGGAAATGCCAAAATTGTAAACACATCTTTCTTCACATCTATGAAAACAACCTTCCTGGCATATTAAATTATGGATTCAGTGGAGGACCACATTCTCCTTCATTACAGAGCTATTTACTAAATAATAGTTTTCAATGTTCTATTTAAGGTTACTAGATTTTGGAAGTAAATATATTTTTTGCAGGTATCATGTGATATTATTTTTACTGTTTATTTATATGTATATATTTTTTCAGCATAGCCTGGAGAAATATTGTTTGTTCTAATGGTGACAATTACAAGGTGAGGAGGCCAGCTGTGCACAAATATTCTATCTATACGGAATTATGATAGATGATATCATTATTACAGTGGTATACTACATGTGCACATCTAATGTCTAAAGCTGCTATTCCTTCCAGTTCAAAAAAAAATATAGCAATAAAAAGGTAAAAAAAAAAATACTGAATAAATCTTTTGGAAATCATATATATATATATATATATATATATATATATATATACATACACCTATATTACTTATCAAGCAAAATATAAAGCATGCCACAGAGCCGTATATATAAATATATATATATATATATATAGAGCGCTGATGTGTCAAAAGTTTAAATTCAGACTCTTATAGATACTTAACATAGTAGGATATATATATGTATATAAATTAAGTGTTTGATGCCCCGTGACTTTATATAAAATATTGATGTATAAGCAAGCAACCAGACAACCTATGTTTGCATGCTTTTATGTGCACAAGAGACGTGACAAGCACTCACCAGCATTTGTTGGCGTTGTTGGGTGGTCTTCAGGGGGTCTCTCCTTGTCTCCTGAACTTTGGGATACTCCTAGAATGCTGTCAATGAAGTATGAGGTCAGCAGCTGGGCAGGAGGCTGTGCAGGGCAGGCAGTCTCTTTGGAGCTGTCCAGAGGAGAGGGTGCTGGAGTCTGCATTTTGCCTCAGTAAAATTCTATGTGATGTTGAGGAAATGCAACCTGTAGTGGACTCTGAGCACAGGACATTCTCTTCTAGCCATCTCATTGGTCATGACACTGTCCTCCACATGTCCCTGTCGTCATTATCACACACTTCAAGCCATAAAAGAGGGTGGGCACTTCTGGTGACAGATTTTTTTTTTTTTTTTTTTAAGCAGAAACCGGTGCAAGTGCTTGAGAGATTATTATACAAACTATTGTCCTGTTCTGTTAAAGCCTATTCAGGGACCCTGCAGCTGTAAAGTCCATTTAAACAGTCACTCTACACAGTGTAATAAAGTAAAAAACTAATCTTTTGGCACCGATTGCATAATCTATAGTCTTTTGAATTTATATTTAGAATTACTTGTATTATTATTATTATTCTTAAAATGAAATGGTAAGACTATCACATTAATGTGACTAATGTCTCTATAAATACATGAAGCAATTTTGATTTTGTAGATTGTTACATCTACGATCTTCATGATGGGAACATTAATTAATCTGACAGGGGAAAGGATTATTTTTTAAACCCTGATGGTTTTATGTTAAACTTATTCTCTTATGTGTTAAACTGTATCACTAGGTAGTAGAGCACTTTAAAACATGTTACTGTTGCCAAATAATCAGGAATAAAAACATTAATAAAGTGCAGAATATTAAATCATTTAATAATAATTAATACTATTAAATTATTTACAGCTACGCTAAAAAATGTTATGCTATCATCTCTCTAGGTGTTTTATGAACCTGTTTCTGAGCCTGTCATATTTCTGATTCTGGGAGAATGAGATAGGTGGTAATGCATACACATGCTGCCTGGGCAAATTTCATGAACTGGTACAAAAATCACTCTTCTGACTAAAGACTCAATTACTAAGATGGACTGATACTGTTCACATTTATCTATTGTTTTGAGCTCTGTGTTGTCAAAAAAAAAAAAGATGGACTAGTTATAACATCACTACTTATTTTATCTCATGAAAATTGTGTCCTAAATTATTCAATTCACAAACATAGATGTCACCGAAACGTGTCAACTTTATTTTATCACTTAAAGTAAACAAGTGATACAAAAAAAATGAAAGGAACAGTGTAAAAATAAAAAATAAAATAAATAAGAAAAGAAAAGTTAAAAGCTCCCCCATGCCTCCATGTTCGCGTGCAGAAGTGAACTCATATGTAAGTTGCGCACGCATATGTAAATGGTGTTTGTACCACACATGAGGTGTGCCGCAAATGTTAGAGTGAGAGCAATAATTCTAGTGCTAGACCTCCTCTGTATCTCTAAACAGTAAAATGCGTTTAAAGTGTCGCCTATGGAGATTTTTAACCGGTTCCCGACCGGCTCGTGTACATTTACTGCTGCAGAGTAGCACTGTCCCGCAAATTGCTGTTTATAAATGGCGGCTCGCGTGTGCGTTCTCGTGCCTGCCGCACTCTGCAGGAGTGTGGCCACGGCTCGGGCAGACTCGATCTCCGCCAGCGAGCCGTGATTGCCTAGCAGAGAAGAAAAAATCGGGGAACCACCGATGTAAACACGGCGGTTCCCCGCTCTGTCAGGCAGCATGTGAGAGATCTACTGATCCCTATCACTGGGATCAGTTAGATCTCTTATGCCCCTGGCAGCCCAGCCCCCTCACAGTTAGAACACACCCAGGAAGCTTCTGCTTTAATGTGACGTTGGCATGTGTTAGCAAAACTGTGCATAGCTTTGTAACTACTTAGTGTAACCAGGCAAATTTTACCTTGTTTTTTTTCAGGATTATTTGGGCTTTTATTTAGTGATAAATAGTATTGACCCATGACCCACTGCTACCAAAAAAACCCCCCAAAATAAATTCTTTATTTCTGACAGTGATACCATATATGTGTATATTATTTGTTGTTTGCACCTGTAGTAGGGCCAAGAAACAATACTGCAGATTTTTTTTTTTTTACATATTTTATCCTACCTAAATATGTTGACCTTCTTCAACCACTTCAGCCACGGAAGGATTTCCCACTTTAGGACCAGAGCACTTTTTTCAATTTGGCACTGCGCTGCTTTAACTGGTAATTGCGCGGTCATGCAATGCTGTACCCAAACGTAATTTGCGTCCTTTTTTCCCACAAATGGAGCTTTCTTTTGGTGGTATTTGATCACCTCTGCGGTTTTTATTATTTGCGATATAAACGAAAAAAGACTGAAAATTGTGAAAAAAAATATATTTTCTACTTTTTGTCATTAGAAAAATACAATAAACTAAATTTTAGTCATACATTTTTGTCAAAATTCATTCAGCCACATGTCTTGGGTAGTAAATTAGCGTATATTTATTGGTTTGCGCAAAAGTTATAGCGTCTACAAACCAGGGTACATTTTCTGGAATTTACGCAGCTATTATTTTATGACTGCCTACCTTATTTCCTGAGGTGCTATAATGGAAATGGGGCAGTGCAACCCCCCCCCAAATGACCCCATTTTGGAAAGTAGACACCCCAAGGAATTAGCTGAGAAGCATGCTGAACCCATTGACATTTTTATTGTGATTGAAAAAAAAAAAAAAAATGACACAAAGTTGTCACTGAAATGATGTATTGCTCACACATGCCATAGGTATATGTGGAATTACACCCCAAAATACATTCTGCTGCTTCTCTTGAGTACGGGGATAACACATGTGTGTGACTTTTAGCACTAGCTGCGTACAGTACCCCAAAAACCAATTACCACCTTCAGGATTTCTAAGGGCGAAAAATTGCTGACTTCACTGCACACTATCTATCACAGTTTCGGAGGCCAAGAAATGCCCAGATAGCAACCCCCCCCAAATGACCCCATTTTGGAAAGTAGACACCCCAAGCTATTTGCTGAGAGGCATGTTGAGTCCATGGAATATTTTATATTTTGCCACAAGTTTCGGGGGAAATGACAATTTTTTTTCCCACAAAGTTGTCACTAAATGATATATTGCTCAAACATGCCATGGGTATAAGGGAAATGACACCCCAAAATACATTATGCTGCTTCTGAATACGGGGATACCACGTATGTGAGACATTTACAGGACCCCAAAAACCAATCACTGCCTTCAGGATTTCTAAGGGCGTAAACTTATGCTTTCACCCCACACTACCTATCAAAGTTTCGGAAACCATGAAATGCCCAGATAGCAAAAAACTCCCCCAAAATGACCCCATTTTGGAAAGTAGACACCCCAAGCTATTTGCTGAGAGGCATGTTGAGTATTTTGCAGATCTCATTTTTTGTCACAAAGTTTTGAAATTTGAAAAAAGAAAAACGGAAAATTGTATACTCACCTTTCCGTAATTTTCCTTTCCTGGTGCATCTTCATGGCAGCATACACATGGGTTGTGGCTCCGCCCCCACAACATGATAGTCTACGTGGTCCTTTCCTTTTAATGCCTTTCCACTCATATGTTAAAAGGCAAAAAGAAAAAAGTTTAAAGTTTTGAAACACTGTTTTTTACTCTAGACGTTTTATGAGTTGTACGGAGAGTCGTTTATCGAACCCCACAGATGAAAGGTTTTACCCCAGTAAAACCCCCTCAAAAAACGATAGACCCGTAAAGTACCAAAGGCTTTGAAACTATCCATCACACCCCACTTTCGTATTCAAATGCGGGAATCTTTAGGACTTCCGTCACTAACCAAAAACCCCAGGACATTTACAGAGTGTATGCACCATAGGGGCATAAGTCTTCGTCGTATTACATAAAACCCCACAG
>BLSH010466543.1:4003008-4024373 GCA_018402905.1 Glandirana rugosa | reverse complement strand
AAAGCATATGGAAAGCAAAGGGAAACGCTGTCACTTACGTCAAAGCTTGTTTAAAGCTTTCTTTGAGAGGCCTGCACCAGCATCGGGCTCCAACCATATCGCTCATTTAGAGACTGTACAGGAAGGACATCTACCCAGGGTTCCAACCATAAAGCTCATTTAGAGACTGTACAGGAAGGACATCCACCCAGGAGAAGCTGAAATATGCCCCCCAGACCACCAGAATGGGGCTTCCAACCATATAGCTCGTTTAGAGACTGTACAGGAAGGACTTCCAACCAAGAGAGGCTGAACTTGGCTGGGGCGACAAGCGGTAAGGGATACCTCGCGACTCCAGTCCTGATCAGGTGAGGAAAAAAAGGAGAATGCGGTGAGCCAGGTCTGTCTTTGATTTATAGTTAACCAGTCCTATCATGTTGTGGGGGCGGAGCCACAACCCATGTGTATGCTGCCATGATGCACCAGGAAATATATTTTCCTTTCCTTTCTTAATTTTCCAAAACAAATGAGAGCTGTGAAATACTCACCATGCCTCTTAGCAAATTCCTTGGGGTGTCTACTTTCCAAAATGGAGTAATTTGGGGGGCTTTTGTGCTACCTTGACATTTCAGGGCCTCCAAAACCGTGATAGGTAGTGAGGAGTAAAATCACCATTTTACGCCCTTAGAAAGCCTGAAGACCTGTAACTGGCATTCACCCTCTCTCCCCTGGTCGCAGGTTATTTCCAAAATGGAACTTATCAAACTCACAGAAAGAATACTTCATACCCTTTTTAACAATTTAGATAAATTCTATGAAAAATGGAGCGATTGGGATATTTCATCAAACCAGTAATAAGAGTAAGGCCTCATACACACGGTCGTATGCTAAAAAATAAGCAAAACATCGGTCCCGACGTCAGGGAAAAAAAATCTGCGTTTTTTTGGCTTTTGCATCGGTGTTAATGAGCGTTATTGAGCGTCAGCGTCAATAGGCATTTTTTTTTAATCCTCTGCTATTTTTCAATCTAAAAATGTAAGCGTCAAAAATGCCGGTTAATGCCGGTATGACGTTAGTGGGCGTTAGTGAGCGTTTTGCGGTGTCTGCATCAAAACGCTAAAACGTTATAGACTCAGAGCACACTGGCCTTGGGTTCTAGTTTCAGCTCACTAATGCCGATGCCCTCTACAGCTAAAAAACTTCAGTGTTTTTATGGGGCCATCGACTAACATGGAGAGCTGCAAAAAACGTGAAAAACGTCAGCGTCAAAAAATGTCCGTGTGTATGAGGCCTAAATGTATTAACCCTATTTGTTTTCCCCTATTCTGAAAGAGTGCCACTACTTACCTCCTGACATAATGTATAATGTTCAAAAATATGTATGATGATGCATAATTTGTTTAATTGGTCACCTCTGCTCTTATCAAAATTATTCAAATTGATATGTATGTATGACTGTACAAACCGCTGACCTTCTCAATAAAAGATACGTTTGTAAACGAAAGAAAGCCTAAAGACGGTGATTGGTTTTCGGGGTCCTGTACGCGGATAGGGTCCCAAAAAATCTTACACATGTGGTGTCCCCATACTCAGGAGAAGCAGCAGAATGTATTTTGGGGTGTAATTTCACATATACCCATGGCATGTTCGAGCAATATATCATTTAATGACAACTTTGTGTAAAAAAAAAAAAAAAACTATTTGTAATTTTCCATAAACTTGTGGCAAAATATAAAATATTCCATGGACTCAACATGCCTCTCAGCAAATAGTTTGGGGTGTTTACTTTCTAAAATTGGGTCATTTTGGTGTTTTTTTTTGCTATCTGGGCATTTCATGGCCTCCGAAACTGTGATAGGTAGTGTGGGGTGAAATCATAAGTTTACGCCCTTAGAAATCCTGAAGGCAGTGATTGGTTTTCCGGGTTCTGTATACGGCTAGACCTCTAAAAAGTTCAGCACATGTGGTATCTAGGATTGCCACCTCATCCCTTTAAAACCGAACACATACTAATTACATTCTGTGGCTGAATAAGGTGGTAATTAAACTCACTTAGTGCCTTATCTGCGTTAAATTAGCCTCAGAACCTGTGTAATTCATATGTGTTTGCGTTTAAAGGGATGAGGTGGCAACTCTAGTGGTATCCCCGTATTCAGGAGAAGCAGCAGAATGTATTTTGGGGTGTAATTCCACATATACCCATGGCAGGTGTGAGCAATATATCATTTAACTTTGTGTAATTTTTTTTTGACATGGGGGGAGGGGTTTGAACTGTCCTGGCATTTTATGCCCAACATCATCCACTCTTCTAACCACTTGAACCAGCAAGTGTTTTCTGACACTTCTTGTTTACATGAAAAAATACTTTTTTTTTTGCTAGAAAATTACTTTGAACCCCCAAACATTATATATTTTTTTAAAGCAGAGGCCGTTCAAATTAAAATGGTGGGTGTTGCAAATTTTATTTTCACAAAGTATTTGCGCATCGATTTTTCAAATGCAATTTTTGGGGAAGAAAAACTCTTTTTTGAATTTTAATGCACAAAAACACACTACATTGTCCAATGTTTGGTGAAATATAAAAGATGATCTCATGCCGAGTACATAGACACCAAACATGACATGCTTTAAAAATTATGCACACCCGCGCATCGGCGACAAACTATATACATTTTTAATGCCTTTAAAAGCCTTTACAGGTTACCACTTTAGATTTGCAGAGGAGGTCTACTGCTAGAATTACTGCCCTCGATCTGACATTCGCGGGGACACCTTACATGCATGGTGCAATTACTGTTTACATATGACATGAGACCGCTTATTGCGTTCACCTTTGCGCGCGTGCACGGAGGGACAGGGGTAAATTTTTTTTTTAATTATTCATTTTGCTTTTTATGTTATCTTTACACTGTCCCTTTCATTTTTTAAAAATCATTTTTATTGTTATCACAGGGAATTTAAATATCCCCTATGATAAAAATAGGTAGTGTTGCATATTTTTTTTTTTCATTTGGGGTCTATTAGACTCTACATCTCTTCTCAGACCTTAAAGCATCGGTGTGATAAGATGCTTTCCAAATGGTGCTGTTTATATCCGTCGAAACTTAAGTCATGAAATGCTTGTAGCCTCTGGTTTATTAGGCCATAGAGATGATTGGAGCCATTCTAGTCTTCAATCAGCTCTATGGTCAGCTGGTGGAACCACCGGTTGCATTCTCGCGTTCCCCGGTGGGACAGAAGAGCCTGAGAAAACCACTCAAATACCAGCAACATACTGGTACGTCGCTGGTCCTTGTTGGGCATATGTTGTAATGTTCTTTTTTTATGCAGCCTGTGGGTTACATGAAAAAAAAAAGAATCAATCAGTGGGTATGCCCACCATTAGAAAACCACTCTTCATCCACCCACTTCTAATGGTGGGCATAGCCCCTTTTTAAAAATATATACCAGAGCATAGGGGCAATCCGCCCCAATTTCCACCCATCGCCCCTATGCTCCAGTATATATGCTCTTTATTAACTGTGGTGGTGAAATCACCTCCAACAGCACTGGAGTCGCTGCTTTACATATGGTGGGAGCAAACGCTGTTGCTGTTGCCATAAATAAATCAGTGCTGCAGCTGAATGGCATACCTAAAAAGCAAAAAATGATTAATAAAACACAGTAGCATTAAAAATGACATTCCTGCTAAGAAGAAAGCATTATAAAACATTACAGGAAACATTATAAAAACTTTACATACCTGCAAAGAAAACATGATAAAACACAGCAACAAAACATTACTTTTTCTTTTTTGGTATGCTTTTTTTTAACAGTAAAGAAGGTTAGGGTCTCTAAAAATGTGGTGACATCTTTGGAGACCCTGTGACAGTGTGCCCTATTCCTGTGTAGTCAGTGGCGTAACTAGAACCCTCAGGGCCCCGATGCAAGAAACCATGAAGGGCCCCCCCCGACAGGGCCCTTTCCTCTGAGCCCGGTGGCGGAACGCCAGGGCCCGGTCGCAAGTGTGTGGCTGCATATAAAAGGAACCGATCTCTCCATTTCCCCCCACACTTCTCCTCCACTCCCTCCCACAGGCATTCAGCGGCTGCAGGAGGAAAATGGAGAGATTGGTTCCTCTATGCTGGAGTTTCTCAATCTCTTTACAGTCAGGGCTCCCTTGAAGGTTACCCCTAGGTGAATGAGGATGCACTGCAACCACTCCACAACTGTGTGCATTGCACAGAGTTGCAGCATAGTGGTGATGCATTTAGAGGGTTAAAACAGGCAGTCAGGAGGCAACAGATTGCCTCTTTACCAGCTGTCAAATGCCTGAGCATGGATCGCTTTCAGAGGAACAGCATTTTTTTGCTGGTACTATGAACAAATGGGGGTAAAAAAATTAGTGATTGTACACATAGGGGGTCAGGATTAAAAGCACATACATAGAATGTGTATACACACATGTACGCACACACACATATATAAACACATACATAATGCACACACACACATACATATATACTGTATACATGTACACATATAAACACACACACACATTAATGCACACACATATATAAATAAACACACACACTCACATATATATATATATATATATATATATGTATATATATATATATATATGGACTTATATACATGCACCCACACACATACATACACCCACATACATGAACCCATATACATGCACCCACACATACATGTACCCACCCACATACATGTACCCAAAGACATACATACACCCACACACATGTACCCACCCACACACATGTACCCACACACATACATGCACCCACACACACACACACACACACACACACACACACACATGCAGCCACACACATACATGCAGCCACATGCATGAACCCATATACATGTACCCACACATACATGCACCCACAAACATGTACCCACACACATGCAGTCACACACACATACATGCACCTACACACATGCACCCACACACATGTATCCACACACATGCACCCACACACATGTACTCACATACATGCACCCACACACATGTACCCACACACATGCAGCCACACACATGTACCCACATACATGTACCCACACACATGCAGCCACACACATGTACCCACATACATGTACCCACACACATGCAGCCACACACATGTACCCACATACATGTACCCACCACACACACACACACACACACACACACATGCAGAATTGCAGAAAGTCTCAAAAAAAAAAACGGCAGTACCTTCTCTCTTCATGCCGGGTACTGCACTGTAGGGGGAGACAAAGAGCACAGCACACACTGCTTTCACTTTCACAGTGACTGTAAACAGTGTGACGAGGCTCCCCGCAGCGCCGATTGGCTGAGGAACGGAGCGCTCCATCTCTCATCCCCCTCCTAATCTAGGCATTCAGGGGGCCCTTATGGGCCCCCTTCAGCATGGGGCCCGGTCGCCATGGCGACTCCTGTGACCCCTATCCGCCCACCCCTGTGTGTAGTGCTGTACCCTACGCTAATACTCAACTAGTGTATGGTAGCGTTGGAAACAGTCACCGATGCAAAGACCTGGCTGGTCAGGACAGAAAGGAAAATAAAAGTGGGTGTCATGCCCGTATCCGCGTCATCGGCAGACACTACATCTTTTTTGGGGGGCTCGGTTGGTAGGGGTACCAGGAACGGCATGCAGAAAATGCTGCCAATGCAGACGGCTCACTGCATTTGGATTGGGAACAGGGGGTGCAGCACCATCTGGAAACAGAAGGGCTGTGACGATTTATTCCTGGGATTGAAGGAGAGATCCAGTCTGTCCTGACGCTTTGTATAGCACATAAGCATTCAGCATAGCCAATTGGAATAAGTATACAGACACTTTTTTGTACTAGCTTCTGGTCTTATTGGCAATTAGGTATGGCACCAATAACTGGTCATTGAGGTCCACCCCTCCCATATTTTGGTTATATTCGTGGACACAGAGGGGTTTCTCCACAACACCAGTCGCCATTGTAATTTGGACGGTCGTATTTGCGTGAATGGAGGAAAGACGAAAACATTCTTTGTATCCCTCCACTTCACCGTGAGCAAATTACTACTTCTGAAGCATCCCCCCATCTAAGTTGGGATTCTACCAGCCGTTGGGGGAAGCCCCGGCGATTAGATCGCACGGTGCCACATGCGCCAATTTGATGATCAAACAGATGACTAAAAAGTGGCACGCTTGTGTAGTAATTGTCCAGGTACAAATGGTACCCCTTTCTGGATAAGGGTGACATCAAGTTCCACACAATCTTGTCAGCGCTCCCTATGTAGTCTGGGCATCGACCATTCCACCTGAATTCTGTGTTGGCCAGTGAATGGGGAAGTACGGGCGCTGCATCAGTGGTGGGTTGCCAATCAGGGTTTGCAAGCGCGTCAGGAAGGACACTATGGGCTCTGTGGGTTGTGTTTGTCTTTGTCTTCGTGGCTGCGGGACACTACTTGTGCTCGCCACACCAGCTTGAACTGCACTTATGGGACTCGCCACATCACCAAGTGTTACTGCCATGCTGGTTTCTCTATGACCAGGATGTACTAGGCTGCTTGTGCTTGCCAGTTCACCAGAAGGAGTAATGGCACTAGTACTGGCTCTCTGCTCTATACGAGACCCCTGAGGTTCTTGCACCTCGGCAGCAGCAGAATGGGAACTCCGAGCTCAGAGCTATCTGACAGGGTGCTGCTGCTGTCTACCTGTTCTTATACTGAGATCAACATCGCGTAGACCTCTTCACTAGTGTACATCTGATTTGACATTTTGGGCTCTAAATGTATACGTACACTAGTGTGACTCACAGGCAAAAAAGCGCACCTGGTTGTCAGAGCCTATTTCAAGTTGGTACCAAAACTGCAGTCAGCTTTCACAGGGCGTGATCTCTGCGAATGCTGCAGATATGTGTGTTGTGTTTTGTAAGTGTCAGCGATCTATTGATCCTGCACTTGGGTGGGCTGGACTGGGCGGAGGGGTTAAACACAGGTGCAAGAAGGTATCTGGGCTGATCCCGCTAATGCTGCGTTTTTTATAACAATAATCTAGTAGGGGCGCTAATATATATCTGATCAGATCCCACATATTGATCTGTTCAGATAATATGCTACTAACGGTGTATTTATGCGTGTCAGAGTACCTGTACTAATCTGACCCTGCCGGGGATTGACGCTGACCCTAACGCACCTAACTAAGGTCACCGCTGGGTGATCAGGGGGTTAAAACCTATAAAAGGTGTATATATATATATTTATATATATATATATATATATATATACGGTGGGTAACCTGAGAAAAAAAAACTAAGTAGCCTCACTCATGACACTTATACGGTGATCACAGGTGACAGGGGGCAATCAAGGGGTTAAAACCTTTATTGGGGGGTAAGGGTGGTATTTATACCTGCCTAGGCCTACTACTACCTACCCTAACACTGATTAGTGTCACAAGTGACACAAGTACAGCGATCAGTGAACGATCTGATCCCTGCACTCAATGACACAGTGACAGGGGGTGACAGCTGTGAATGGGATTAACTGGTGGCACGATCAGGGGGCGATCAAGGGGTTAAAAGTGTGCCTACGTGTACTGGTGTCATTGTAGTGTTGGTGCACTCACGTTTTAGATGTCCTCTCTCCTCTCTGGAAAAGAACTCAGATAGGGAGAGTGACACCACTTCCCCTGCCTCTGTTTACATTACAGAGGCAGAGGAGGCATTTCATTTGGCAGGACCGATCAGCAGGTACAGCTCAAAATTCATTGGTCTGTCCCTGTAGATTGATCGGTCCTCTAGCGAACCCGATCCCTGGCCGCGGCCCGCGAGTGCCTTTTATAGACGCGATTCGCGTTATGCTGCCACATTGCAGCAGTAAAAGTATGCAACGTGGTCCGGAACTGGATAAAGTTATGGGCATGAGACGTAACTGCCACAAGACATTCAATAAAATCTGGGTGGCTTGGGTAGAGGCGAGAGATTTAGCAATAGGTTGTACCAACCTTTTCCCTCCCTATTTACTACTGTTAGTCCTATCACAACACAATACCTTGTTCAGAGCAAAGGTTTTCTGTGCTTTTCTTCCCTTTTCCTTCTCTCTTTCCAATCTTCCACCCTTCAGAATCATTTGTCCCTCCATTCCTCACTCCTCTGCTCCCCTTTTTTCTCCTTTCTCTCCCCCATCCCTCTTCCCAGGTACAGGCGGTCCCCTAGTTACAAACATCTGACTTACAAATGACTCCTACTTACAAACGGAGGGAGACAACAGGAAGTGAGAGGAAATCTCCCCCTAGGAAGGGAAATTCACTCCTGTAAGAGTTATTATGGGAAAAAGGTGTCTCCACTGATGCTTTATCACCAATCCTTGTTTCCACAACAACCCAAAATTTTCAAAATCCAATTATCATTGGGACAGGAAGTGAGCTAAAATCTTCTGAACAGAAACATAGACAGCAAAACAAACATTACAGGGGTGTTAACCCTTCCTTATACTATCCAAAAAGCTTAAAAATAGTCTTTTTGGCTGAAGCTACACTTAAAAAATGTACCTGTTCCCACTTACAAACAAACTCAACTTAAGAACAAACCTATAGTCCCTATCTTGTTTGTAACCCGGGGACCGTCTGCATACTTAAATGCCTGCTTTTAATGCCTTAGAGCCAAGATTCCAGGCATTCTCGTTCAGTGCGTTTTGACAGCCCATTCATTTTAAGATGAACTTGTTTTTTTCTGTACTTGCAGGGTCTTTAATTTGATAAAATGGGAAATGTGCATGTATGCAGAGGTATACCGCATATGCTTTTTTTTTTACTATTTTGCCCTGACACATGCTTTAACCACTTCAGCCCAAGCAGGATTTACCCCCTTAATGACCAGGCCATGTTTTGTGATACAGCACTGCGTCACTTTATCTGACAATTGCGTGGTCGTGCAACATTGTACCCAAAAAAATTGGCATCCTTTTTTCCCTCAAATAGAGCTTTCTTTTGGTGGTATTTGATCACCTCTGTGTTTTTATTGTTTGCATTATAAACAAATAAAGACAGACAATTTTGAAAAAAAAAACAATATTTTTTTACTTTATGCTATAATAAATATCCAAAAAAAATGTAAGTCAGTTTAGGCCGGCATGTATTCTTCTACATATTCTTGGTAAAAAAAATCTCAATAAGCGTATATTGATTGGTTTGCGCAAAAGTTATAGCTTCAAAATAGGGGATAGATTTATGGCCTTTTTATTATTATATTTTTTTTTACTAGTAATGGTGGTGATCAGCAATTTTTAGTGGAACTGCGACATTGCCGTGGACAGATCAGACACTTTTGACACTTTTTTGGGACCAGTGACATTTATACAGCGATCAGAGCTAAAAATAGCCACTGATTACTGTATAAATGTCACTGGCAGGGAAGGGGTTAACACTAGGGGGCGATCAAAGGGTTAAGTGTTCCCTAGGGAGTTGTTTCTAACTGTGGGGGGAGTGGACTGACTGGGAGTAGAGAGAGATTGCTGTTCCTGATCACTTGGAACAGCAGATCTCTCTCTATTTTCCTGTCAGAACGGGGATCTGTCTGTTTACATTGACAGATCCCCATTCTGGCTCTCTGTGGAGCAATCCCGGGTGGCCAGTCACACGCATCGACACGGGCGCCTGCTTTACCCATTAGAGGGAATTTACATCAAGTAAAATCAACATAAGTCCATCAATTTGATGGGCTCATGTTGATGTAAATTTTCTACTTTATTCTTAATAAATATACAAAAGATTTTACATTATATGGAGGTTTTTTATACCCACATGCACTTTGGGAGCCCTTTAAATATATAGCAAATATATAGCGAAGGGGACAGCGAGGAGCACCAGTGGATAAATGCCTGCAAGGAGACGGTGAACCCCCACAGATTTATCCATCCAGGACATCCTGTATATACAGTGGGAATACTGTGATCTATGGGCCTTGTATATATATTGTTGCGGTAAGTGCATAATATACTAGTGGTGGAGGGACTACTGTCACAACAATTTTGGATCATCACACATCTTCTGAAGTGATCATCACTAATTTGCATGGATATTATGTTTACACTATTTGGACTTTTGGCATATTAAGCACTTTTTATTGGACTATTGTGATATGAGCTTATATTATAATCTTGTTACAGGGCTAGGTGCTATATTGTGTTTACTATACACTATTGTGAAACACATTTAGTACCTACCTCCACGTGATTTAACTAGCACTTTCACTTTATATTCTATTTAATTAATTTTGGTGCACAGCGTAAAAATATATTATTTTTTTTATCTAAATAGGTTACTTAACTAGCACTTGTCACTTTATACTATATTTAATTCATTTTGGTGTATAGTAATAAGGACATATTTATTGATTTGACCTTAACTGGATACTTACACGGTTTATTTTTTTTTTATTTATGGTATATTTAAGATCATGTGTCGATCTTTTGTGTTAGCAGCTCACTTTTAATACCATATTGGCAGAGCGGTAATTCCTACAACTTTACCATCAGATAGTGGGACTTTCAATTTAAAGCGGAGTTCCACCCAAAAGTGGAACTTCCACTTTAAGTGCTGGTGACCCTCACAGGTACCCAGCTCCCACTTCCTCTCCTGGCACTGTGGCGCCAAGCGTAAGTTCACCCCCCCCTGCAATCTTCTGGGACAAGTCACAGGTCCCAGAAGATTGCCTGGCCATTTAGATTGCGCAGCGCGGCTCGCCTGGCTGTGCAGCCATAGCTGGGCACCCACACTTGCAATGCTGGCGCCGTGGAGAAGAGGGGGAGAGGTGCAAGGCTTGGGGCGGCCGCATCACTGAACCGTGGGACAGGTGAGTGTGTGTTTATTAAAAGTCAGCAGTTGTACTTTTGTAGCTGCCAACTTTTAAATGGGTTGAACTCCGCTTTAATAATAGGAACAATAAAGACATTAGTGACTTTTTAGTTCACCTGGGTTTTCCCTTTCTCTCTTTTGCGCTATTAGATCTTTTTTTCTCTTTTCCTCAAAGCAGTTTTAGTACCTGCATAGTTATAACTGTATTGGAAAATATCTATAGCATGGTATGTTCACAACTACTTTAACCACTTGCCGACCGCCCGCCGCAGCGTGACGGCGACAAGGTGGCTCGTTATCACGAACCGCCGTCACAGGAAGGCAACCGCGATAACTAGCATTGTGAGCGCGCGCCGCCGAAGGCGCGCCCGCGCGCTCACTGTGTTCGGGGGGAGCCAGGGAGTGGGTGCGGCGGACTCGATCGCCGTCGGCTACCCGCGATGGCTCCCCCGCACTGAAAGAACGGAGGTCCGTGTAAGTAAACAAGGACCTCCGTTCTGTGAGAGGGGGAAGGGCTGTGATCACAGCCTTCCTCTACATGGAAGCTGTGATCACTTCCCTTCCCCTGCTAGGGCAGCCCACACACAGTTAGAACACGCCCAGGGAACATAGTTAACCCTTAGAGCGCCCCCTGCAGGTTAACCCCTTCACTGCCAATGGCATTTACACAGTAATCAGTCCATTTTTATAGCACTGATCGCTGTATAAATGCCAATGGTCCCAAAAAAAGTGTCAAAATGGTCCGACATGTCTGCTGAAATATCTCAGTACCGCTAAAAATCGCAGATCGCCGCCATTACTAGTAAAAAAAAAATAAAAAAATAAAAACCCCATAAATGAATTCTCATCATCCATAAATGCAGCAACTTTTGCGCAAACCAATCAATAAACGCCGATTGCGATTTTTTTAACCAAAAATATGAGGATGACTATAAATCGGCCAAAACCGATGAAAAAAAAATGTTTTTTTTATATATTTTTTTTGGATTTGTATTTTATCAAAAAGTAATAAATTTGGGTCTTTTTGTAAAATTGTCGCTCTTCTTTTGTTTATAGCGGCGATCAGAAATGACGCAGAGGTGATCAAATACCACCAAAAGAAAGCTCTATTTGTGGGAAAAAAAGGACACAAATTATGTTTGGGTACAACTTCGCACGACTGTGCAATTCTCAGTTAAAGCGACGCAGCGCCGAATCGCAAAAAAGTGCTCTGGTCCTAAAGTGTGAAATCCTTCCGGGGCTGAAGTGGTTAAGAATACAAACATGAATAACATTTTTATTTTTCTAAACAAAATTTAGTGTCACTGACTGACAGACTTGTGTTAGTTTATTTACACAGTAGAGATCCTTGCTATCTGCACTGCAGGAATGACAGATTGTGTGTGCAGTAATAGTTGCACAATGGTAAAGATGTCTACATGGTAAAGTTAGAGCGCCACCTCAGGTCAGTGTCTGGAGCTGGCTCTGCATACCAATGTGAATTACAGAGGACATCCAGATGGTAGCCCCAATACAGATCCAGTCAT
Source organism: Glandirana rugosa (assembly GCA_018402905.1). Classification (NCBI taxonomy): domain Eukaryota; kingdom Metazoa; phylum Chordata; class Amphibia; order Anura; family Ranidae; genus Glandirana; species Glandirana rugosa. Next base: position 4,012,024 of record BLSH010466543.1, on the reverse strand, counting down.
GGCAAAGAAAAGATTTTATAGGTGAAAGTCATTATTTCATAACAGGAATTGGTTTATTGCAGTGTCCCAGAATTTGGATTTGTTTTATGAAATACTGAGTGAATTAAAATGTGTAAGAATAAATAAGGTATTTTTAAACCCTAACAATCAACTTCTCTTATTTGCTCCCTTTTGGTCTGCTAACAAAAAAAAATGGAAATAGTTTTGTTAAAGTGTAACTAAACCCACAACAGTAAAATCAGTCTGTATATGTAGTAAAGCATGCTTGTTATACACACTGTAGAACCTAAGGGGTTAATCCTGTGCATTGTGTAAAAAGGCTGTTTGATCCCATCTTCTCTGATCCTCCCTTTCTTCCACTGCCCCCAATCCATCTCCTGATAGAACAGAGCCTTGGGGGCACTCTGCACATGCTCCGTTTGGTGTGTATTGTTAGAAAAAGTTTTTTCTCTTGGAAGGGTGCATGTGCTCAGCACAGGGCCAATCAGCACTGTCCAGGCACAGGGTCAGTTGTCCTTCAGCCTCATAGGACAGTCAGAGGAGAATGAAAACTTCTCCTACAAGCTTTACACAGACACTGATAGAAGTCACAAGACTGCTATATACTGCTGATGAGAAAGGGTGTTTAGCAGTTTATATGTACTAAAATAATTGCATTTCCATGTTCTGTGTACTGTGGGGGACCAGATATAGTGAATGCAGTCTCCTGGGTTTAGTAACACGTTAAGTCTGTTCAGATGAGGAGGGGGGAGGAGATGAGGAGAGGTCGGTGTTCCTTGTAATCCATCAGAAATGAAGTAGGCAGGGCTGACACCACATGCTTTGGACTTTAGAGCCAAAAATACACGTTGTTGTCATGTCATAGAGGAAGGTAGGGGCACACTATAGTTAGTGGTTGAACCTTCGCGCCACTGACTGGTGCCTTGATAAAATGATGTCTAATATGTGAGTGTAATCCCAAATAAAATGTAATATTAGATAAACCACCAAATTAGTCGGTTGCTGCAATATCTAGTATAAATCACAGTATATACACATAGATGTAGAAAAGTGATACTGCGCAGCCTGATAAATAGAATATAGTGTAAATTCCACACTTATAAAGTGCCAATGTGACAAATAAACAAGTAAAGTGCTTCAAGTGCAAAAAATAAAACTAAATATACTGGTATAAAGTGCTGTGCTGCAAGATGGAAAATATATCAATAGTCCATGTATAAATAAATCTTAAACGTCCAAATCTCTATAAGCAGTGCAATCATGCAATACGTGCAAAAATGCCTTCAAAATTACATTCAGGTGGTGCACTTGTGTAGTGCAACAAATACAGCAAACTATACTGCTATAGATATGGTGTTAAAAGAATGAAAAAATAAATAAATAAATGAATAGTCCATGTATAAATAAATGATAACATCCAAATTTCTATAAACAGTGCAGTGTGTGCAAAATGTGCGAAAATAGCCTTCAAAAATCCATTCAAGTGGTACACTCGTGTGGTGCTGCCGGTTTTGAAGGGAGTTCTCAGTACTCCCCCAAAAGGACTGTTGGGGGCATGCCTCAATCCCCGTCCCGTGCTCACAGAACTCTCACCTCCAGACGCTAGGGTAATCGCCTGTGTGTAACTACTCCTTTATGTCTTGGAGTACTTTCCCCTTTGAGGCACGTCCTCTTTATCCTCCTATTTGCGACAGTCAGCTTCCACCAATACTCATATGCAGCGCCTATATTATGGGGATATATTTGGTACAGGAAATAGTCTTTTAAATATGATGGAGACGGAAACAGTTCAACCATATAGCAGCATATCTCTGGAGTATTTCCGACAAATAAGTAGATGGAGGCTTACCAGATGGTAGTGGTATAAACGCGGGTGTTTTTAAATCCCAAACAGATAGTTGCTCATCGGATCCGTGGAATCGATATTAGAATTCCTAGGGGGACCTCTGATGCCAGTGAAGGACCTCTGGTGGGACTGGATTAAAGGGATGATGTGGCAACCCTAATACTGACAGGCACATAAGGGATCGTACAACCAAGCCGAACGTGGTGACGTGTTACAAACGCATAAAGCGGTATTTCAGGAATAGTATCCAACCGTGTCTGAATCTGCAATATGGCATACTCCTCCCTGGGTCATAACCCCACGGTGATTCACACAATATCAGAGGATTAAACGTCCCAGAAAAACTCTCAACTTTGATTCGGGAGTTCAAGAAAGTCGAGAGAAGTCGGAGACGTGTTCCTCCTCACCAATGCCCACCCAGGCGTAAAGGCATCCCAGTCCCCCAGGATCATCCCCCCTTCGGCACCAGAGGTCCTTCACTGGCATCAGAGGTCCCCCTAGGAATTCTAATATCGATTCCACGGATCCGATGAGCAACTATCTGTTTGGGTGCGCTACATTTTTAAAAAATGTTTAGTTTTTTTTAGGTCTCTAAGGGAAGCACTGATATAGAGCGGTCTCTGAGCTAATGGGGGGTCTCTATGGAAGGGGGGGTCACTGATTTATGGGGACTCTAATGGTGGTCTCTATGGGGGGCGCTGTATTATGAAGGGCTGACACTGGCAGTTTCTACCATCATTCACCAATTAATATAATTATAGGGAAGGGTGCGCTGCATTTTTAAAAATGTTTTAGTTTTTTGAGGTGTGGGAACACACATCGGTGCTAGTAGCAATTTATTTACTGCATTTTTTTTTTTTAGATCAGAGACCCCTTATATCAGCGAATACCCCCCCCCCCCCCCCGTGACCAATTAGTCTCTAAGTGGGGTCACTGATATGAAGGGGCATCTGATCCAATGGGGGGGGGGGCGGTGCTAAAATAATCACTTGCCACTTTCACCCCCTTCCTGCCCAGCTTTCAGCGCTGTCACACTTTGAATGACAATTGCGTGGTCAGGCAACACTGTACCCATATGACATTTTTATCATTTTTTTCACATAAATAGAGCTTTCTTTCTATTTAATCAACACTGGGGTATTTTATCCTATGCTAAATAAACAAAAAAAGACTGAAAATTTTGAAAATCACTGATATGCGCTGATGAGACTGCCCTGATGGGCACTGATATGCAGCACTGGTAGGCACTGGTATGCAACACTGATGGGCACTGATGAGGCTGCACTGATAGGCTGCATTGATGAGGCTGCATTGATGGGCACTGATGAGGCTGCACTGATAGGCAGCACAGATGGGCACTGATAGGCATCACTGATGACGCTGCACTGATAGACAGCACAGATGAGGCAGCACTGATAGGCAGCACGGATGGGCACTGATAGGCAGCATTAATAGGCAGCACAAATGTGCAGCACTGATGGGCACTGATATGCGGCAATGATGGGCACTGATAGGCAGCAATGATGGGCACTGATAGACGGCAATAATGGGCACTGACCAGCGGCAATGATGGACACATATAGGCGGCAATGATGGGCACTGACAGGCGGCAATGATGGGCACTGACAGGCAGAAATGATAGATACTCATAGGTGGCAATGATGGGCACTGATAGGCGGCAATGATGGGCACTGACAGGCAGCAGTGATGGGCACTGGTAAGTGGAAATGATAGGTACTGACAGGTGGCAATGATGGGCACTAATGATAAGGAAGGGGGCACTGATATAAGGGGATTTTGTGCTAATGGGGGTCTCTAGGGGGGATACTGCTGATTTAATGGTTGCTCACCAAACAACAGATCAGCAGTCAGTACCCTCTCTTAGAGACACCCATTAATTTAAAGTCCCCCTTACATCAGTGATCCCTACCCCCACCCCCCAGACACCTCCAGAGATAAGAGAGAACTCCCTCTCCCCCTTACATCAGCGCCCCTTGCCCTCTTTAGACATCCTTTCAGTTTGCCTTACCCAGGAGCTGCTGCAAGCAAGGAAGTGTGAGAGCCAAGCTGGGGGGTGGAGCCGCTCTAGGGCCATTTACCTCCCACAATGAATAGCAGAAAACGTGTGTCATTGGTTGCAAGGACAGCAAACAATGCCTGCAAAGCAGATAATCAAGGCGGAGTTGAGGGGGGGGGGGAGTTGCCGGGCGAGGGGGGGTGACAGAAACAGTGAGAACAAGCAGGCACTGCTGACAAGGTTTGTGTTGAGGGTAGCCCGTTGAGTGGAGCGTAGTGCCGGAACTTGATCTGACACTAGCTCCTTATACCTGGGACAGATTAATTGGATGGATGGGACTAGAAGAATGTTGTGTCTGGGTCACTGATGGACAGGAACCCGGGTACAAGTGTCTAAACCCGGACTGTCTGGGTCAATACCGGACAGATGGCAACACTAGCTGTGGCCTGTACAGTGTGAATCAGCAGTTTGGCTGGAGCCGCCTGGACCTGTGTGCAGGCAGCCTATGTTACACTATGGCAGTGGTTCTCAACTCCGGTCCTCGGGACCCACCAACAGGCCAGATTTTCAGTATTACCTTGGGGAGATGCAGACTAGAATACTGCAATCACTGAGCAGCAAATGATATCACCTGTGATGTCTTTCAGTTATCCTGCAAACCTGACCTGTTGGGGGGTCCCGAGGACCGGAGTTGAGAACCACTGCACTATGGGGACACAGCAGCTGTACGAACACAGCCACAGGTACTAATTTGACAGGCATGTGGGTGCAGGTGTACAGCCCTGAAAACACACTGAGCATTTGGAGTCACTCTACTACACCTGTACATCTGTCAAATTAGGACCTGCAGCTGTGTTCATACAGCTGCTACATCCCCACAGAGTAAAAGGCGGCTTTAGCCGCATGAACAAACCACTCATTCACAAGGCTAGATTATCTATGTGAATGAGCTCTTAGGACTTGTTCAGTTGTGAGGTTGGGGTGGTAAAACCCAGTAGTTGGGCTGCCCCTTTACCCCCCCCCAACCACTACCCCCCTTAGCTGTAGAAGCAGTGGCTGGTGGTGTACACATGCAGTGGTTGTGATGCTTTGCTTAGCAGCCATTACAGGAATTGTACCTCCTTTTGCAATTACTGTTACTAATCCCCCTGTGGCTCTCCCTGCAGCAGCTGAAAACTGGATGGCAGAGAGAGGAGGAGAGGCCAGTTGCGCTGCAGGGGGAACTACAGGGAGATCTGTTGAAAGGATTAATACATAGAATGCACAGTCTTTGTATTTGAATTCAAATATAAATGGCGCCAACCTTAAAGGCCTAAATGAAAAGTGAGACAGCTGCCCCTTTAAGTGAATAGTTCACTAAAATAATTAAATCAATAAATAAAGTAAGTCGCTAATCCCATTATGACCAAAGAAATATGTTATAAAATCGAAAGCTTTTTTCAATATTTGTGCCAAACTTCAGTTCAGATTGACTCCACACTAAAGTGAAAAAAGATTAATATTCTCCGGCCGCAACACTAATGCTAAAAGTGTTAAACACCAATCTAGTGAGAAGGCCCCCACCTATTACAATCACTGTGTACAAATCATATTAATTTCAATACAGAAAAGTGTATATACATTCTGTAAACCATACAGTGAGATAATGAAAAGTGGAAAAAATATTAAAAATAAAAAGTATATAAAAATAAAGTTAACATTTTATCCATAGAGGGCAATGGATGGTCTGATCAAGTATGCCTAAAAAACTGACCCAATTGGTCCACTTGTGCGAAAGGGACCTTATTAGTGGCCCTGCATGCAATCATTGGAGATTATGAACTGCTGTAAACTAGCAGTTTAAAACTGAGCTCCAGTCTCTTCAGTGAAAATGAAACATCAGCAGTTCCAAAAACTGTAGCTGCTGACTTTTAATAAACAGCCATTCACCCATCCCACGATCCAGCGGTCTGCTCACCCCAGCCATTTTCTCCCTGTGTTCTCCCTCGGCGGCACCAACATTTTCACTATGGGCACCTGGCTGTGACAGCTTGCGTCTTCATAGTTGGGTGCCCACTGGGCTCTGTGATTGGTCCTGCAGTCTTCTGGGACCTGTCACATGTTTCACAAGACTATGGGGAAGGGGGGGAGAACCTCTGCTTCCGATCACCTAAGGCGATCAGAAAGGAAGTGGGGGCGGGTACCTGTCAAAATTGGATGCCCGCTCCACCCCTCCTCCCCAAAAACTCCATTTCACAAACAATAGTCAGGGAGGAGGCCTTAAAGCGAAACTTCCCCTTTTGGGTGGAGCTCCACTTTAAGTATGAGCGGATGAGTTTAGCATCTCCTGTAGAGATCACATAAAGTATATCCAGACCAGGAAAGAAAACAGGGAAGGCATGAAGGATTTTTGCAGAGCTTAATGTGCACACATCTTTCTACAATTGGTTCAAATCGCATGTACTGGAAAGTCAGCAGGACAAATCTAAAACCATGCTTGCTTCAGGAATACAGAATAAAGGTGTTTAGATCAGAGCAATGTTTACACTGGCCTGGAGCTGTAATGACAGCTCTTAAAGTATATAGGTAATATTTTCAAAGATGCTTGGTATCCCTTTATATAATAAAATAGCTGATGCACTTTAAAATTGCAGTTATCGTTATACAGAATTGTTAGAGCACCAAAAGCTTGCACAGCACTTTTAATCTAGAAGGGGAACCTGTCGTGATTGGACGTATTTAGAAAGGGAATACTCAATAATTACTTATTATAACTGCAGGGTTAATGAGAAGACTTACTATTTTTTGATTACTGGTATATATAACATGCAAAAAGAAGTGCTGTATGGAAACCCTCATCTCTGAGTGAATGGATGTGATTTTCTGTGCAGCTCAGCAGCACACTCTAGTGGTCCACTTATGAATCCCAAGTGAAAAAAAAACACAGAAACTCTCTCTTTATATTATACAGACAATACAATCTCTATTGTATACAGAGAAACACAGTGCTAACCACTTTTGGGTAAACATTCAGGCTGTAATGTGTACCTGTCAGTACAACATATATTTATTTAGATAGACCAACCACATATTGGAACGATGGTAGTATTACAGACTGTGAAATCTTAATATGTACAATGTTTAAAAAAACATATGACAGTCAAAGTAGCCATAGCAATTAGCATCATCAGGGTGTAATATCACACAGTTGCCGAAAGAGATAGTAACCCTCTCTGGGGGGTTATGAGAAATCGCCCTCCCCAAATAGGATATTGCAGCAAACCTGTAGGTAAAGTAGAGAAACAAAACCTTCTCTAAGTGGAAGAGTGGGTTTGATAATAAAGCTGGCAGTGCCACAACAGGGCATCTGTGAACAGAGGGGTTTGCCTTCCTGGGAAATGAACCACAAGTATGTAGATGCACACCAACACTAATAATTCAAGCGTTATATAAGAAGAGATTAGTAACAATATGTACATCCAATATACAAACAGGTATTATCAGCAAAGCGCCCGATAGGAGTCCTGGTGGAATTGTGCACATATTCCCAGTTATACAGTGCCTCGAAAAAGTATTAATACCCCTTGAAATTTTCCACATTTTGTCATGTTACAACAAAAAACATAAATGTATTTTATTGGAATTTTATGTGTTAGACCAACACAAGGTGGCACATAATTGTAAGGTGGAAGGAAAATGATAAATGGTTTTCCAAATGTTTTACAAATAAATATGTTAAAAGTGTGGCGTGCATTTGTATTCAACTCCCTTTACTCTGATACCCCTAACTAAAATCTAGTGGGACCAATTGCCTTCAGAAGCCACCTAATTAGTAAATAGTGTCAATCTGTCTGTAATTTAATCTCAGTATAAATACAGCTGTTCTGGGAAGCCCTCAGAGGTTTGTTACAGAACTTTAGAGAACAAACAGCATCATGAAGGCCAGGGATAAAGTTGTGGAGAAGTGTAAAGCAAGGTTAGGTTATAAAAAATATCCCAAACTTTGAACATTTCACGGAGCACTGTTCAATCCATCATCCGAAAATGGAAAGGGTATGGCACAACTGCAAACTTACCAAGACATGGCCGTCCACCTAAACTGACAGGCTGGGCAAGGAGAGCATTAATCACAGAAACAGCCCAGAGGCCCATGGTAACTCTGGAGGAGCTGCAGAGATCCACAGCTCAGGTGGGAAAATCTGTCCACAGGACAACCATTAGTCGTGCACTCCACAAATCTGCCCTTTATGGAAGAGTGCCAAGAAGAAAGCTATTGTTGAAAGAAAGCCATAAGAAGTCCAGTTTGCGAGAAGCCCTGTGGGGGACACAGCAAATATGTGGAAGAAGATGCTCTGGTCAGATGAGACCAAAATTGAACTTTGTGGCCTAAAAGCAAAATGCTATGTGTGGCAGAAAACTAAAACTGCTCATCACCCTGAACACACCATCCCCACCGTGAAACATGTTGGTGACAGCATCATGTTGATGGAGATTCTTTTCTTCAGCAGGGACAGGGAAGCTGGGAAGTTGATGGGAAGATGGATGGAGACAAATACAGGGCAATCTTAGAAGAAATCCTGTAAGAGTCTGGAATAGACTTGAGACTGAGGCAGAGGTTCACATTCCAGCAGGACAATGGCCCTAAACATACAGCCAGAGCTACAATGGAATCGTTAGATCAAAGCATTTTCATGTGTAAGAATGGCCCAGTCACAGTCTACACATACTGTAAATTCAATTGAGAATCTGTGGCAAGACTTGAAAATTTCTGTTCATTGCTATTCTCCATCCAATCTGACAGATCTTGAGATATTTTGCCAATAAGAATGGGCAACAATTTCATTCTCTAGATGTGCAATGTCGGTAGAGACATCCCCTTTATAGAGTTCTAGACAGTCTAACCTACCTCTTATCGTTACTTGTCTTTAAAAGTTCAGAACGGTGTCTAAGAGTTAACTTAAATGTCATACACATCTGACACTGACCCGGTAAGAATGTGTACTTTTACGAAACTAGATTGCTAAGGTAACATCGAGACCGACATACAAATCCCGGTAACAGGACGACCTTACACTTGGAGACGGAGTCAGAGTTCAGATAAGGTCTGAGAATGTCCTAAAGAAGATTCTAACGGGACATAAACAGAGGTAGGTAGAAGGGTAGTTGAAGGGTCG
>BLSH010466543.1:3986293-3997193 GCA_018402905.1 Glandirana rugosa | reverse complement strand
GGGTGACTGGCGGTGATCACTGATTGGTGACGGGTGACTGGCGGTGGTCGCTGATGGGTGACGGGTGGTGATCACTGATTGGTGACGGGTGACTGGCGGTGGTCACTGATGGGTGACTGGCGGTGATCACTGATTGGTGACGGGTGACTGGCGGTGGTCACTGATGGGTGACGGGTGGTGGTCAGTGATGGGTGACGGGTGACTGGCGGTGGTCAGTGACGGGTGACGGGTGACATGCCACAGTCACTGACGGGTGACGGGTGACAGGTGCTCTTTATGATGACAGTCTGATGACAGGTACACTTTATGATGACAGGTACCCTTTATGGTGACTGTTGGGGTGACAGGTGCATTGGGGGGGGCAGGGGGGTCAGTGTCAGTGTGATTTTACTGTACAGATCAGTAACTCACTGATCCCAGCTCTTCTCTCCTCACACTGGCTCTGTGTGAAGAGAGAAGAGCTGGTAATAGTGAGTTACCGCTCTGTTTACACTGGATATGATCGGCTGTGAAGTAGATCACAGCCGATCACAAGGTATCAGCCGCCGGCCGGCGGCTGATACTAGTGTCGTTGACAGGCAGTGTTCCCCAGGAACACGCCGCCACCGACACGCACGCGCAGCGCGCTCCCGATCGCGCGCATGCGCCGTGCGAATGGCGGGCGTGCCGTTTGTGATCAGCTGTGACTTCGTCACAGCCGATCACGTGGTGAACAGCCATAACCAATGGCTGTTCACCCCTGACGGTGAAGCGACGTGTCCTGGGGACACGCCGACACCGACAGAGCCGGGATGCGCGCGCCCGATCGTGCGCAATCCCGGCTTAAAGGGAGGACGTCATATGACGTCCACCCGCTGTGAGAGCAGGACCGCTCCGCCGTCATTTGACGGTGGGCGGTCCTGAGGCGGTTAACAACCATGTTGTTTTGCTTTAAAAGATTTGAAGTTTTATTTTTTATTTTTTTGGGTGGGGTGGGTGCAAGTAGTTGGTCTTGCTTAGAGCGCAAAATAGTCTAGCACCGGCCCTGCCTATACCCACAGTTGATCCAGAGGAAGGCAAGAAACCTCACTAAAGCCTGATCCACCAGGGGTAAAAATTCCTTGCTGATCCCCCAAGAGGCAATTGGATATTCCCTGAATCAACTTTACCTATAAATATATAGTATCCAGTTATATTATGGCTATCTAGTAAATAACCCAGGCTTTTTTTTAAAACAATCTACTGAGCTGGCTAGAATAAGCTCTTGAGGGAATATATTCCACATTTTCACAGCTCTTACTGTGAAGAACCATTTCCGTATTTGGAGATTAAATCTCTTTTCCTCCACAGTTAAAGAATGCTTCCTTGTCTTCTGTGATGACCTTAAAGTGAATAACTCAACATCAAGTTCACTATAAGGATCACTTTTGTATTTATACATGTTGATCATATCCCCCTTAACCTTTTCCCGATCATGCTATAGCTAAATTGATTTTGTAAATCGCTGTGCAAACTGTTGGTGCTATATAAATCCTGTATAATAATAATAATAAATGATGGCTACGGCATGGTAGCACATTTCCGGGAGGGCGTCTATTCCGGGGTGCACATCGGGAGCGCTCTGTGATCGCTGTGTCCTTTGAACACAGCTGATCACAAATCGGAGTAAAGAGCCAATCACAGCAGCTCTTTACCATGTGAACAGCTGTGTCCAATCACAGTTGACCACAGTGTAAAAAGGATTTGCCAGTTATCAGGAATCTTCTCCTCGCACTGACAGCACGTGAGGGGAGGAGAGCTGGTAAGCGGCAATCCAAACAGGGGACATATAGGCTAATAATCAGGGCACTGATTATCAGTGTCCTGATAATCAGTGCAGCCCCAACAGTGCCCATCAATGCTGCCAATCAGTGTCTATCAGTGCTGCCTAAGGTAGGGTCCCACTGCTCCAGGTGAGAATTGCCAATTACCGCTTTCCCTGGGTGCACGTCCAATTCGCGTACTGCACAGGAATGGATGAAGACGAAACAAGAGTGACAGCACTCCAGCTGTGCGGTAAAAAGTATTCAAGCTTTATCCAAACAACTGATGACATCAAAAAGTCCAAATATATGTACAGTGTAGAGTGAGATAGACGCGTTTCACGAAATTAAATTTGCTTAATCATTATCTATCAGAGACCGGTAGTGATGATGTGTATATAAAACTACAATAGCTGACATGCAACCCGACTCTGATTGTGCTAGTTAACCCTTTTTACACATATGTGGTATTTGTGGAAGACAAACACATTCTATATACCTTCACTATAAAATCAATATATAGTTCTTAATGGAAAGGATGATTGCAAATACCCATAAATAAAAAGGAAAAACTATTTTTTTTTTTTTAAGGATAGGAACAAATGAGGGACCCAGATAGCCCTATCATTCCTATTTTTCACCATCTCCCCAAGGTCCATAAGGGAACCTCCCCTGTTCAGGGGAAACCCATTGTATCGGGGATAGGTTTCCTTAATGAGCACCTTGGGGAATGGGTGGACATGCAGTTCCAGCCTATTGTCCGTACACTGCCAAGTTTTTTAAGAGATATTAATCGTTTGCTGGCACTGGTGGATCGATTGGAGTGGATGGATGAGTATGACTGGGTCACCTGCAATGAGGCCAGCTTATGCTCTTCCATACCACACAATTTGGCAGTCACGGGGGTCCATTTTTGTTTGGAGCATGACTTTTTGATGTCACCAGTTGTTTGAATAAAGCTTGACTACTTTTTACTGCAGACCTGGAGTGCTGTTACTCTTGTTTCATCTTTATCCATATCAGTGGGGCCTATCAGTGCCCATCAGTGATGTCTGTCAGTGCCCATTAGTGCCACCTATCAGTACTCATCAGTGCAGGCTATCAGTGCCCATCAGTGCAACCTCATCGCGCACATCAGTGAAGGAGAAAAATTACCTATATAGAACATTTTATAACAAAAACTAAAAAAAGTTTTGATTTTTCAAAATGTTCTGTCTTTTTTAGTTTGTTTAGCAAAAATATAAAATCCCTGTGATCATTAAATATCACCAAAAGAAAGTTCTATTTGTCTCAAAAAAATGATAAAAATTTTGTTTGGGTACAGTGTTGCATGACCGCACAATTGTCATACAAAGTGCGGCAGTAGGCAAGTGGTTAATTTCCTCTTCTCAAGACAGAATAAATTCAGGCCAGCTAAACTTTCCTCATAGCTGAGCTCCTCCATGCTTCTTATTAGTTGGTTGCCCTTCTCTGCACTTTTTCCAGTTCCCTGATATCCTTTTTGAGAACTGGTGCTCAAAACTGAACTGCATATTCCAGTTGAGGCATTACTAATGATTTGTACAGGGGCAAAATAATGTCTCTATCTCTGGAGTCCATACCTCTCTTAATACAAGAAAGGATTTTGCTTGCTTTGGAAAATGCAGCTTGGCATTGCATGCTATTATGAAGACTATGATAAGAGAACACCCAGATCCTTCTCCACCATTGACTCCCCCAGCTGTTCCCTTCTAGTTTGTAAGAATCATACATGTTTTTAGCCATCAAGTGCACAACTTTACATTTATCTACATTAAACCTCATTTGCCCCATAGTCGCCCAATTAAACAGTGCATTGAGGTCGGCTTTTTAGTTGGAGACATCCTGTAAGGACGTTATTCCACTGCATAGCTTGGTGTCATCTGCAAAGACTGAAATTGTACTTTTAGTCCCAGACTCTATATCATTTATAAATATATTAAAAAGTAAGGGTCCCAACCCTGAACCTTGGGGTACATTACTAACAACCCTAGATTATTCAGAGTATGAATCATTAACCACTACTTTCGGTATTCTGTCTTTTAGCCAGTCTTCTATCGTTTTACTAACTGATTTTTCCAAGCCTGTAGACTTTACCTTACACATTATCCGTGTCTGAGAACCTGTGTCAAACGCTTTTGCAAAATCTAAGTATACTATATCCACAGCCACGCCTTTGTCTTAGGTTTTGCTTACCTGGTGGTTGCGGCTGCCAGTATTTGTGCGGGTCCCACAGCGGCACCACCTGCACAGATGCGAACATAGCCTTATATATATAAGAACTGCATTGGCCGTACGCCAATCCAGTGCTATGCCAGTCATTAAAGAGCCCTTAAACAGTAGAAACAATGCCTTTGAAATGACAGAGATCAGTTCCTTTAGGACACATGGTTGTATGTCATCTGGTCCAGGTGCTTTATTCACCTTTATGCTGTCTAAATATTTCTGGACCATATCAATTTTAAGCCATAATGGTTCATTTGGGGCATATATGTCAATATCCTCCCCATTATGGCATTGAGCTTCTCCATGCTCCTTTGCAGGGCTTTTTTTCTCAGAAAATACGTGTAGGTACTCTATCCTTCCGGGTCACCCCATGTCTCTATCCCCTACCCACCTCTGATAACTGTTTCTTGGTTCCACCCCCTACCCACCTCCCAGTACTGCCCCTTTTAGAGAATACAGGGCCAAGTATCATTTTGTGGTGCTAAGTGGTTTGTATGAAATTTGTTAATGATAACAAAAAATCAGTAAACTAGATAGCCCCACCCACCCAGCAACAATAGATCCCACCCACCCAGCAACAATAGATCCCCACCAACAAAAGACCCCTTGCAACAAATTACACCCATCAACAATAGATCTCCCCACCAAAAATTGACCCCTCGCAAAGAAAAACTCAGCAACAATAGATCCACCACATCAAACATAAACCCTGAGAGGATTTGTCTGCCAGAAACAACAGATCTTCCAGCAGTCAGCAACAATAGACCCCTCTCTCTCAACAATAGATTCCTCCTGGCAAACATTGACCCCCCCCAGCAACAACAGACTCCCTCAACAGCCAGCATCAATAGACCATCTAGCACACTTCAGCACCTCTTGCCATTACATACATTGAGTGCTGGAGGTTCCAGAACTGCGTCCCCCCGTGTTCCCACTGAAAAAAAGCCCTGCTCCTTTGTATACACAGAGCTGGAGAAGGAATTTAATAAATTTGCCTTCCCTTTGTCCCCAGTCGCCCACTCTAGATTTGAATACATAGTGAACACACACACAACATTCTACACACAGTGCAAACAAAGAACATTCTACATGCACTATATTGTCAAAAGTATTGGGACACCTACCTTTTCACTTTAATGGCATCCCAGTCTTAGTCCGTAGGGTTCAATATTTGGTTGGCACACCCTTTGCAATTATAACAGCTTCAACACTTCTGGGAAGGCTGTTCACAAGGTTTAACAGTGCATCTATGATAATTTTTGACTGTTCTTCCAGAAGTGCATTTGTGAGGTCAGACACTGATGATGGACGAGAAGGCCTGGCTTGCAGTCTCCACTCTAATTCATCCCAAAGGTGTTCTATCAGTGTGAGGTCAGGATTTTGTGCAGGTCAGTCAAGTTCCTCCCCCCAAACTAGCTTATCCATGTCTTACTTTGTGCACTGGTCCAAATCATTTGGTGGAGGGCGGATTATGCTGTGGGGTTGCTTTTCAGTGGTTGGAATTGGCCCCTTAGTTCAAGTGAAGGGAACTCTTAAGGAGTCAGCATATCAAGACATTTCGGACAATTTCATGCTCACAACTTTGTGGGAACAGTTTGGGGATGTCCCCTTCCTATTCCAACATAACTGTGCACCAGTGCACAAAGCAAGGTCCATAAAGACATGGGTCAGCGAGTTTGGGGTGGAGGAACTTGACTGGCCTGCACAGCGTCCTGACCTCAACCCGATAGAACACCTTTGGGATGAATTAGAGTGGAGACTGCAAGCCAGGCCTTATCTTCCACATCAGTGCCTGACCTCACAAATGCACTTCTGGAAGAATGGTCAAACATTCCCATAGACACACTGATAAACATTGTGGTCAGCCTTCCCAGAAGAGTTGAAGCCCAGTTATAGCTGCAAAGGGTGGGTCAACTCAGTACTGAATCCTATGGACTAAGACTGGGATGCCATTAAAGTTCATGTGCGTGCAAAGGCAGGTGTCACAATACTTTTGACAAGATAGTGTACATATTGCACACACAACATTCTATATACACAGTGGATATACACTACCATGTGTCTTGAGAAAGCATGAGTGCAGAAAGTGCCATGGGGCAAGATTTCACATCACAATTTATCACACATTATAAAATGAATACCTTGTTCACTCATAGCAACTATTTCAGATTTATTTATATGTATTTATTTATTTATGAACTATTTCAGATTGTTTCATATATTTCCTTAACCTTAGTTATTAAGAGTATATATTTCTGTTTTGTTCTATAGATCCATTTAACGGACCATTTCCATCCAAAGCTGGTTTTTCATATCTATCCAATTGCTAGATAAAGTCTGAATTGCATGCAGCAAATTCTACTGGCTATAAGCTGACCCATAGACTTGCTGTTGAATAACAGAAGTAATACAACACAATTATTAATTATGGCTACGCATGCAGTTAAAATCAAAATGAAACTACTAATATGTTACATATACTGTACAGTATAAAATCAAATAATACACAAGTGCAATGTTTGCACCGTGGTGCGCACTGAGAAGATTATACACACTAGGTTGATTTTATACACACTGTACTGAAAATTAGAACACTTTGGAGTCCAATTATGAGCTATGGTTTCTGTAAAAATAACGACTGTTTTCTTTATCCTATTTTTGGCTCTTCAAAGCTGAACTTCAGATAGATTTAAAAACATTTTTTTCCCAGTTATGCATTACCATTTCCTTGGTAGGTAAAGCAGTCTATATATACAGTATCTCACAAAAGTGAGTGCACCCCTCATATTTTTGTAAATATTTTATTCTATCTTTACATGTGACAACACTGAAGAAATGACACTTTGCTACAATGTAAAGTAGTGAGTGTACACCTTGTATAACAGTGTAAATTTGCTGTCCCCTCAAAATAACTCAACACACAGCCATTAATGTCTAAACCGCTGGCAACAAAAGTGAGTACCCCCCGAGTGAAAATGTCCAAATTAGGACCAAAGTGTCAATATTTTATGTAGCCACCATTCTTTTCCAGCACTGCCTTAAAGAGGTTGTAAAGCCAAGAAAAAAAAAAATAAAAAAAAAAAAATAAAACCTTGCAAGAGAAAGACATAATGAGCTAGTATGCATCACATACTGGCTTATTATGAAATACTTACCTTAGAACAAAGCCTTGTATCAAAGTCGGCACTCTGAGTACAGGGCCGACACCTTCCACCCGAAGTGATTGGCCGGAGCAGCGACAATGTCACTCCCGCGCATTCGTGTGGGAGCCGTCGGTAACGGCATGGCCCAATAGAAACGGCACTGATCGGCCCGTTTCTTCAGTGCGCATGTGCCAATGACGTTGGCACATGCAGTTACAGGGAATATCTCCTAAACTATGCAAGTTTAGGAGATATTCCCAGGACCTAGAGGTAAGTCTTTTTATAGGCTTACCTGTAGTTTAAAGTGGTTGTCAAGAGTTGACAACCACTTTAACCCTCTTGGGCATGGAGTTCACCAGAGCTTTACAGGTTGCCACTGGAGTCCTCTTCCACTCCTCTATGAAGACATCACAGAGCTGGTGGATGTTAGAGACCTTGCGCTCCTCCACCTTCCATTTGAGGATGCCCCACAAATGCTCAATAGGGTTTAGGTGAGGAGACATGCTTGGCCAGCCCATCACCTTTACCCTCAGCTTCTTTAGCAAGGCAGTGGTCGTCTTGGAGGTGTGTTTGGGGTTGTAATCATGTTGGAATACTGCCCTGCGGCCCAGTCTCTGAAGGGAGGGGATCATGCTCTGCTTCAGTATGTCACAGTACATATTGGCATTCATGGTCCCCTCAATGAACTGTAGCTCCCCAGTGTCGGCAGCACTCATCCAGCCCCAGACCATGACACTCCCACCACCATGCTTGACTGTAGGCAAGACAAACTTGTAAGGAAGGAACTCAATTTTTGCCTCCACACTGGTCTGCCATACAGACAGACTAGCATGGAGGAAAAAATTGAGTTCCTTACATTTGATATGTACAGGAAATTCTTCTGGACTACCATACCTATCACTTTTTGTAGGACTCTACCTCCATGTTTGGGTATTTGGGTGGTGCTAAACCTTGCTCAGCAGAGGGTTTTTTTTGTCTATGTAGCATGTAACTTTATGTCCAGGTTTTGCATTTTGTAATAAAGTATATATTTTTAATCAAAATGAGGGATTTCTCCTCTTTCTCCTCTTTCAATCCTTCTTGTCTAATATTTGGATGGTGGCATGGTGGGGGTCCTCCCTTCTCCACCTTTAATATGCAATAAAATCATTGCTAAACCCCATGAATTACCTGTACGTTATGCAACCTTTTAAAAATGACAAATGCAATCATTTAAAAGGTAGATAAAAGGTTTAGTGTAGTAGGAAACTTTTTGTAGTTAAATAATAAATAGTTTTACAGCAGTCTATACATGAGACCAAAAAGAGGGACAGAGAGATTAGGATTCAAAAGAGGGACAGTGCCTACAACAAGAAATACAGTGTATTCTACCTGTGCTCCCAGAAACTCCTGTGTATATACTGCCTTTCTAAGAAACTCAAAACTTAGACAGAGTTGTCCCCCTCACAAAACATCTGTCTGGAAAAGTGTCTCGGCATTTGACATCATGCACAGCTCTCTGCCAGGAAGTGAGGGGGGATGGGTCATAAGAGGGTCAATGAAAGCTGCAGAGCTGGAGGTGTGCCTCTGTGTGCCTGTGTAAATCCAGGAAGTGAACAGGCAGCAGCTTCAGCTGCCCACAGTTAAAATGGTTGCAGCCAGACTTAGTGGAGGGAGATTTCTGCAGCATATTTGGAAAGTACAGAATCAGAGTATATATAAAATAATATGCAAAGTTGTTAGAGGGAAGCTTCAGAATGGGGATGAGGATGCCACATCGCAACTTCAACAGATTTTAGCTTCCTAACGGATAAGAGATACGTGAAGAAATAAGCATCAGCAGTAGCCCTGAAGAAGGGGGAGTTTGTTGGACCCCGTGTTGGCCTCATTTTATTGCTTTTAACCAAATAAAATCAAAATTGAATCTATTTTTACCTCAACATTTTGGGCGCTCCTTTCCATTTACCCTCTGACCGCATATGTGAAACGACGTTCTCAGTCGTTTCCAGGGGTAGCAGCCCTGGCCCCGCAAGAGGGCCCATCACCAGAGTTTCCACACCCTGCCTACCAGAGGCATTGGGAGTCGGGTACCTACCCACAATTTCTTATATACAATACCCCCATACAAGGGATTTTGTTCAGCGCGGTCCTCTATATATTTTTGAACTTCATCAGATACTTGTTGTAATCTCCACCTGACACTTGTTTTTTGAGTTGCTATACATCACAGCGCCTACAAAATTCACCTCTCCTAGCGGATGCTTACCTGTCCACGGATCTAGCGCCATCCTCACCCAAGCCGGTTCTTCACCGGTCTTTTTTTTTTTTTTTTTTTATACAACATTTTATTGATTTTCGTTAAGTTACAGCGGGTTTTAAGTATACAATAAATGTTTATAGCTTTCACGATAAGGCACTAAGACATTGGTGTATAGTTCATACAACATATCCTTGTCCTGTCAGGATAAGAATAGGGGCGTCAGAGACTTGAAGGGTGTTCTCAACCGGTGTTTAGAGACTAGTAGTTGCATTAAGCTGGTGCGGTGTGGTCTTGGAAAGTCCGCTGGGGGCGGGAATTGGGGAGAGAAACCGGGAGGCAATACGTTGTCAACTAAAGGTCAGCCCAAAGATATTTACTTGTGAAGTATTGTCGCGTGATTTATCCATGGTGATGGAACGTCAGTGGGGGTTGGGGGGAAGGTGTGTTCCATGGGCCCAATTGAGACCCGGATTAGCCCTTGTTAACGTTTTGAGTTTTCCTAGGCTGTTACTTATGTTTTCCTTCAGGTACCACTCTGTTAGCTTGAAAGGGTCCATAAAGTGGGAGATTTCAGCAGGGTTGAAAGTATGTTCGATGAAACATCTCCATCTCGAAAAGAATTTTGCAGTGTTTTTTAGATTCGCCTTGATAGCGTCTTGTTTCTCGAAGTACAACAGAGTGAGCAGGCCTTGTTTGACTTGGGGGAGATCTGGTGGGGATGTGTGAATCCAGGATTGCATTATGGCTCTTCTGGCCGAGAGCAGGCAAAGGTGACTCCAGTTGGATATTTTTAGTGCTGGGTTGACGCCTATGTCAGGGTCAGACGGGGGTCCGCTAAACAAACATAGCATGGCATCTTTTGGGGGTGTGTGCCCTGTGACTGAGCTGATGTACTCCAATACAATGTCCCAGAAGAGAGCAATGTGTTGGCACGTCCATAGTCTGTGGTAAAGGCTGGGTTTAGAGCATGTGCACCATGGGCATACCCCCTTAGACTGAGAACCGGGATTATATCGAGCAGGAAGATATGCTCTGTGTGCTATTTTGTATTGTGTCTCTCTCCAGTTTTCAGCAACGATAAGGGAGCAAATCTTCCTATAGCCTGTAAGAATATCCTCTGGTGCTTTTGGATTATCCAGAATAGGGCTCCATGGGTGGAAGGGGGTTAAGGAATATTTGGAAGCCTGAAAGCTTGCTATTGCTCCATATATGTGCGAGATAGAATAGTTGCCGTTGGCTACCAAAGAGTCCATAAACGAGGTTTTGCACGGGTCAGAGGAGTTCCCTTGACACGATGAGAGGAAAGACTTGATCTGGAGGTAGTGGAACAGTTGGGAAGCTGGGAGGGAGAATTCCTCCATGACCTTCGGGAACTCTTTCAAGGTGTTACCCCCTTTCTTGTACAGCTGGGAGACCATAAGAATGTCCGATATCCTTCTAAACGAGGGAATAGCAACGACTTTTGACCTCTCTCTGTGTTATGTTTTATCGTG